>SJXQ01002351.1:0-11811 GCA_006408695.1 Aepyceros melampus
GTGACCTGCGAGCTTGTGGTGGGCATGGAGACACAACCCGGGGGCGGGTGGCCGGCTGAGGCTCCGCAGGCCCACTGGCCGCGTGCGCACCCACCTGGCTCGGTGAGGCAGTAAGAGGCGAACTTCTCCATGGCGCAGAGGGGAGGGCACAGCCGGTGCCGCTGCTCCTCGCTCCCGAAGCAGTCGATCATCCAGACACACATGCTGAGCACACCCAGGAGGCCAGGGCAGAGACAGACAGAAGGGAAAGGCGGCCTGAGGGGAGGGCACGCGAGGGGGAGAGCAAAGTACAAGAGCGTGGCGGGGAAAAGCCACAGCTGAAAAGGCTCACTTTCAAGCACAGGCCTGGATTAGCACATAGTCCGGGAGCATAGCACCCAGAGGGACCCGGAGCCAAGGTCACCTGGGCGCTGGGCACACTATCTCTGGTTAGGTTAACTGAGCTCCCTGGAAATCAAGCCATCCTATGTACTCTCCCAAATTAGTGGAGGCTTCATCTCTGGGTTGAGGAAAAGGGAAGCGAGGCCCTTCCCTAATGCAGAACTCTTGTCTGGAACAAGGGCAGCTGGCTTTGGGAGAAAGCCAGCATTCTCAAGCAACACACAAGATGACAGGTTCGAGCGCAAGAGGCAGCCGCAGACCTCGTGTGAACTGCTAACAGTCTGGCTCCTCCGGGGCAGGCAACCCACACAGCGAAGCCGTCTCCCGTCCACGCAGAAGGGGCCCGGCGACCCGCACGCGCACGCGCTGCGCCTGCCAGGCGGCACTCACTTGTGGATGCTCATGTAGGCGGTGGTGCTGGTGCAGCCCGTGGCCAAGGCTTCAAAGATGACGGAGGTGTCCAGCCGCGAGAGGCCTGCCCCTCCGACATCTGTCCGAACGTACACCCCCCCGAAGCCCAGCTGCGCTGCCTTCCGCATCGTGTCCACAGGGAATAGCTCCTGTGGAGAAGAGGGCAGGGTCATCGGAGAGGGACTCACAGGCGGGCTTCTCTCGTGGGGGCGTGAGGAGGGGCCGAGACGTGTGCACCCAGGAGGGGACGGAGCCCGGAGACTCAGCGCCGCTTTTGTCTCCCACACAGCGGCACCAGTTAAAACACACCCTACGTGGACTGCTTTCTGGCACCCAAGTTTCTTTTTATCATTCCAGTACTGCCTGGGTTTTAAGAGTGCCCAAATCTTAATTTTCATCTACGAATTAAAGCAGTGGCATCTGCAGAGGGAGGACTCGCGCCCCTACAGGAACTCGCGTTTGCTGTGAGTTTTCAGAGCAGAACACACACTGAGCAAGCTGGGTACTCGGGAGGAGGCGGGCTCACGGCAGGAGGCATCGTGCAGCTGAACACCCGCACCTTCTGGTCCCACTCTGCCATGTGTGGCGCCATCTCCCGGGCAGCAAAGTTGAAGGCCACTTTCTGGAACTCTTTCTGCTCTTCATTTAGTCCCATGGAAGCTGTGGGCAAGGAAGCATTTACTCAGAACCGGGTCGGGGCTCAGGGGAGAGGACAGCAGGCCAGAAGCCCTGTGCAGCGGGGTGGGCAGACGACTTCGAGAGCAGCCTCACATGGAGCTCCACCGCGCACCCCCGTGAACCGCGCCTCCCTTCGCACTCCCAAACACACTAGCCGACTTCTTTCACCCTGTTCCTACTTCTTCCATTACTTATCTTTCTCTTTTCCTCCTCATAAAACCACATTAAAAGAATAATAAATACACGTTGACCCTCATATTATGGTAAAACGTTTTTTTCCTTTAGGGTGCCCTACCTTTTCTGTATCGGAATCCCTGTCTCTTTGTCTATATGCATAAACAGAGTCATTTTAAAAGCTCAGTCAGGAAAGGAAAATAGGTGTGCTCTGGCTTACTCCCCAAACTGAGGATAAAGGTCCTGCAGCAAAGCTGCGTGTGTGATGGTCACTGATGACACGGATCCCCAGTCTTCCAGCACTGAGAACAAGGCTAAGGGCCTCCTAAATCTGTCTTCGCCAAATGCATTCAGAAACTTTAGAGTGTTTTCCTCCCCGACTATTAGTGCTTTGGGTAATTCCTTCACTTCCAGCTCTAAGCTACTTAAAAGCTAAGGAACTGACTGAGAGATACCATCAGTCCAGTTTCATCAGGATAAGTTTTCCTTGAACCATAAATGTTTTGAAAGAGACGACAGCACTCCAGTATCTCATGCATGACAGGTGACACTCTTTAGGAGAAAGACCCCTGCATGAGCCTGACACACTGACCATTACTTTGCAGCTTTTCTCTAAATAGCCAGTTCTCCGAATCAGTGAACACTGTTCTTTTTCTATGTACTTTTTTCTTTACCCCCAAACACTGCATAGAGTGAATGCAGGACAGGACTGAACTGTCAAACACAGCAACAGGCCCACTAGCCAGTCCCGTGCCTCAAATACTTATCATTTTCACCATTTTGCAAGGTGACAGACATTCTGCTTAGGGCAGGCCGGAAGCTAAAAGGAAAGAACCTAAGCGAAGCTCCCGTGAGAGGACCACCACCTGCTGGGAATGGTGTAGAGGATGTACAAAAGGCAGGACCAGGCATCCCGGGAGCCGCACCACAGAACGGCCATGAGAGGCGGGGCCACGCATCCCGGGAGCCCACCACACAACGGTCAGCAACCTGCGCAGGGCAAATCCCGTCTATTTCTCCTCTGTTTTCTTGGTGCTGCCCCTGGAAAAGGGCCCCCTGCCTCAGATGTGCTGAGAAGCATCCAGGAGGTCTCTCACTGCAGGAGGCACAGTGGTGGCTGTGAAAATGTCGAGGGCAAAGTGGAAGATGCGGGCTCTGCACGGCCTCCCAAGACTCCATCCTTCCACGTTAAACAAGGTCCTGGGGGCGACGGTACAGAGCACGGGAGGCGTGGAGTCTCAGGGGACAACCCCCTTCAGCGCCCGACTGCCCCACAGCCATCCTATGCGAGAACCCGGGCGAGCCCAGGCCTCGGGAGCAGCCGCCAGTGAGCCAGGACAGCTGTGTGTGCCCACCAGGACGGGGTCACATGGGAGCTGTGAGGACTAAAGGCGGGCTTACCTTCAGAAGTCCAAGACAGAAACTACACTGGGTGATGCTCTGAGAAAGATTGCTGCTGCTGCTGCTAAGTCGCTTCAGTCGTGCCCGACTCTGTGCGATCCCATAGACGGTAGCCGACCAGGCTCCCCCGTCCCTGGGATTCTCCAGGCAAGAACACTGGAGTGGGTTGCCATTTCCTTCTCCAATGCATGAAAGTGAGAAGTAAAAGTGAAGTCGCTCAGTCGTGTCCGACTCTTAGCGACCCCATGGACTGCAGCCTAGCAGGCTCCTCCGCCCATGGGATTTTCCAGGCAAGAGTACTGGAGTGGGGTGCCATTGCCTTCTCCGAGAAAGATGGTTAGGGACGAACAATTCATGGTTCCCTACTCAGGACTTGGGCCAGTTCCCACTCACAAAAGAATGTGCTGGGACAGGATGTCGTAAGTGCTAAGGAAACAAACACCTGAGTGTACATGGGCTACAGAACTTCAGTCTGAGCAACAGCTCAACACATGTTTACAGACACTACTGTATTGACAGATTCAAACAAGTAGTTCAAGGTATAAAAGGTTTAAGTACATCTAAACTGCAAGGAGATCCAGCTAGTCCATCTATAGGAGATCAGTCCTGGGTGTTCATTGGAAGGACTGATGTTGAAGCTGAAACCCCAATACTTTGGCCACCTGATGCGAAGAGCTGACTCACTGGAAAAGACCCTGATGCTGGGAAAGATTGAAGGCGGGAAGAGAAGGGGATGATGGAGGATGAGATGGCTGGATGGCATCACCAACTCAATGGACATGGGTTTGGGTGGACTCCAGGAGTTGGTGATGGACAGGGAGGCCTGGCATGCTGCAGTCCACGGGGTCGAAAAGAGTCGGACATAACTGAACAGTAACAACAAAAGGAGAACACCGCTTGGAGGAAACAAGCCAAGAGTCAAGTTAAAAAGTACACGATACACAAGAAAGCATAGTTACTGAGTATAAGTACCCGTTTCCAGAAAACATGAGCGAAAAAAACACAACAAAACCAGGCCACATGAATTTTGCTGGAGCCACTGGCAAAGTCCAAGACGCCAGTCCATACACAGAAAGACACACACACAAAGACACACAGAAGGAGTAAAGCTAAAGAGAACAGGCTCACATTAGAAGAGGAAAACCTTGACTGCACAGCAGCTCAAGGGTGAACAAGAGGCCGGAAAGCAGCACAGGGATCTCTGAGCGCACCCACAGCCCACAGCTAACCAGATCTCAGCAGCTCCGAGAAGCCTGGCGCTGAGACAGCACGTGGGAAGCTGCAGTGAACTGCAATGGGCGAGCAACCAGGCGTTCAAGCTCTGGCTCTGCAACTATTAATTACACAGCTTTCAGGAGGGAAGGCTTCTCTCTCAGCCTCACGTCCCCCACTGTAAAATGAGGGCTGCACTAGACCCTAAGCAAGCTTCTTCATCTGTAAAATGATATATAAGGAAAATGAGAACCCTCTTAAAAATTACTTTTCACATTAAAATGCACCAAGAAACAATGAGAAACGTTTGTTGATCACTTCCATTAACTTGATATTAGAATATGCAGAATGATACACTGAAAGGACAACTTCATTTCACTAACGTATGTTTTAAAAAGCTATAAAGCAATTCATTTTTTGAAGCTACACCTCTAGCCACAGGAAATATTCTTATTTAACCTATTTGCCGCCAACCAACAAAGGTGGTCCTGCTTACCAAATTCTAAGCGCAAGGGTGGGGTGGCACCCTGTGAAGGTGCTTTCAGACACTGGAGAGAAAGCTGTCCTATTCCTTAGTGTCCTTGAACTCTAGATATTGAGCTGAGGCGCTCAGAAGCTGCTCTATTTGCTTACAAAAGTGTCATTTACTTTAGACTTTTTAAAAGACAGATTTCAAAAGAAAAAAGTGTTTTTCTTTTTTGACAGCATCACAGGGCATGGTTACCCCCTAGTCGGCCTAGGTCTCCCCCTACTCCGTTGTGGGTGTGTGTCCAGTCATGTCCGATTCTTTGCAACTCCAAAGACTGTAGCCTGCCAGGCTTTTCTGTCTCCATGGGATTCTCCAGGCAAGAACACTGGAGTGAGTTACCATTTCCCTCTCCAGGGGACCTTCCGGAGCCAGGGAAGGTCTGCTGCGCTGCAGGGCAGGCGAGCTCTTTACAGCCCAGCCACCAGGGAAGCCTCGCTCGGTGACTCGCATGGAAATTATTTGCTAGGAGACACTCCACTCAGGTCTATAAGCTCTGGTAGTTTCCCACTTGCTACAAGTCACTTTTCTGCAGGAGTTTCAACAGCTGTTTTTTAACCATAAGACGTTATGTAATTTATTTATATGAGCGAGTCTTGGATCACCGGAGGTTTGTTCACCGATCACAACCAGCAGCGGGCTTTGCACGTCCTCACTACCTTTATGACTTAAATTTATGATTAATAACAGCAAAGCTCACGAGTCCCCGCGGCGAAGCCCGGTCTTATCAGCAAGCATAGGTAACACGGCAGCTCCGAGCGCTGGGAGAGAAGGGAACCGCAGTCCCGGGGCGCCTCGCCGGTCCCCTACCGCAAAGCGCCGGGACGGACCGGCGGCGGCTGCCGAGGGCCCTCGCCCGCCCGCCCGCGCGCCCCCGGGCTCCGCACGCGCCGACGGGGGCCGGGGGCGGCCTGGCCGGCCAGCTGGACGAAGCCTACCCCCGGCGGGCCTTACGGTCGATGCAGGAGACCACGCCCCGCCGGGCGCTGTCGGCGGGGCCCCGGGGCCCGCGGCGCAGCCCGCTCAGCAGCGCCCCGACGCGCTGGCAACCTCCTCGAAGCATCGCCGCCGCGCGCTCCTTTCCCAGCAGCTCCGGCCGCGGTCTGAGCTCCCGCGACGGCCGACAGGCCGCGGGGGCCGCGCCGCACTGCACGTCGGGAGCTGTAGTGCGCGCCGCGACCCCGAGGGCGCGCTGGGGGCGCCTGCGGGAGGAGCCGGGACTACAATTCCCAGAGGCGCGCGGGGCGCGGCGTGCGTGCCAAGATCGGAGAGCGCCGCGGGGCGCCGGCGGGGGTCGCCGGGCCGGGCCAGAGCGCGCGGCGCGGACTGAGAGGGGAGCGCTCCGGCGGCGCGCGCGGGGCCTTCGCGGGGCGCAGAGCCTTCGCGGGTCCCCGCGGGGGTGTCCAGTGAGCGCCCGAGGCTGCGGCCATCCCGACCCGCGGGACAGCATGCCGCGAGCCCGGAGGAGGCCGGCGGGGCCGGGTGAGCGCGCCGGGCCGCTCAGCGCCCGCGGGGAGAGGCCGGGAGGCTGGTTCTGTGATCCGGAGCCCCGAGCCGCCCCCAGGCTTCTGTCCTGGGCCCTTCTCTGCCACTCGTCCGTCCGAGCCCTGACTGTCCGGGAAAGGCGCTGAGACGAGGGCTGGCGCTCGCGGCCCCCACTCCAAGCGCTCAGAGGCAGAGGAAGTGCTTCCCGGAGACGGGCGAGGGTTGCGGGTTCTTGATTATCAGCGCACGCGGTGTTTACAGTGTCCGATCACTGTCCAGAGGGACCACCGGCACAGCAGGAGGGTGCCGCGTATTAGAAGGCCGTCAGGATGGCTCACATGGCAGCTTCCACGTGGTCCAGAGGCCGTGCAGGAGGGTCAGGCAGGTTCAGGCCAGCGTGGCAGGCTGGCGTATAATCTGGCGCATACCCTCCGGTGGATGGTGTGGACTGACTGCTTTAGGGTGAGCATGACCACGGAGCACAGGTAAAAACTTAACAGCTCTTAGTTACCAGGTACCCACTCTGCTTCAGGCACATTTCCTTCATTGGAGGGCAAAACTCAGTCTCATCCATGTCTGCAAACTCCTCGGTGGCGGTTTTATCCAGCTTCTCTGAGCACCTTCAGAGTGGAAAGGAGGCAGGCTCAGAGCGCAGTGAGCAAGGAAGGAGTCTGAGGTGGCATGGAAGCGCATGCTCCGGAACACTGATGATAACGCCAGGCGCTGCCTCTGCCCACTGTTTGTGCTTGTACTCAGTTGCTTAGTCGCTTCAGACTGTGACCCCAAGGACTGTAGCCCGCCAGGCTCCTCTGTCCATGGGATTCTCCAGGCAAGAATACTGGAGTGGGTTGCCATGCCCTCCTCCCGGGGATCTTCCCAACCCTGGGGACTGAACCCCATATCTCTAAGTTTCCTATGTTGGCAGGTGGGTTGTCTGACTCCAGAGCAGCTGTTTTTCCTGCATCAGGACTTTCTCAGCAGGTAAGAAAGTTCCCTTCTTTTTGCTTCTGTTGCAGACATGAAGGGGCCAGAAGGAAAACGCACCAAAACTAAGAACTTAGGGGGGGCATCAGCCCAAGTGGAGAACTCCAGCCTCCAGAAGACTCCAGTCTCTGAAGACCGTGGGGAGGCTCTCAGCAGCTACTGGCTGATGAAGTCGGAGCCAGAGAGTCGACTGGAGAAAGGCGTGGATGTGAAGGTGAGGTCCCGCGCCCTTGTCCATGGTGCACAGGGCCCATCACCTGCTTCTCGCCTCTGAGGCGCAGGGAGAAAGCGGTATGGAGTGGGACCAGCAGGGTTTATCGCCATCTGCTGTCTGCTCTGTGAGCCTCCACCTTCTCTCTAAAGGGCCAGGCGGTCGTGCTTGCAGTGCAGCCGTCACTAGACGTGGCCACGCAGCCTGCATGGGAGGGGACTTTGGGGGAGAATGGATTCACGTGCTCGTATGGCTGAGTCCTTCACTGCCCACCTGAAACTCACCACATTGTCAGTCAGCTATGCGCCCATGCAAGATCAACAGCAACAATGAAACTGGCCAGAGGCCACCTGTGTGTGTCCAGTGAACCTGTCTGCGAGTCTGGCACGGGCGGATGCGGCCCGAGGGCTGGTCCCCCAGCCCCAAGCCAGGCCACACTCGGCCTTGGGCTGCCTTTCTCTGGCCACCCACCGTGCCCTTAGGTATCTCCCTGCCAACAGCCGGTAACCGGGGGTGATGTGACTCAGTTCTCCCGACAGCCCAGAGACAGCACAGTTGGAGATGCTATAGAAGGGATATATATTTTAATAGTAGAGAAACAGAGATAACCAGATTGGCAGATTAATTACCCGCTCCCCTGATCCTCTGGACTGTGAGGGATGACAGGGTGGCACAGGGCTGCCGTCTGTGTGCCTGGCGCGCGGGGCTCTGTGGGTTCCTATCCCAGAGGCTCCTGGGCCCTGCTGCCCGCGGTGCTCACAGTAAACGGGGAGAAACGAGTCTGCTTCCATACATCCTGACCAGCCGGCTCAGGAGAGTTCACCCAATGACCTTGTTTCTGGCCCAGTTCAGCATCGAGGATCTCCAGGCACAGCCCAGGCAGACGACGTGCTGGGATGGTGTGCGCAACTATCAGGTAGGCGGGCTGGCGGGGCCGTGAGGCTCGGGGGGGAAAAGGCTGCTTCCCTCTGACCTACTCAGGAGTGAAGCTGTCTCGGCCAAGGCTGCTTTTTCCCTGAACCCAAACCTGAAGATACACAATACCTGAATTTCTCTGGCTGCCTGCAGTTTTGAAACTGCCTGTGTTCCAGCCAGTGTCCTGATACACCTCTGGGCAAAAGGCAAGGACGGAACTGAAGCGGGGGGAAGCTGCAGCAAGGAGTCTCAGCTAACAAAGGCGGACTCGATTCCCGCTAGCTGTTGCTTCCCACCAGTGGGAGGACAGCGCTTGTCTCTTGTCTGCTGCAACAGGCCCGGAACTTCCTGAGGGCCATGAGGCTGGCGAGGAGGCCTTCTTCTACCACAGCAACTGCAGAGAGCCAGGCATCGCGGGCCTCGTGAAGGTCGGGCATCCGGGCTGAGGGCTGAGCCGGCTCCCTTCACGTGGGTCTGGGGATACAGCCTAGGCGGGTCATCCGTGACCTCCCGCCCCGGTCAGGTGTGGGTGGCAGGCCTACAGCCAGGTGGGCCTGCATCCCAGGCCCTGCGTCCACAGGCTTCTTGTGGTCCACACCGTGGCCTTGCACTCAGGCGGGCTGGCATCCAGCGGACACGTGACTGTGGGTGGGGAAACCGGTGCCAGCAGCAAGCTCTGCTTGGTTGGGAGCCCACCATCAGGCTCGCCTAAGACTGCAGTATTTCCACCTGTCTGAGCCCTTGCTGGCTCTGCAGCAGACAGATGGGGCGAGACCGTGTAGGCCAACAAATGGAAGGTGGACTCGGACTCAAGTCTGCCTGTGGAGCTGACTGGACAAATGACTAGAGACTCGGATCTGATTTCAGATTGTGAAGGAGGCTTACCCGGACCACACACAGTTTGAGAAAAACAATCCCCACTATGATTCATCCAGCAAAGAAGACAACCCCAAGTGGTCCATGGTAAAATGACTCCTCTTTTTCCCAACTCACGGACGAACAGAGGGCGGAGGCTCTGGAGGTCTCTCGGGCAGGGCACAGAGCCCCACTCGTCAGTGAGGCCAACCTGCCCTTGGGGCGGAGGGCGGGCGCGGGCACCCTGCGCGGGCCTCCTACGCTCAGCTGACACAGCTGGGCGTCCTTCTGTCCCCGTGCGCCACTGCCCTGTAGGTGGATGTACAGTTTGTGCGGATGATGAAGCGTTTCATTCCCCTGACTGAGCTCAGAGCCCATCACCAAGCACACAAAGCCTCTGGCGGCCCTTTAAAAAACATGGCTCTCTTCACTCAACAGAGGCTGTCCGTCCAGCGCCTGACCCGAGGTAAGGATGGCCCTTGTCTTTGGACCACATGCCAGCACGACTGTGAATTCACTCGTACTTGCTGGTGAGCCTAAGCACAGCGGTTAAGGGCCGAGCCTGTGTCCCCGGCCCCTGTGACTCCCACGAGAGGAGCTCCCTGGGCTGCCCAGAATGCTGTGCGAGGCAGGAGCTAGAGCCCCTCCCCGTTCCTGAGGAAGCGGCTGCTGGCCTCGCACCTGAGACATGCCTGCAGGACCGCTCCATTCAGAGTGGAGTCACATGACTCCATAGACCATATCCCCCCAGGCTCCTCTGTCCCTGGGATTGTCCAGGCAAGAACACTGGACTGGGCTGCCATGCCCTCCTCCAGGGGATCTCCCGGACCCAGGGATCGAACCCGCATCTCTTACGCCTCCTGCATTGACAGGGGGGTTCGTTAACCACTGACACCACCTGGGAACCCTAATTCTTCCTCTTCGTGCCCTTTTCGGTAGAGGAGTTTGAGTTTATCCTGAGCCTGGAGGAAAAGGAACCGAGTTAATGGAGACGCGGCTTCTGAAATGGACAAGATGTTGCCCCAAAGTCAAGCTACCACAAGACGCGAGGCAGTGTGGGGAGCACGCCGGTTGTGAGCAGAGGTGGGGCCTGGTCCTTTCTAATAAACACCCATGCTTAAGTTGGAAGCGTTTCTTTCAGTCAGCATTGCGGGCAGAACAGGTTTCAGAGCCCCTAGGCCAGGTGCAGGGCCCAGTCTGGTGACACGGCTTTCTCTGCCCTTCCCTGACCGCCCCTCAAGCGTCTGGTCCCACGGAGGCTAGACCAGCAGTTTCAGGACAGGTTGCCAGGCTGGAATCAATCTGAAACTCCTTTCTCAGCCATGTGCTTGTCTGAAACCAGCATTAACAACGTGGGCATCGCTGTCCACCAGGGGCTGCAGGCGTGGGGAGGGCAGGTGTCGTGGGCCGGTGGTGTGTGCGGCGGGGCAATAAAGACACCACAGAGCCTGGTGGACCGTGGGCACGAAGCCTCCGAGCCCAGGGGCTTCCTTTAATCAGACACACAGCTGAAACAGAGCTTGGTTTAAAACACAGCCACTGTAAGACACATCAAGAACCTGTAAACGCGCAGCGGCTCAACTGCAGGCCATGCTGCCGATCCGGTCCCTCCACTCTGCCTGGGTCCCGGTCGCCTCCTCACACTTGTCTGGTGCAGAGGCAGACAATGGGCAGGCAGAGGACGGAAGCGGCTGCACTCTGGCTCCCTCAGAGGACTGGCATCGGGCGCATCTGGCTGGGGGCAGATGGTGGGTGGGCGGTGCTCGCAGTCAAGGCGCAGGCTGCCCTGGGGTGCCCAGGGCTCGGCTCACGCTCTGGAAAAGCCGAGGGGCGCTGTTCCGTCCTCCGGAACCCTGGTCCACCCGAGGGACCACCTGCCCTGGCCTGGCTCTCCTGCCCCAGTGCCTGCACTCTTCCCGACGCCGCCCAAACACCCCTTTCTCCAGTCTAGTTCTGACCCACAAGCCCTACCCAGTCCGAGGCCCATAGCTGCTCCAATTTCCGAGGAAAAGAGGGGTCCCTATAAAGATGAGACAGAATAAACCGTCTGCTTCCCAGAAGACAAAAGAACCCAGACCCCTGAGGGCATGGTAGCTGCTGACCCCACGGTCTGCCTCATCTTTCTAGGAGAGAGGAGAGGCCAGGACGGACAGCCACACCCTTAACACAGCAGGCCCAGGCGCGACTGGGCCGCGGAAGAACCCCCTCTAGCGTGGCGAGCACCCCTGGTCCCAAGCTGTGGGGGGAGGGCAGCTTCCAGGCGTCAGACTAAGCCCTGGTCCCAGGAACGAGACGGACAGCGGGGACCAACAGCCTCGGCTCCCGGGCGCCCAGGGCCACCGTGCTACACGCGACCACTGAGTTTTCCCTCTTGCCGTCCATGTGCCACACGGACCCCCGGGGGCGGCGGCCAGAGGCGCCCCACATCCCATCCGGTCCAGGACCATGCTTGGGAGTCGGAGGAGGACGATGGCGGCCTGTGGAGGCGCCAAAGCACCACGTCCAGACTCCCGCAGCAGCTCCCGGCCTGAGCCCCCTCCGCCGGCCGAGCCCTCTGCAGCCCCACAGGCAGCTCCCC
>SJXQ01002351.1:26728-36809 GCA_006408695.1 Aepyceros melampus
GGGGGGGGGTAAGGCCCGGGCGGGGCGGACCCCGCACTCACCGATCTGCCCGATGAACTCGACCTTGATGCCCTGGTGCTCCAGCCGCTTGTTGGGGTTCTTGAGAGCCAGGCTCACCTTCCCGGACACCGTCTCGCCGTCGTAGAAGAGGAAGTACTTGTCCTTCTTCCCATCCTCGGTCTTGTGCTCGGCCCGCCGCCTGCTATCCGCGTCGTTCAGCAGGATGTCCACATCCACGCTCTGCCCGAAGCCAAAGAAGCTCATGGCCCCGCCGGGCCGGCCGGGCCTGGGGAGGCCGGCGGGCTGGGCACGACGCCGACGCCCGCGCTCGCCGGGCCGGTGCGGTTCCGAGGGCAGGGCAGAGCGGGCGCGCGAGGCACCCGCCGGCCGCGGCCTGCGGAGCCCACCTCAGAGGCAGCGGCCGGGCCCCGCAGCAGCTTGCAGCGCGTCCGCCGCTCAGCCGGACGCGCCGGAGTGGCTGCGCGCATGCGCACGGCCCGCCCCCAGCGCGGCCGCCGCGCCCCCGGGAGCTCGCACTGCGCCTGCGCGCCGCGAGCCCCGCCCCACGCGCGGCAGACGGCAGGGCGGCGGCGGCTCCTGCCGGGCTCCTGCCCGACCTGTCAAACACCAGTCCAGTAACTCAGACAGAACGGTATCCTTTCTAAGAAAAAAGAGTCCTTTCTGACTGCCTTTTCTGCCTTTCCTGCGTCTAATCCGTTGACCGGTAGGCAGCTCCCCAACTCGGCCGTGTACGCCTCCGCTTGCTGACTGACGGGTAAAGGCGGCCCTCCGACAGGCCGCCTGACAGGGGGCAGAGTGACAGTTACGACAGGAAGTGCCCTGCTTCAGCTTCTCTTCAGTGCGTCCGCCACGTAGGGAAAAGGAGCCGGAAGGCAGTATACAGGCCCGTTTCTGTAGCCCCACTTTGAAGCGACAGCTGGAAACCACCCCCAACTTCAGTTGCGTGGGCGGCGCTCTCTCCCTGTGCGCATCCGGCGGAAGGCCCTGCTGATTGGCTGCCGCCTGCCAGCGGGGCGCGGTGATTGGTCGGTGCTGACCTTTGACGTCAGCGGGGCCTTCTGGGCGCGCGCGCCGGAGCACCTTTGAAAGTGAGGCGAGCGGCAGTCATGGAGGCTTGCGGGAACCTGGCGTGCGCCCTGCAGACCTGGTGCCCACTGGACCTCAGCCAAGGTGAGGACGCGCCCGGGGCCCGGGTGCCCCTGGGATGCTGGGCAGGGGCCGCGTCCTCCTGCTCTGTCCTCCTGTTTCTCGGCCTTGCCCCCGGGTCTGCGCGGACAGCCTCGCAGGTGCCGAGGCCCGAGCTCACCTTCTGAACTTGGGGCCCAGGGGTGCGGCTGGAGCCTCCGGGCGCCCGTCGTCACCGAAGGGGGTGTCCCCACCCGCCGCAGTCGCTGCTGGCCGCTGTCTCGAGGCTGCGTTCCATTCCGCGGCATCTCTGTAGCCGGCAGTCATTTCTTTTGACTCATATTTTTTTGAGTCATTTCATTTTGTTTGCCTCACCTGTCCCTTTCCCCTGTACACTTTATTTGGATTTATTAGCTAGTGACTCAGACGGTAAAGAATCTGCCTGCATTGTACGAGACACGGGTTCGATCCCTGAGTCGCCAGGATCCTCTGGAGAAGGGAAGGGCAACCCACTCCAGTATTCTTATCTGGAGAATCCCACAGACAGAGGAGCCTGGCGGGCTACAGTCCGTGGGGTCACAGAGAGTCGGCCGCGACTGAGCGACTTCAGCTTCATTATAAGACTTTCACAAAGGGACAGCTGAGACAGCTTTTTATTATCTCTCTTCTAGCTTGAACATATGGGGAGGCTCGGTCTTCCCCCAAACTGTTAACGTCTGTAAAGTGTTTTCCTACTTCATGTTTTTAGAGGATGGGCAACCTAATAGCCAGCTGTCAGTTTAATGAGTATACAGATTTTTCTAACCCTTTCTGCTTTTCTCTTCATTCTGCCTCACCTGTGTGGTATGACTTGTGCCGAGAAAACTGTTCTCTTCTTGAATGTATTTAAGAGTCTAAACTAATTGCTACAGAACATTAGTTGACTGTAGTTGCGTTTTCCTACTAGAATGGGTGGATGGAGTATGGGAACTGGAATTCACGGAGACCGAGCCTCTGGATGCCGGCATAGAAGCAGAGATCGTGCAGACTGGACTGAGCGCATTCACAGAGCTTTACAGCGCAATGTTACCTTTTGCTACTGAAAAACGTGAAGCTGCTGAGGTAAAAGAGAAAAAAAAAAAACCAAGCTAGCCATTTCGTTGTTAGAAGTGTCGGGTGAACCCCGGTATCATCTAGAGCTTGGTCTCTTTGGTATGCAGTGCAGGAGGAAGGAAGAGCGGTGTAGACAATGCGATTCACTTACTGGTTTGGCTGCATAACCGCCCTCCCAGCTTATCAGTCTGTGATTCTTTTCGTGTCATGAGCATTGTTAACAAGAGTAAATTGAAGAGAGTAAAGGCCAAGGTAAGGATGAAAACCAGTAAGCGAAATAAGAAAAGATGGCCGAGGACAGTGCAATTAACAACTCAGGATGCCTTCACTTCAAGGAAATCGAATGTTAATCTGAGAAGTGATTAGTTGAACTAAGAAAGGAAAAAAAGAGTTGCTTTAAATGGAGTTCTACGTAGTGTGACTGTTACTCTTTAGGTCATAAACTTCTTTTCAAAAAACTGAAGGACTAGAAAGCAGAACAAAGAATACTTAGGTATTAATATCATCTCCAAAAGACTTAAATTTAAAAAATATTTCTGTTATTAGTTTCAGGTAGCTGTTCAAAAATTAAATCGACTTGTTAAATACTCACTAAGCATAATGCTGAGTACCACGTGCAGTACCCAGGAGCATAACATGGTGAGGGTACAGAGCCTCTCCCTACAGGGGCGGGAGAGGGGAGAATTAAGCTCTGGGAGCCTGCACTGTCATTGCTCTGGCCAGAGCCTGTGCAGTGACCACATCCACGGGCGTGAAGAAGCACGGGCCACCAGCTGTATGTGTTAGAAACTGCTGTAGGGCACGTTAAATGCCATCTTGGCTTGCCTGAAAAGGCAGCTTGCTGAGGTAGAGGCTGGAAGGTCCCAGAAATGTAGCTGGCTGGAGGTACATCTTCACAAATGGCTGGAACACTGGCCAGTGACGAGGATTCCAGGGCAGCCTTGAGAGGGATCCTCACAGTGGGGACGTACAGAAAGTCCGAGGGGATGGGGTAGGGTGGGGGCCACAGGACAGCTCTGAGTGGGGTCCATGGTAGGCTTCCAGAGTGAGGTGTTTGCTGTCCACAAGGTTCAGGTCTAAGCGTCATCCCTAGACTAAACCGCTTGTCCTCCCATCTGCCTTTTGGAGGAAGGGGTTCTAGTGTGCAGTAGACCCAGGAACGTGAAGAGTGCTGTTTCAGTGGGTGCTCTTAACCAAACACAGACTCAAGGGGGGAATGCTGTACCCAGGGAGCCCCCTAAGGACACTATGACTGACTGGGGAATCACACGGCTTTGGCTGCACGGGCCCCCTATGTGCAGAGTGTTCAGCGGTACCTGCAGGATTGCATGGTCCCTGGTGTTGCAGGCCCTGGATACAGAGCCCTAGATGTGAAGGAACTGAGTCCATGGAGGGCCGGCTGTGAATTGCATGAGGACTTCCCACTCCCTCCGTGTTGTTCAACAGTCAGTTGTGTGTTGCTCATTGATCTTTTAAAAAATGTGTGTTGTGGTATGGTCTGGGTTACGGTTGTGGAAATTGGGGTGGAGAACTACAAGCTGGGAACTCTTTTCAAATAGAGTTAATAGAGTTTTCTGAACTGGGTCTTTGTCAGGTATGAAATGCTACCAAGGTGACTGGGTCCCCCAGGGTCACAGTTCCAGGCAGCGAGAGGGGAGCTGAGGTGGCCTTAGAAATGAAGATGTAACTGCTTTCTTCCACAAGCTTCATGGTGAAGGAAAGAGGTTGTCGAGGTCTGATTTCTTGAACTTCTGTGGGCTTATGTTTTTTTAAGGTGGCCCATAGTAAACCATATTTCGTTCCTACTGTTTGCTTTACACAAATAACCTATTTTCTCATCATGTCTATAAAGGAGAAAGCATGAACAGTGATCAAAGTAATGAAATTATGGTTTGTGCTCTAGGGTTTACTTCCTCTCCTACCGAGGCTGTTTCTGCAGTCTGTTGAGCGAGACGCTTGCAGGTTTTCCTCTCCTGCTCCCATTGCTCACTCAAAAAACATTTTGACTTAAAAAAAGTTGCTCTGATTTTTTTAGTTAGAAGTTAGAGTAATAAATGGATTGAGATACATTTAACATAGATGGAGGGGTGACTTGTCTGCGTAATCACTGACAGAGGTGTCCCCAGAGTTAGTGTAGTCTTCAGGTGTAGTAATTTCAGAAATACATATGCTTCAAACTTACCCAAAGTTATTTTGCAAATTTAATTAAGATTCTTGTGTAGTTTGTTATCTTTGTGATTTTCGTTTATTTTTTCTTTTATTGGCTGAGCCACTCAGCTTGTGGGATCTTAGTTCCCAACCGGTAATGGAACCCAGACTCTCCCCAGTGAAAGCATGGAGTCCTAACCACTGGACCACCAGGAAACTCCTCAACTTTGTAAATTGTGAATAATACACTTTTAAATGTTCTGTTTTAGTCCCTTTGAAAATGGCAGACGTTTATAATTAGGAGGCAGAATGGTCTGTTCGTTTTTTTATAGGGCACTAAGCATTCAGAAGAATCAGATACAGCAAGAGGAGACTCTCACAGTGCTCTAATGACTGGTGCTTACCGTTTGCCCTCCCCTAGAGCATTTGGACCTTCTTCATGGAGAACAGAATTTCCCACAACGCGCTGATGGCCTTGTTTCACCACTTCGTTTATAAGGTCCTTAAGAAAAATGTCAGTGCTCAGCAGCAGGAATTTGGCCTTCACGCCGCCGGGCTGTATTTTCTGCTGTTGGAAATACCAGGTATGCACGTTTGGTGTGATGGGGCAGGCCTTCTGTTTGTAATTTGTCTGCTTGGTTTTGAACTGTTATATCCATACTTTGTCCTCACTGGGAGGTTAGGTGACAGTGAATCCGTGAAGCACACGGTCTGTCCCAGGTGTCAGAAAGCTCTCCTGTTTTCCTATAAATGTGGTTTCGGATATTAGTGTGCTAAGTCTGTAACCCAGCACACAGTCTCAGAGGGGTAAGGCTGGAGAGGTGTGCCGCGTCCCATTGTGGCATCCCTGCCTTCTCACTCCTGTCCAGCCTGAGGACAGTGCCGGCTGGAGGTCTGCTGCTGTTCCCGCCGTGTGGTGTGGACGGCCAGTGGGCTATCCTCGCCTGCAGGGCGGAGCACAGCTGGTCACAGTGAGAGAGCACAGGGAGGAGTGTGTCTGTGACGGTGCTCCACCTCCTTCAGGCGGGACCCAGCCCGGGCCGAGGGCAGGAGACCGTGCGGCTGAGGAGCCAGCTGCAGCTGTGGGACTGAGTCCACTAGGAAGAGAACATCAGGATCAGTCAGCCTGCTGCTTGTTGTTGCTCATGTCAGTGCCTTTGTAGTAAATGTGAGGGACCTGCTCCATATGACTTGAGAATTGGAAGAAAAGCCACAACCAACCTAGACAGCATATTAAAAAGCAGAGACATTACTCTGCTGACAAAGATCCATCCAGTCATAGCTGTGGTTTTTCCAGTAGTCATGTATGGATGTGAGATTTGGACTATAACGAAAACTGAGCATTGAAGAATTGATGCTTTTGAACAGTGGTGTTGGAGAAGACTCTTGAGAGTCCCTTGGACCACAAGGAGATCCAACCAGTCCATCCCAAAGGAGATCAGTCCTGAATATTCATTGGAAGGACTGATGCTGAAGCTGAAACGGCAATACTTTGGCCACCTGATGCAAAGAGCTGACTGATTTGAAAAGACCCTGATGCTGGGAAAGATTGAAGGCAGGAGGAGAAGGGGATGACAGAGGATGAGATGGTCAGATGGCATCACCAACTTGATGGACATGAGTTTGAGCAAGCTCCAGCAGTTGGTGATGGACAGGGAGGCCTGGCGTGCTGCAGTCCGTGGGGTCGCAGAGTCGGACACAACTGAGTGACTAAACTGAACTGATTGCTCATTGCCTAGGGTGGAATTGAATTAAACTTTTTTGCTAAAGTTTCCTGTTAGTTAAGGAAAAGCCTCCATTTGTTTTTTAATATTTCATTGTTGTAGCAGATATATTTAAAAGCAATTAAACCTACTTTGCTTACTCTTCATTCTTTATGAATAGGCAGCGTAGTCAATCAAGTTTTCCATCCAGTGATATTTGACAAATGCATTCAGATTCTAAAGAAGTGCTGGCCTCAGGAATCCAGCTTGAATCAGAAAAGAAAGAAAGAGCAACCAAAGAACACTCAGGGCAACTCGCAGGAGAGCAATAAGAGAGCAAGACCCCACAGGAGAGAGGAGGTAGAGGTAAGCAGGGGTGTGGTCATAAAGCATATCTGACTGGTGTAAGGATTTATATTAAGTTAGGATGTCGGTGGTCATGATTATACCAAAGCCCTAGCGTGCTGTCTGCCTTCCCTCCCCTAGGCGTGGCCTTGTGGCCTGCTGAGCCTCCGTTCCCTGTGCCGTCTTCCCAACCCCCCTGTCGCCTCCCTCCAGTCTGTTCCCAGGTGTGCCTTGCCGCAGGCCAGCAGGTGTTACCTTATTTTCACTAGAGACCATGGTTGAAGTGTCCAGCGGACTCATGTCCACAAGAACGTAATAGAATAACATCAATTCCAGATTCCTGTGTGGCTAGGGTAGAGGCTCAGTGACAGCCGAACTGGCAAGAAACCCAGGCAGCCTCACTGACGTGAGAGTCCGGACCCAGAACCTGTGGTAGGCTCCATGTGGTCCAGACTGAGCTTGCAGCGGGGGCCCAGGCGGCCACTGAGAGTCCCACTGGCCTTGACTCAGGGGCGTCGCAAACCTCGGGACAGGCTGCGAGGCGGTGCCGCACAGTCAGCGTGTATTTCCGCATAATCTAGATGGATGAAGTTACTCAAGAAGAGGAGGAGGAAGAGGATGTTTTTTTTTCTTCTGAAGATCGTCGTCAAATTCGAAATGTCATCTTTCAAGTTTTGAAGAACTTTATAAGGCTTCTTTCTAAATTCTCCTTAAAAGAAAGCCAGAGTGTATACAGAATTGTGTGGAGGTAAGTGAGAATGCCAGGGACCTTGGGCAAGTTCAAAGAGTGAGTGGAAAAAACCAGGCCTTTTCTTGGTATCTGTTTTCCAGGTCTTTGTTGCATTAACTAGTTTTGAACCAGTTCGTTACGAATTCCAAGTTACACAAGCCAGGTAAGCAATTAAATCTTCCAGTGCTAACATTTAATTATGGTTAGGGTCAGGGTCAGGGTCAGGGTCAGGGTCAGGGTTAGGGTTAGGGTCATTTTATCCTAATCGGCAGACAGGTAGAATTTATTCATTTAAATATGGCTGATAGGGTTAGGAGTTTATCCTAGTGAAATCACATCCATTAACTAATCTTTTGCCTTTTTTTTAGAATTCTCAGAGAAATGAAATATATACCAGAACTGGCCTACCATGGATTGTATCTGCTTTGCTCCCCCCTTCACAGAGAAGGAGACAAGGTAAAGGAGATGGGAGCTGAGTTACAGGGAATTGAAAGCACACGGGTCGTGCGACTAGGGTGCTGCAAGGACTCAGCGTGACGCTGTGTGAACTTGCTGGGCTGTTGGTGTCTGTGACGAGAAGCGCCCGTCAGCACGTGGTGGCCGCTGCTCGCTGCAGGCTCATACCCAGGCCCCTGGTGCCGCAGGATGCTCCTGTTGAACTGAGGCGTGAAGCAGGCCCCGGTGGGGCCTGTAGAGGAGCAGGAAAGCTGCTGGGCAGGGCTGTCACTCAAGTGCTCACCAGAGTCCTCTGGGGGAGGGCAGACAGCCACATGGCCTTGCAGCTCCCCCGCAGGCCCCTGTGTTTCTGTTAGCGCCTGTGCCTTAGTGAATAATCCCAGAGTCCTCTGGGAGAAGGACAAACAGTCACGGGACCTTGCAGCTCCCCCGCAGGCCCCTGTGTTCCTGTTAGCGCCTGTGCCTTAGTGAATAATCCCAGAGTCCTCTGGGAGAAGGACAGACAGTCATGGGGCCTTGCAGCTCCCCCGCAGGCCCCTGTGTTCCTGTGTTCCTGTAGCGCCTGTGCCTTAGTGAATAATTCCAGAGTCCTCTGGGAGAAGGACAGACAGTCACGGGGCCTTGCAGCTCCCGCGCAGACCCCTGTGCCCCTGTGTTTCTGTTAGCGCCTGTACCTTAGTGGATGATTCTGGTGACACTCCCGGTCAGCATTCATATCTGGATTTGCCCACGGTGACCTTCAAGGCTGCACAGCCCTAGCCTCTGGAGTCAGGGCTTTGTGAGCCCTGGGGTGTTACTGAACCTGAATGTCAGTGCAGCAGGAATCTGCAGAAACCATGGCAGACCGAGGCCCTTGCCTTCGGCACCTGCAGTGCCCATGTCTCTGGGGAGCGGGGTGAGGAGGCCCTGGGCGCTCGGGCTCTGCTCTTGGGTCCTGCCCCTCACTGCTGTGTGTCTCCCTTTAAAAAGAAAAAATATTACTACTTATTTTTGGCTGTGCTGGGTCTTTGTGGCTGCGAGCAGGTTTTCTCTCAGTTGCTGCAAGTGGGGGCTGCTCTCTTAATTACGGTGCAGTTGCATCTCTTTGTGGAGCATCGGCTTAGTTGCTCTGAGGCATGTGGGATCCTTCCAGACCAGGGGTGGCACCGGTGTCCCCTGTGCTGGCAGAGGGAAGAAGCCAGGAAGAAGCCCTGTGTGTCCCCTGTGAGTCCTTGGTGTCCTCACCTGGACAAGGAGGATGAGGGGCTTCCCTTCCTGTGGGTTTCTCAGGAGGACTGCCGGGAAGAGTGCCTCAGCATAACGCCTGCTGCTTAGAAAACACCTCATATTTCTTTAATTTTTGATGTAATTATCTCTTCCCTGTGTTTGGAATATGTGATAGCATTTGCAGTAAGACTTTTAATTCCTGTGCCCTTTCTAACATT
Organism: Aepyceros melampus; assembly: GCA_006408695.1. Classification (NCBI taxonomy): domain Eukaryota; kingdom Metazoa; phylum Chordata; class Mammalia; order Artiodactyla; family Bovidae; genus Aepyceros; species Aepyceros melampus. The sequence continues at coordinate 35,773 of SJXQ01002351.1, forward strand.
GTAGAAAATGCAGAGGATGGGAAATTACCCTTTCAGGTGGCAGCGTCTCTAAGGACAGGGTGTTTTTCATTGCAAAAATGTTGGCTTGATGTTGAGTGACTCTGGTTGCAGCCTTACCTTTGATTACTTGACTTGGGACTACTCATCTTCAAAGCTTTTGTTATGTATAAAGTGGAGATAATAATAGTATCAAGTATAAAATGGAAATGTTTTGATGACCTCATTGAGTTGAGAGATTTCAGAGTAAGTATGGTCAAATCTTGTAATATAGAGACATGCTTAATGCAGTAGCTGCCACACCCTTGGTTTCCAGTAATTATTTTATTCACTGGATGCCTGAGTAGATTATGTGGGATGATACATGGGAAGGTGCTCTGTAAACTTCAGGGGTAATATAGGTGGAAAATCATCACCTTCCTCTCTCCTGTGGGGAGTAATCCATTGCATTCTTGGCCCTTGCTCAGTTGTGGCTGACTCTCTGAGCCTTGATTTCTGGGCTGGAGTATAAGGTGAGCAGAGAAACTGGGTGGATCCCGGCTCATCAGTCTGTAGGCAGCACCTCCGCACTGCTCATTTTGTGCAGGTTTGACACCTGGTCGTTGTCCAGCAGGCACATCCTTCATGGTCAGCTAGAACCTGTGTCAACCTCCTTTACCTGCTGGTGCTTGAAATAGCTCACTATGGTCTGCGTCACAGTTTGCAAGGCCCTGGGATTCTCCGTCATGCCTTAGGTGCATTTCCTTTCCTCTTTCAGGTTCTCAGATATGTTTTGCATCAAATGCTCTGCATAATACTGATGGTAGAAGTGGGTAAAGGCTCCTATCACGCCCCCCTTGCCATCACGCCGCCGGTTGTCAGCAGTAGGAAGCTGGCCATCCAGTTTGTAAGGTAAAGTGCACACAGCTCGGGTCTCTCTGTCACTCGCCCTCGGTTGCCTGGGCCCTGTGCTAGCCAGGGCTTCTGACACCTGGGGAGCTGTCACGTGTCTGGGCTGTGTGTGGTTTGTGGTTCAGAATAAAGAGCATAGCAGCACATCT
>SJXQ01002351.1:36844-66461 GCA_006408695.1 Aepyceros melampus
GGGTGTGGGCGCAGGTGTGGGGTGCGGGGCGTGGGTGCGGGTGCAGAATGTGGGTGAAGGTATGGGGTGCGGGTGCAGGGTGCAGGCGCATGTGTGGGGTGCGGGTGCAGGTATGGGGAGCAGGCATGGGGTGTGGGTGTGGGCGCAGGTGTGGGGTGCGGGGCGTGGGTGCGGGTGCAGAATGTGGGTGAAGGTATGGGGTGCGGGTGCAGGGTGCAGGCGCATGTGTGGGGTGCGGGTGCAGGTATGGGGAGCAGGCATGGGGTGTGGGTGTGGGCGCAGGTGTGGGGTGCGGGGCGTGGGTGCGGGTGCAGAATGTGGGTGAAGGTATGGGGTGCGGGTGCAGGGTGCAGGCGCATGTGTGGGGTGCGGGTGCAGGTATGGGGAGCAGGCATGGGGTGTGGGTGTGGGCGCAGGTGTGGGGTGCGGGGCGTGGGTGCGGGTGCAGAATGTGGGTGAAGGTATGGGGTGCGGGTGCAGGGTGCAGGCGCATGTGTGGGGTGCGGGTGCAGGTATGGGGAGCAGGCATGGGGTGTGGGTGTGGGCGCAGGTGTGGGGTGCGGGGCGTGGGTGCGGGTGCAGAATGTGGGTGAAGGTATGGGGTGCGGGTGCAGGGTGCAGGCGCATGTGTGGGGTGCGGGTGCAGGTATGGGGAGCAGGCATGGGGTGTGGGTGTGGGCGCAGGTGTGGGGTGCGGGGCGTGGGTGCGGGTGCAGGTTGTGGGTGAAGGTATGGGGTGCGGGTGCGGGTTGCAGGCGCATGTGTGAGGTGCGGGTGCAGGTATGAGGTGCGGGCGTGGGGTGTGGGTGCAGGCGTGGGGTGTGGGTGTGGGCGCTGGCATCTAGGTACAGGTGCTGTCTGACCCCTGAGTGAGCCTCTCTCCTTAAGGATTTTTTTTTAAACAGCAAATAAGGTGTTTTAAGTAGAAGCACTTGTTTTAAATTTTCCATATATTCATGATGTCAGCAGTTGTAGTAATATTTTTATAATGGTGTAAATAAACTTGAAGATGGATTGAATCTGGGCATTTTATTGCCTCTTGCAGGCTAACTCTGGAGAAGTACGGTTAGAAACTCATTTTGCTGGCCTACCACAAGGCAGTACTATGTCTCAATCTGTCATTTACTTCAAAGTCAAGCTCTTCGCAGAGAAAGCTTGCCATATTTTAAAGTTTTTTATTTATTTATGGCTGTTCTGGGTCTTACTGCTGCGTGGGCCTCTCTCTAGCTGTGATGACAGGGGGCTACTCCAATCACAGTGTGCAGGTGTCTTGCTACAGAGCGTGGACTCAAGGGCTCCCAGGCTTCAGGGGTTGAGGCATAGGGAGGTACCTCACACACTCAGGAGGTGTGGCTCACGGGCTTAATTGCTCCTCTGCCTGTGGGTTCTTCCTGGATCAGGGATTGAATCTGTGTCTACTGCATTGGGTGATGGATTCTTTACCACTGAGCCGCCAGGGAAGCCTTATTTCAGCCTTGATAAGAACCATTGTAAGCAGTCCAAGGATCGTGGGAGGTCTGGGCCCTGCCCCTCCCTGACTGGCTACTGGAAGCAGTGTGGAGACCACCCGGGCGTGGGGAATGGTGCTCCGCTGTGCTGCTCTCGTCACGCTCCACACACCCAGACCTTGCTGCCAGCACAGGCGTAGACTGTTCTTAGTAGTTAGGGTTTCCAAAATATAGAAATGTCACTATTTTTGAGAATAGGTTTAGGGGAAGTTGTTATTTTATTTTCATTATAGATATATTATAAACAGTGACTCTTCCTTTTCTTTTTTAAAGTTTGCTGGTGGATGAACTTAAAGAAAGCATGTATCCAGTCCTTCGTACTCTCCTGCAGCACATCTGTGTCAAGGTACTGCTTGCTATGTTATTAAGAGTGTGAAACACACGTGAGAGTAAGCGCGTGCATGAGTGTTCTCAGAAACGAGGCTGTATCATCACCAAGCATTGCATTTTTTATTTAGTATATTTGCTGTTCTCTCTGGAGAAGGCAGTGGCACCCCACTCCAGTACTCTTGCCTGGAAAATCCCACTGGCGGAGGAGCCTGCTAGGCTGCAGCCCTGGGGTCGCTAAGAGTCGGACACGACTGAGCGACTTCACTTTTACTTCTCACTTTCATGCATTGGAGAAGGAAATGGCAACCCACTCTAGTGTTCTTGCCTGGAGAATCCCAGGGACGGGGGAGCCTGATGGGTTACCGTCTATGGGGTGACACAGAGTCAGACACTACTGAAGCAACTTAGCAGCAGCAGCAGCTGTTCTGAGTATTTTCGGGGGGATAAAACAACTTTTTTTCCTTTTTTAGAAAACTTCATATATGTAAACATATAGAACAGAGTAATGAACAGAATGTTAAGTGATTTTGTGTAAGGAGAAGCTCTGCCAGCACATAGGCACACTGGATTTTCATAGGAAGCAGATTTCATCATATCCCTTCAGACATAAATGTTGCATGCGTCTCTCTACAGCATAAGAACTCTTTAAAAACACATCCACAAAATATTAACACACCTAAAAAATTCGCGATAATGCCTTAATATCATCCAATGTCTGGTTAGTATTCAAAATTCTGTGAATATCTCTTAAAATTTTTAACAGTTTGGACAGATGATGCTTCACTTGAACTCTGTGGATCCTAGAGATCTGTCAACTCTCTGAAGTTGGGCTTGGAGATTTCTTCTAGGCTAGTTTCCCAGTAGGTCTGAGACGTAGAGCTGGACAGTCATTTCTGTGACACGTGGACACTCGCACTGTTGCTGAGCGGGGTGCAGTCGGCGCTCGTCTGCCTGCACCAACGCACGTATCTCGGTCGTTCTGTGTGGGGACCAGTGGGGCAGCTTCTCAGGGTCTGTGTTTCAGGTGGTCGACAAATCTGAGTACCGGACTTACGCAGCTCAGTCCCTGGTCCAGCTGCTCAACAAGCTTCCCTGTGCAGAATATGCTTCTTTCATGGCCTGGCTTTATGGATTAACACGCAATGCCAAGGTAGGTGCTGCACCTGCTTCCTCTGTGATGGGGACGCGTGAGGCGCTGTGCGCTCTTCCTCTGATGGGGACACGTGCGGCGCTGCGCCTGCTTCCCTGTGATGGGGACGCGTGCGGCGCTGCGCCGTCTTCCTCTGTGATGGGGACACGTGCGGCGCTGCTCCTGCTTCCTCTGTGATGGGGACGCGTGAGGTGCTGTGTGCTCTTCCTCTGTGATGGGGACGCGTGCAGCGCTGCGCTGTCTTCCTCTGTGATGGGGACGCGTGCGGCGCTGCGCCTGCTTCCTCTGTGATGGGGACGCGTGCAGTGCTGTGCCATCTTCCTCTGTGATGGGGATGCCTGCGGCTTTGCTTCGCCAGGTCTCCCTCCGGGTCTTCACTCTTGACGTGGCCTTGGCCCTCCTGGAGCTGCCTGAACGAGAGGTGGCTGGCCCGCTGGCCCCAGAGCATGAGAAGTTCCTGAAGCACAAGTTCTTGGTTCAGGAAATCCTGGTCGCCCGCTGTAAAGACAAGGCCCCGACGGTGCGCAGCAAGGCACTCTCCAGTTTTGCACTCTGCTTGGAGTCCTCTGCCACAGCCCCGTCGGACAGCATCCAGGAGCTTCTGCATAACAGTGAGTGTGCTGAGCACCCCGAGCCTGGCCTCACTCCTCCTGGTCCAGACTGGGTGGCAGAGATAATCGGAGTGCTGTGATAACTGCAGCCCTCAGCCCCCTTCAGCTGGCGGTGCTGTGGAGTAGCTCTTACAAGAGCGGTTTCATGGTCTTGTCCTCGGGTTGGGGTTGCTGGCTGCAGTCTCTGTTACTCTGTGTCAGTGGCTAGTGGCTGTCCTGGGCCTGTTCACACAGGCCTGACACAATCCGCCTGACACAGGGAATTACCAGTATTTAGAATCTGTCTCATCTTCAGGCTTGCTTATCTCAATTTGGGTTCTTCTGTAAATATTTACATATGGTTTTGATATTGTGACTTTTCTCCTCCGACTTGTCTGCTTACTTATAGCTCCTGCAGTTCCAGTACAGAGCCACCGACAGAGTCCATCAACAAATTCATCAGGTGAGAAAATGGGTCAGTACACCGTCAGATACTGAACAGTCGCCCCTTTAATTAAAGGGCTTGCGAGTGTTTGTAATGTTTTCTGTCTGCATATTACCTGATTTAGTACTGCACTTTTTTCTTCAAAGAAATTAAAATTTATTTCAGTAATGATTCATAGTAACTTAAATGTGTAATATGCCATGATTATGTTAATGAAAAGTATAACAGTTTTTTAGTGTACTGACAGCCTTTTTAAAATTTATTTTTAAGCTTTTTCCTATCAGAGGCAGATACTTAACCCTTCTGCAGGTTCAGAGGTGATCCACACGGACAGCAGCAGTGAAGCAGCCGGATCCATGGGTATGTTGGATCTTGCCTCTTATCAGACGAGCCATGACCAGCAGATTTCAGACAGCTGTAGGCAGAGCCTCGAAACACGGGAATTTTTTTTCAAATTCACCCTTACTATTGGAAGATCTTTTGTTTTCCCTTCAAAGTAATTTCTATTTTATTTCCTTAATTGATGCCCTTGCACTATTCTGTATTTCATTTCGAGGTAAAGAATAAGATACATTTCACTTGCCATGTATTTCTGTATTTCACATATTTCTGTCACACTTCAGAGAATGTTACAAATGTCTGATTTGCTCACTGAAGTCAGTTGTTATGAACACCTGGGCTTGCTGACCAGAAAGGACCAGTTACTAGGGAAGGACCTACCGCTGCTGCTCATTCACTTGAATTGTGTCCAACTCTGCGACCCCATAGACAGCAGCCCACCAGGCTCCGCTGTACTAGGGAAGGTGCTGCTGCTGCTGCTGAGTCGCTTCAGTCGTGTCCAACTCTGTGCGACCCCATAGACGGCAGCCCACCAGGCTCCACTGTCCCTGGGATTCTCCAGGCAAGAACACTGGAGTAGGTTGCCATTTCCTTTTCCAATGCATGAAAGTAAAAAGTGAAAGTGAAGTCGCTCAGTCGTGTCCGACTCTTCGCGATTCTGTGGACTGCAGCCCACCAGGCTCCTCCGCCCATGGGATTTTCCAGGAAAGAGTACTGGAGTGGGGTGCCAGTGCCTTCTCCAAGGGAAGGTGCAGTAGAATTAAATTAATTTAGAGAAAAGTCATCACAGAAGAGGGGGGAAGAATGCACAATACTGTGGCCCTTGTTTCTTTTTTATTCCTTATTACTTTTTCCATGTGGCATCTTGACTGTGCTCATGCCATCCCAGAATCTACTTCTAATATATGGTAGGGAACTGTGAGTCCTGGTTTCCATGGGAAAGTGCAGAATCTGGGTTATAGTTTCTCTGTACCAGTAATGTGAACTGTCTTTTAACGGGTCACACATACCGTGTGGAGATTCTGGGATCCTTTCTCCCAAGAATCCTGTACTTGATTCTAAACACAAGCGATGTTTGTACTCTTTCAGTGACTTACTGAACCAGAAAAATCTGGGATGGCAGAGTGTCAGTGTGATTCAAGAGGGCAGAAACACACCTGGCTAGGTGGTAGAAAGACCTGGAGCTACTCTCAGATTCTGTTTTTGTCTAGCTGTATGGTCTGTGAAATTCACTTTTATGGGCTCTTCCTTCACCTATATGATGACATGGCATACTGTAATAGAGAAAAACTGCATTAAAAGCGAGATGCAGTCTGAGTTCCTCGGCCAGTTCTGTTACTAAAGAGCTGGATGACCCAAGACATGGGAGTCAGCAGACCTCCCTGACTGCTTGTCACTTCTGATCCTGAAACCTTGTCTGTCCTTCACAGAGGGCTTTTATCAGGTCTGCAGAAATCATATTTAGAGAAGTGACTTTAAAAGATAGATAGAAGAGAGAACGTGTGCAGAAAATAAGTGATATAATGAGATCTATCAGTTTATTGGATAAACATGGATATCATTCCTCCCAATCTGTGCAAGGCACTGCAGGTGTGAACCCTAACAAAATTAGTTCCACGTCTTAAGGAGCAGGGGGAGAGGCAGGGATGCGTGTACCTAAAATCATAGTGCTGTGAGATGGGTGCTGAGGCACACTGAAGTTCCATGAGAATCAGTACTTACCATTGCAGTCTGAAAGATACATTTAAATGACTAGATATTAGCCTATGGTACTCAAATTCAGAGTATGACTCAGGATGTACTAACAGATTCCCTAAAATAACTAAAGAAATGTAATATGGAAAAATGTTGAATGTTTGTGTTAACTCCGGTCTGAGCACGTTACGGATTTACCGCTGTACATTGTCATTCAGTTGCTCAGTAATGTCCAACTCGTTGAGACCCCATGGACTGCAGCACGCCAGGCTTCCCTGTCCTACACCATCTCCCGGAGCTTGCTTAAACTCAGGTCTGTTGAGTCAGTGATGTCATCTAACCATCTTGTCTTTTCTGTATAGTTCTATGTCTTTTTGCCGCCTCTTCTTAATATCTTAATTACTTCTGCTAAGTCCATCCCGTTTCTGTCCTTTATTGTGCCCATCGTTGCATGAAATGTTCGCTGGTATATCTAATTTTCTTGAAGAGATTTCTAGTCTTTCCCATTCTGTTGTTTTTCTCTATTTCTTTGCATTGTTCACTTAGAAAAGCTTTCTTATCTTTTCTTGCTATTCTTTGGAATTCTGCATTCAGATGGGTATATATCTTTCCTTTTCTCCTTTGCCTTTCACTTCTCTTCTTTTCTCAGCTATTGGTAAGGCCTCCTCAAACATTGAACAGGAGGCAGTGATCAAAACCACTCCCAAGCAAATGAAATGCAAAAAGGCAAAATGGTTGTCTGAGGAGGCCTTACAAATAGGTGAGAAAAGAAGAGAAGCGAAAGACAAAGGGGAAAAGGAAAGATAGACTCATTTGAGTGCAGAGTTCCAAAGAATAGCAAGGAGAGATAAGAAAGCCCTCTTCAGTGATCAGCGCAAAGAAATAGAAGAAAACAACAGAATGTGAAAGAGTAGAGATCTCTTCAAGAAAATTAGAGACACCAAGAGAACATTTCGTGCATAGATGGGCACAATAAAGGACAGAAATGGTCTGGACCTAACAGAAGCAGAAAATATTAAGAAGAGGTGGAAAGAATACATGGATGAACTGTACAAAAAAGAGCTTCACGACCCAGATAATCACGATGGTGTGATCACTCACCTAGAGCCAGACACCTGGAATGCGAAGTCAAGTGGGCCTTAGGAAGCATCACTACGAACAAAGCTAGTGGAGGTGATGGAATTCCAATTGAACTCTTTCAAGTCAAAAAGGTGATGCTGTCAAAGTGCTGCACTCAATATGCCAGCAAATTTGGAAAAGTCAGCAGTGGCCACAGGACTGGAAAAGGTCAGTTTTCATTCCAGTCCTAAAGAAGGGCAATGTAAAAGAATGTTCAGGCTACCGCACAATTGCACTCACTTTACATGCTAGCAAAAGTAATGCTCAAAATTCTGTAAGCCAGGCTTCAACAGTAAGTGAACCGTGGATTTCCAGATGTTCAAGCTGGATTTAGAAAAGGCAGAGGAACCAGAGATCAAATTGCCAACATCTGTTCGATCATAAAAAGCAGGAGAGTTCCAGAAAAATATCCACTATTGCTTTATTGACTATGCCAAAGCCTTTGACTGTCTGGATCCCAACGAACCGTGGAAAATTCTGAAAGAGATGGGAATAACAGACTACCTATCTGCCTCTTGAGAAATCTGTAGGCAGGTCAGAAAGCAACAGTTAGAACTGGACACGGAACAACAGACTGGGTCCAAATTGGGAAAGGAGTACATCAAGGGTGTATATTATCTCGCTGCTTATTTAACTGATATGCAGAGTACATCATGTGAAATGCCAGGCTGGATGAAATACAGGCTGGAATCAATACAGACTGGGATCGAGATTGCCAGGAGAAATATAAAAGACCTCAGATATGCAGATGACACCACCAATATAGCAGAAAGTGAAGAAGAACTAAAGAGCCTCTTGTTGAAAGTGAACGAGGAGAGTGAAAAAGCTGGCTTAAAACTCAACATTCAAAACCTAAGATCATGGCATCCCGTCCCATCACTCCATGACAAATAGATGGAGAAACAATGGAAACAGTGACAGACTATTTTCTTGGGCTCCAAAATCAATGCAGATGGTGATTGCAGCCATGAAATTAAAAGATACTTAACTCCTTGGAAGAAAAGCTATGACCAACCTGATAGCATATTCGAAAGCAGAGACATTACTTTGCTGACTAAGGTCCGTCTAGTCAAGGCTATGGTTTTTCCTGTGGTCATGTATGGATGTGAGAGTTGGACTATAAAGAAAGCTGAGTGCTGAAGAATTGATGCTTTTGAAGTGTGGTGTTGGAGAAGACTCTTGAGAGTCCCTTGAACTGCAAGGAGATCCAGCCAGTCAATCCTAAAGGAAATCAGTCCTGGAATTCATTCATTGGAAGAACTAATCCTAAAGCTGAAATTCCAATACTTTGACCACCTGATGTAAACAGCTGACTCATTGGAAAAGACCCTGACGCTGGGAAAGATCAAGGGCAGGAGGAGAAAGGGACGATAGAGGATGAGATGGTTGGATGGCATCACCGACTCGATGGACATGAGTTTGAGCAAGCTCTGGGAGTTGATGATGGACAGGAAAGCCTGGCGTGCTGCTGTCCAAAGGGTCGTGAAGGGTCAGACATGACTGAGCGACTGAGCTGAACTGAGCTGGACTCCTGTAGTATGTATTAACCTCTGTCCATCGTTCCTCAGGCACTCTATCAGATCTTATCCCTTGAATCTATTTCTCACTTCCACTGTGTGGTTGTCAGGGATGTGATTTAGGTCATACCTGAATGGCCTTGTGGTTGTCCCTACTTTCTTCAATTTAAGTCTGAATTTAGCAGTAAGCAATTTGTGATCTGAGCCACAGTTAGGTCCTGGTCTTCTTGTTTGCTAACCATATAGAGCTTCTCCATCCTCACATGCAAAGAATATAATGAGTTTGATTTTGATATTGACCATCTGGTGACGTCCATGTGTAGAGTCGTCTCTTGTGTTACTGGAAGAGGCTGTGTGTTTGCTATTACCAGTGCATTCTCTTGGCAAAAGTCTGATAGCCTTTGCCCTGCTTCATTCTGTACTCCAAGGCCACATTTGCCTGTTATCCAGGAACTCTTGACGTCCTGCTTTTGCGTTCCAGTCCCTATGATGGAAAGGACATCTCTTTCTGCTCTTTGTTCTGAAGGTCTTGTAGGTCTTCATAGAACGTTCAATTTTAGCTTCTTCAGCGTTACTGGTCGGGGCATAGACTTAGATTACCGTGATATTGACTGGTTTGCCTTGGAAAGGAACAGAGATCATTCTGTCGTTTTTGAGATTATATCCAGGTACTGCGTCTCAGACTCTTTTGTTGACCATGATGGCTACTCCATTTCTTCTAAGGGATTCCTGCCCACAGTAGTAGATATAATGGTCATCTGAGTTAAATTCACCCATTCCAGCCCATTTTAGTTCGCTGATTCCTAGAATGTCGACGTTCATCCTTGCCATCTCCTTTTCGACCACTTCCAATTTGCCTTGAATCGTGGACCTGACATTCCAGGTTCCTGTGCGATATTTTTCTTAACAGCATCGGACTTTACTTCCATCATCAGACACATCCACAGCTGGCTGTTTTTTCTGCTTTGCCTCAGCCTCTTCATTCCTCCTGGAGCTATTTCTCCGCTGATCTCCAGCAGCATATTGGGCACCTGCAGACCTGGGGAGTCGTCTTTTAATGTCGTATCTTTTTGCCTTTTCATGCTGTTCATGGGGTTCTCAAGGCAAGAATACTGAAGTGGTTTGCCATTCTCTTTTCCCACCAGAGCCACACACATTTTGTCAGAACTCTCCACCATGACCTGTCTTGGGTGGCCCTACATGGCATGGCTTAGTTTCATTGAGTTAGACAAGGCTGTGATTGTGGTTTTCATTCTCTCTGCCCTGTGATAGATGATAACAGGCTTACGGAACCTTCCTGATGGGATGACTGACTGTGGGGTAAATCGAGTCTGGCTCTAGTTGGGGGGCTGTGCTCAATAAATCTTTAATCCAGTTTTCTGCTGATGTGTGGGTCTGTGTTCCTACCCTGTAGTTTGTGAAAGTTGCTCAGTCCTGTCTGACTCTTTGTGACCCCATGGACAGTCCATGGAGTTTTCCAGTATAGAATGCTGGAGTGGGTAGCCTGTCCCGTCTCCAGGACATCTTCCCAACTCAGGAATCGACCAGGGTCTCTGCACTGCAGGCAGATTCTTTACCAACCGAGCTATCAGGGAAGCCCCCTGTAGCTTGGCTTTGGCTGAGGCCAAACTGTGGTTAGTGGCGGTGATAACGACCTCCGTCAAAAGGACTTATGCCAGCACGCCTCAGCTCCTAGGACTGCTGTATTCAGTGCCCCTGCCTCCATGGCAGGCCACTGTCGAGCCATGCTTCCACTGGAGACTTGTGGATACTCACAGGCAAGTCTGGCTTTGCCTGTTGTGGGGTCGCTGCTCCTTTCTCCTGGGTCCTGGTGGCCACAAGGTTTTGTTCATGCCCTCTGAGAGTGTTTTCCTGTCCTGTGGAAGTTCGGTAATCAAATCCCACTGGCCTCTGAAGTCAGGTTCCCTGGCGTTCTCGGTCCCTCTGCCGGACCCCCGGGTTGGGAAGTCTGCTGTGGGCCCTGGAACTTTCGCAGCAGCGCGAGAGCATCGTTGGTGTAATTGCTTTCCAGTCTGTGCGTCCTCTACTTGGCGGCTCTGGGGTGGGGCTAATGGCGACCTCTCCAAGAGGACTTCGGTCAGATGCCACACCCCGCAGCCCGTTGCAGCCAGAGCTCCGTCCCCAGGGCAGGCCACTGCTGAACTGTGCCTCCACAGGAGACACTCAGACACTCTCAGGCAGGTCTGACTGAGTCTCTTGTGGGGGTCACCGCTCCTTTTCCTGGGTCCTGGTGCAGACAGGGTTTTGTTTGCGCCCTCTGAGTGACTGGTGGGTATGAGGTTTGATTCTAAACGCAATTTCACCCCTCCTGCCATCCTGTTGAGGCTTATCCTTTGCCCTGGGACGTGGGGGTGTCTTTTTTTTGGTGAGATCCAGCATTCTCCTGTCGATGGTTGCTCAGCAGCTAGTGCCAGTTTTGGTGTTCTCAGAGGAGCAGATGAGCGCAAGTCTCTGTCCTCCGCCTCAGAATCCAGCAGTGGATTCTCAGTGTTGTACAGATGCTTCCAAACACTGCTGTACTGCTTTAATGATGCTTCTAAATTGTAGAGCTCGCCAGGTGTAGAGAGCCCATGTTCCCACTTTATTTTCGATAAACTAAAATGACTTGTGTTGTTGGCATTAATTGTACATTAAAAATTTGTATAGTTACTGCACGCCAGGTACTATGCTGATACGTACCGTTGGTGGTGGTGTTTCTTTTGAGAGATAATTCATAAAAGTCACCATTTAAAGTATGTTGAATCCAGTGGTTGTTGCTGCTGCTGCTAAGTCGCTTCAGTCATGTCCGACTCTGTGTGACCCCATAGATGGCAGCCCACCAGGCTCCCCCGTCCCTGGGATTCTCCAGGTAAGAACACTGGACTGGGTTGCCGTTTCCTCCCTCCAGTGCGTGAAAGTGAAGTCGCTCAGTTGTGTCCAACTCTTAGCAACCCCATGGACTGCAGCCCAGCAGGCCCCTCCGTCCATGGGATTTTCCAGACAGGAGTACTGGAGTGGGTTGCCATTGTCTTCTCCACCAGTGGTGTTAGTGGTTCATAAATTTGTGTAATCAACTTCCAGAAGCTTCTTGTTAACTGAATGGGAAACCGCATCCCCACGAACAGTCAGTCCCTGTGCTCCCGCTGTCTGTGGACGCTCCTGCTCTGGACATTTCCCACAAGTGGAACCCTGGAACGTGGAGCCTTGTGCAGACAGCTTCTCTGCCATCTGTTTTTAAGGCTCATCCACGGTGAGGCATGTACTACCGTGTCAGGACTCTGTTCCTTTTTATGGCTGAAGATAGTCCGTTGTATGGATGGACCACACTTTGTGTGTTCGTTCCTTTTGGCAGTTCCTCAAAATGTTAGACGTAGAGTCACCACATGACCCAGCAGTTCCACGCAGTGTGCAACCACGAGGGGAGCGAAAAGTGAATCCACACTTACGCACACACAGCGTCCACACTCATGCACAGCGCAGTGTGAGGATGTTTGCAGAAGCCTCCTTCACAGTAGCCAAAAAAAGAGAAAAACAGCCCAGGTGTCCGTTTACCTTTTGATTTTTGAGGCAAAAGTTCATGCTTTCTACTCCAGATCCTTTTTGGATATGATTTGCACATCTGTTTTTCTCATTCTTTGGGTTATCTTTTCACTTTCTTGATGGTGTTCCAAGAGTTTTATAGTTTTAGCTCTTAACATTTTGGTCTTGGTTCAATTTTGAGTTAATTTTTGCTTATGATGTGAGTTACGGATCCAGCTTTCAATGTGAATATCAAATTGTCCAACTCTTTCTGACCCATTGGACTATACAGTCCATGGAATTCTCCAGGCCAGAATACTGGAGTGGGTAGCCTTTCCTTTTTCCAGGGGATCTTCCCAACCCAGGGATCAAACTCAGGTCTCCCACATTGCAGGCAGATTCTTCACCAGCTGAGCCACCAGGGAAGCCCAAGAATACTGGAGTGGGTCGCCTATCCCTTTGCCAAGAGATCTTCCCGACCCAGGAATGGAACCAGGGTCTCCTGCATTGCAGGCAGATTCTTTACCAACTGAGCTATCAGGGAATGCCAATGTGGGATATATTGCCACTGTAAGAATACTAAGCTTTCCAGCCCACGAGCAAGGGATGCCTTTCTGTATTGAGGTCTCCTCTAATTCACTTCAGTGATGTTTCAGTTTTCAGTTGTAACTCTTGCTGTTTACACTTAGTCCTAAGTATTTTATTCTCTTTGACTCTGTTAATTACAAGTGAAATTGCTTTCTTAATTTCATTTTTGATTGTTTATTGACAGTTTATACAACTAATTTTAATGATTGGTCTTGTATCCTGCAATGTTGCTAAATTAGTTACTAGCCTTAAAAGGTTGTGTGTGTGTGTGTGTGTGTGTGTGTGTGTGTGTGAGTGAGATTCCTTAAGATTTTCTGCCTATCAGATCATGCCATCTGTGAAAATAGTCACTTCCTTTTTCTAACCTGAATGCCTCTGTTTCCTTTTCCTGCCTGTTTTCCCCAGCTGGGACTGGTAGTGGAGTGAAGTGGGGGAAGTAGACATCCCTGTCTTCTCTTTGTGCTTCCCATTGAGTGTGGTGGTAGCTCTGCGTTGCTTCAGGAGGCCTTTCTCACGTGAGGGAGTTTCCTGTCTTCTGACTTTGTGGACTGTTTTCATCGTGAACGGGTTAGGACTTTGCACATACTGCTTCTGCATCGATGGAGATGATCACGTGGCCTTGGTCCTCTGTTCTGTGATGGCATATCACAGTGAGTGATTTTCCCGTGTCCTCGGATAAATCCCAAGCAAGGAGTATAAGCTCTTTTGTATCTTGCTGGGTTAATTTGCTAATATTTTGCTGAGGATTTTTTTTTAATGTTTTATTTTTTGGCCACACCCCAGGGCATATGGCTCCTTGACCAGGGAACAAGCCTGTGTCCCCTGCCTTGGAAGCTTGAAGTCTGCACCACTGGACCCAAGGGAAGGCCCTTGCTGAGGATTTTATGTCTGTATTCACAAGAGATTTTAGTCTGTTTTCTTGAGCTATTTTGTCTTGTTTTGCTCTCAGGATAATACTGGCTTCACAGAATGAGGTGGAAAGTGATACAGGGATTCTGTTTTTTGAAAAAGTTTAGGAAGCATTGTTATTAATTTTTGTTAATTGGTGTTTTTGTTAACAGTTGACCGACTCCAGTAGAGCCATCTGGTCCTGACCCTTTGTGCCTGTGTGGGAAGTGTTTTGCTTACTAGTTCAATCCCTTGACTTGTTACCGTGTATTGAGTCTTTATTTCTTCTTAAGTTAATTTTCCTAATGTATACCTTTAATAATATTTAGATACTTAATCCATGTTACTTAAATGTGTTAGCATAAAACTGTTCCTAGTGTTCATAACCTTGTCCCTCCTTCATTCCTGATTTTAGCAGTTAGACTCATCTGTTATTTTCCGTCTAGGAAAATGTTAGTTTTGTTGATCTTAAATAACCTGCTTTGATTTAATTGGTTTTATTTGATTTTAATTGATTTAATCTGAGTTAATTGTTGTTTTATTTTCTGCTGTTCTTTCTTGTGCCTCAGCATTTCTCAGGTGTGGGTTGGGGTCCCTAAGCCTCCGTCAGTAGGCCCTTGAAGTTAGTACAGTTTTCTAGGAATATTAAGACATCAGTTACCTTCTACTCTCTGAATTTCTCAAAAGTGTACTTTGGAGTTTGTACACTACACAAAAGTGTAGTTTGGAGTTTACAGCAGAGGTCCCAGACAGGCAAAAGCAGATAGAAGCAGAGATGACAACTCAGCTGTCTTTTAAGTCTGACATTAAAGAGTTTGCAAAATGTAAATCAGTGCCATTCACTTCACTACTTTTTTATTTTTCAGTTATAAAGTATATGCCATTTATTTGGTATCTTAAGATGAATTATTAAATCTTTTTAAAATTCTCATTTTAAATTTCTAATTCATGTTAAAAGCTATAATCCACATTTATTTGAAAAAAAAAAAGAAACCTCTTAACGAGTCTTCAGTAAAATCTAATAATGTAAAAGGGACTCTTGACGGGAGGGTTTTAAAGCTCCTGTTATGTCTTGTCTTACTTAGTCTTTAAATACCCAATGGCTTACATCTTCCCCTTTGTAGTGAACAGAATGAAAAATCTAAATAAAGTCATTGGGAATTTTAGTCTTAGGAGCCCAGTTTAAAGCTTAATTTTCCAGAATTTATGCCCTTTTGAAATGTCACTACTCTGCCTACTGCTCCTTCTGCGTTATTGTGATTAGGTAACTATTTGAATCTTCTTTTTCTACTGATTTCATGCTGTGGTTTCTTATGATTTAAAACCAGCTCACTGGCCAGTTTTGGATTGGCGCCTGCTCTCAGGAGTGTGTGCTGAGAGGCTGGGGGGCTCGTGTCCTCAGGCTGTGATGACTTCTTGGCGTTTCCTCAGCAGAAATGGGTTTCCTGGTGTCACTGAGGAATAGGGTTGGCGACGAGAAGACCAGCGTCAGGAAGTCTGCGGTCCAGGTGTGCTTCTATGGACATCCTTTTCATGCCCTCTTTTTAAGCACTAACAGCTTGAAGGTGCAAGAGACTGCCTTAAAAGCTGTCTGTCTTACTCAGCACTCACGTTTCACTTGATGCCAGTTCACCGTGCCCCTGTTAAATGTGAATTACAAGATGAGCTGAAGGGTCCTCTGTTCTAAGTAGCCTGCTGGATTGCTGGCTTCCTAGAACCACAATTTTAGATCCTTAATTTGTTTTTTTTAGAGTAGGGATTCTTAACCTGGTGACCACAGATGGATTTTGATAGGGTTCACGAAACCCTTGAAATGATTTCTGAGTACATGTTGATGTAAAATATATGTCAGATTTTCTCCAGAGAGGTCTTAAATTTCCTCACATTCTAATGGGTGGAAGGTTACCGGGAGGAGGGACGGATCTGTGATCTCAAAACTGAGAGAGCCAGGAACTGGAAGGATTGTTCCGTGTGCAGTCTGTGCTGACCGGCGCCTCTGTCGCCCCCGGTGTGACCCTCGTACCTTCCAGGTCCTGGTGAACCTCCTGAAGCACTGTGACGTCGCGGGTCTGCAGGACGAGCTCAGCATCCTCCAGGACCGCTGCCGGGACGTCGCCGTGTCCGTCCGCAAGCAGGCCCTGCAGTCTCTCACCGAGCTGCTCCTGGTGAGGCCGGCCGCGGTGTGTCTGAGGTGCCCTTCTCCATCAGGGTAACCCAGCCTTGTAATGATGGTGCGCCCGTCAGCAACCCTCCCGAGCCGCCATGGGCCCAGCAGTGTACAGAGAGGAATCTCTCCACCGCTTGTGTGACTTGCATTTCCTGTTAAATATGCATGTATCATGCAGACTAGTGCTGGAAAATTCTAATAGTCAGCATACGTCTCACACAGAAATGTGAGGTTTAAAATCAGTTTGGTTAGGCCAGAGGTCTACATTATTTTTTGTCCATTGAAACCTGTATAGGTGATACTGCCCAAGGAGCAGAGCCACTGATACTACGTATATACTGTCTATATACTCCTGCCAGCTGGTGCAAGCCACAAATACTATATATACTATCTATATACTCCTGCCAGCTTGTCCAGAGCCACGAGTACTGTATATACTGTCTATAGTTACTCCTGCCAGCTGGTGCAAGCCACAACTACAAATATACTATCTGTATACTGCCAGCTGGTGCAGGCTACTAATACTGTATATATACACTATCTATATACTCCTGCCAGCTGGGGCAGAGCCGCTAATACTACGTATATACTACCTATATACTCCTGCCAGCTGGGGCAGAGCCGCTAATACTACGTATATACTATCTATAGTTACTCCTGCCAGCTGGGGCAGAGCCGCTAATACTACGTATATACTATATATAAGTTACTTCTGCCAACTAGTTAGTTTTTGAAGAATTTTTAGTGTTTTTTCTTATTTCTCAGTAGAAGACTTTAAGCAATACCTGGTTTGACTTCTTCATTAGCATCTTTTCTGATTCCTCCTTGAGATAGATACTTTTTCTCTCAATCTTGAGTTATTCCAAAAAAGTGCTGCTTTACTACCAGTGATAAGATAATCACTTTAAGTCTAAAATTTCAATACGCTCTGCTTTATAGTAACTGGAACTTGAACTTGGTTTTCACTTATATTTGGAACATTGACATTTTTCCACGTTAGGTTTTGTCTGTAATTGAGTTGGAACTACCTAATAACACATGCTGAAGCATGGCTCACACCTTCGTGTGATCTATGCTCTCATCTTTCTGACTTCCTGACTTGGACTTCTCAGGCCCAGCCGCAGTGTGTGCAGATACAGAAGGCCTGGCTGGGAGGCGTGGTCCCAGCCGTGATGGACGACGAGAGCAGCGTGCAGGACAAGGCCCTGGAGTGCCTGGACCGGCTCCTGCTGCAGAGCATCCAGCACCACAGCGAGGGCCACGACGCAGACAATGGCCAGGCGCTCGCCTGGGCGCTGCTGTCGCTGCTGGACACAGACAGCCGGAAGCTGGGGTACGCTTCTCCTGGGTGGCTGCGTGACCTTGTGGGTTGGCCTTGGCTATCCGTTCCTGGGTTGATACTAGAAAATCAGCTCTCCAAATTGCTAGATATACAAAGACTCAATCTTGGTCTCTTTCTCTTGACCTAGTTCAGATCTCTTAGCTTTTGTGGTGACAGTCTTTGTGAAGCCTTCCTTTGCCTTTCTGAGTGTTCCCAGCTTCAAATTGACGTCTTAATATGCAGTAGAAAGCATTAGTGGACTTACTATATTGGCATTAACTTTCCACAGTGCTGGCTGTGATAGGTGACTTCCTGATCAGGACACATTAGGCTTTCTGACGTTCTGTTGGACTGGGGACCTAATCACGCCACCGCGCTCTTCCTCCTGATGCTCACCGGTGTCCGCTGTGCAGGGGGTGAACTGGCACCGCACTGGTCCGTGCTGGTCTCTACTGCAGGGAGCAGCAGCTGGCCTTTGCTCGGGCTCCTTGGCCTGTGTTCACCTTTCTTTGTTTCTTCACTGTGCGGGAGGTGCCTGCCTGCTTGTGTGTGTGGGTGTGGAGGAGTCAGCATCCGGTGGGAAGCGCTTGTGTGTGTGGGTGTGGAGGCGTTAGCATCCGGTGGGAAGAGCTTGTGTGTGTGTGTGGAGGAATCAGCATCCGGTGGGAAGAGTGACAGGCCTAGTGTCATAACATCATTGTTCAGTCACTAAGTCACACCTGACTCTCAGCAAACACGTGGATGGCAGTGCACAAGGCTTTCCCTTCCTTCACCCTCTCCCGGAGCTCAAACTCATGTCCATCAGGTTGTGATGCCATCCAATCATCTTGTCTTCTGTCATCCCCTTCTCCTCCTGCCTTCAGTCTCTCCCAGCATCAGGGTCTTTTCTAATGAGTCTACTCTTTGCCTCAGGTGGCCAAAGTATTGGAGCTTCAGCTTTAGCATCAGTCCTTCCAATGAATATTTGGGGTTCATTTCCTTTAGGATGGACTGGTTCGATCTCCTTGCAGTCCAAGAGACTCTCAAAGATTCTTCTCTAGCAGCACAGTTCAAAAGCATCAATTCTTTGGTGCTCAGCTTTCTTTATGGCCCAACTCTCACAATCATACATGACTATGGAGACACCATAGCTTTGACTATATGGACCTTTGTCAGCAAAATGATTTCTTTGGTTTTTAATACACTGTCCAGGTTTATCATAGCTTTCCTTCCAAGGAGCAAGGGTCTTTTAATCTCAGGCTGAAGTCACCATCTGCAGTGATTTTGGAGCCGAGAAAATAGTCTGTCACTGCTGCCTCTTTTCCCCCTTCTGTTTACCATGAAGTGATGGGACCAGATGCCATAATCTTAGTTTTTCTCACTGTTAAATTTCAAGCCAGCTTTCTTAGTGTCCACTTTCACCTTCACCAAGAGGCTTTTCTTTAGCTTCTCTTCATCTTCTGCCATTAGACTGGTACCATCTACATATCTGAGGTTGTTGATAATTCTCCCGGCAATCTTGATTCCAGTATTGGGAGTCATTTCCCAGTATTTCGCATGATGTGCTCTGCATAACAGTTAAATAAGCAGGGTGACAATACACAGCCTTGTCATACTCTTTTTCCCAGTTTTGAACCATTCATTTTTCCCATGTAAGGTTCTAAGTGTTGCTTTTTGAGTTGTACATGTTTTTCATGAAGACAGGTAAGGTGGTCTGGTGTTCCCATCTCTTTAAGAATTTTCCACAGTTTGTTGTGATCCATGCAGTCAAAGGCTTTTGCTGTGTCAGTGAAGCAGAAATAGATGTTTTTCTGAAATTCCTAGCTTTTTTCTCTATGATACAACAAATGCTGACAGTTTGATCTCTGGTTCCTCTGCCTTTTCTAAACCCAACTTCAGTTCAGTCGCTCAGTTGTGTCCGACTCTTTGCGACCCCATGAATCGCAGCACACCAGGCCTCCCTGTCCATCACCAACTCCCGGAGTTCACTCAGACTCATGTCCATCGAGTCCGTGATGCCATCCAGCCATCTCATCCTCGGTCGTCCCCTTCTCCTCCTGCCCCCAANCTTTTATATTTAATAAAAAACCCCAAACAACCTTCCTTTTAATTTACCTATTCTCAAACATGCAGCACTAACTCTGATTATGAAGTACAATATATAAACAACTATTTTTAAATGGTGAAAGGGAAAATCACTATCATTTCTGACTCTTTGCAACCCTATGGCCTTTACAGTTCATGGAACTGTGGGTAGCCTTTTCCTTCTCCAGGGATCTTCCCAAACCAGGGATCAAACCCAGGTCTCCCACACTGCAGGCGAATTCTTTACCAGTTGAGCCACAAATGGTATGAAAACATTATAAATTAAATAATGATCACATTAATAAATAAGCAAAGGTTTATCTATTAAAGAATAGTGACTATTGGGTTTTCCCCACCTTTGAATTACCCTTGGTATTCTCTCTTATCTATAAGAGACCTCAGGAAATCTAAATGCTATATTCAATGGTATTACATAAGGACAAATATAGATATACCACAAAGATAAAGATAGCTTGTCTGAATATGCTATTTAATTGTTCATTTCACTCTTCATGTACATCAGATTACTGATAAGTTCTCAAAGTTCTATAACTAATTATAGAAAAAGATGTGGGTTTTGAAAGATTTAGATCAGTTCATTATTAAGATTTTAAAATGACTTGACTTTTTAAAAATGTAAAAACACATTTATAAATATTAATATTATTAGTTATTACTTGGATCACTTTTGAAGTTTCTCTTAAAGTTTATATATTCTTTCTGAATTAGACTTATCAGTTATTATTAAGAAATTCATATAATTATTTACAGATTATTCATTCTTTTCAACAGAGTTAGCACTCCTTTTCCACACTGGAATCAAGAATTATGGCCATCTTTTTATGTAAACTTAGATTATGCTTTTCCTGAATTTTAAAAATTTAAACAACCTTCTGTTGAATATACAGCTGCTTCAGGTTTCACAAATTCATATGAAGTGTATCAACAGATTTTCTGAGAAATAGTTTACAAAATATGAAGATGAATGTCTCTAGCTTAAAAATGTCTTGTTATTCAGTTAAACTTCTTATTCCAATGAAGTTTTGACAAACTTCAGGTAAGCAATTAAGGAGAAAAAATAATATTAATTTGTTTCTTCCAAACTTTAAAGTCTTTAAAATTCTTTAAATCATATGATTCTTCTTGTATCTCAGATAATACATCTACAATGAGTTTTCATGAAGCATGAAAATAATGTTCTAATTTTTTTCCCTCATAGGCAGTGCTTTCTAGTTTCTTAAGCATACCAGAATCACTTGAAAATTTGTCATCAAAACATAAAACTTTTTGCATGGAAGTTACATTCTCAGTGATAGAATCCCATGGCTTTCTTCTACATTGCGATACTTTAACAGCAATTTTCCACAAACCCTAACTGAGATTCAGTATGCAAATCAAGTTACTACAAACTGAGTAATACAACCAGACATAAACTGAATTACAAATTTCTCCTAACTCAAAACTGTTTAGAAAAACTGAGCAAAATAATAATAAAATACCTTATTTATTTACTTGTTCACAAATGATAATTTAGAATGTTTTAATGAAAAAATAAAGACAAATGTTAATAGAGCTTTTAGTAGTTTTATAATAGAGCTTTTAAAATCTAATAACTGATCAAACATATAAAGTCAATGCATCACTTTTATTAAGCGACTGAAAAGCTTAAGGAATTTTTAGATCTTTTTCTTCTTTAATTCTAGTTACCTCAGAAAGTTTATTGTAATAATTATTATAGTAAGATGGCTGATTATGACTGAATATAAGAAGTAATTGATTATCTAAACTTTTGTATTGTGTTGCCTAAAATATACACTGGACTGTGACTAAAATATAGCTAATAACGTAATTTCTTTAAATTTTTCTTGTAACAAACATCATTAGTAGGTATGAGCCCTCTTTAAAATGATGACTTTAATAGCTTAATTGTCAAAAATATTCATTGGACACATGATTTCAATTGAGACAGTCTCACTTCCTGTCAAATGCCAAAAGTCACTATTTCCTGGCTACACATGTGGATTTAGACTAGTGAAACAAACATACGGACAGCAGACTTTTTTAAAATTTAGATTTAATTTTTGAGAGCAGTTTTAGGTTCACAGTAAAACTGAAGAGAAGACAGAGTCTACCTTCACACATGTATAGGTTTGCTTATTACCTGCATCCCCCACCAGAGTGGTACATTTGTCGCAAATGATGAGCTGACAGTGACACACAATCTCACTCAAAACTTCATTTAGCATCAGGGCTTACTCTTGACATTGCACATTCTGTGACTTGGACAAATATACAGGAACACGTATCTGTCGTTATAGCGCGCAGGATCACAGAGTACCTTCATTGACCTAGAAACTGTCTGCGGTCCACCTGCAGTCTACCTGCTGATTTTCCATCCCCATTCCCTTACAACTCTGATATTTTTACTGTCTCTATAATATAGTTTTCCTTTTCAAGGATGTCATATAGTTGGAATCATATAATATACAGCCTTTTCATATTTCCCTGAAGTATATTAGTGCAAGCTCTGTAGTCTGGCTACATCATGGCTGTTTCTTAGAGATCTCACAAACTTAATTCCCTCTCCATGAAATAAGGGTGCCAATACTGTATAGGTTTAGGAAAATAATAGATTAAAAAAAGCACATAAAATGCTTAGCACATTGTTGTATTATGTATTTGTAATTGTGGTCTGCCAGTGATTAATTTTCTCAGCTTTATGTCTGAAAAATTCTCAGTTCCATTTTTATTTTTGAAAGGGATTTTTGCTAGGCATAGAATTTGAGGCAGACGAAGAGATGGTTAGATAGCATCACCGATTCAGTGAACATGAATTGAGCAAACTCCAGGAGAGAATGAAGAACAGGGGACCCTGGCATGCTGCAGTCCATGGGGTCACAAAGAGTGTGACACAATTTAGCAACAGAACAACAAATAGTATTTGAGAGTGATATTCTCCTTTTCAATATATAAGAAAAGTTGCATCACTGTCTTCCATCTTGCATTATTTTAGACGGGATGGCTGTTGCATGCTGTCACTTACCCACTGTACCTTATTTGTAATGTGTCTTTTCTCAGAGACATGAAGATTTTTCTCTTAACACTGGTTTTAAGTACTTTAACATGCTTTGGTGTAGTTTTCTTTCTGTCTCTTGTGCTTGAGATTCATCGAGCATCTTCAATCTATGGGTTTATACATTTCATCAAATTTGGAAGTTCAGTTTTTAAAAAAATTCGATTTCTAGCTGTATTTCTTCAAATATATATTTCCTTCTGTCTCCCCTCTTTGTCAACTTTTGCTGAGCCTCAATTACACGTAAATTATACTAATTAAATTGTTCCATAACTGAAATGATGTTTTACTGTTTTTCCTCTATTTTTTCTCTCTATATTTTATTTTCTTTATAATTTCTATTGTTACTTCCTCAGGGTCACTATCTTTTCTTCTTCAATATTTAATATACATTTAATCCCATTCAGGTAACTTTTTCATCTCTAAAAGTTCAAATGGGTTCTTTTTTGGAACTTCTCTGACTCTTTTAATGTGCGTGCTTTCTTCTATCTTTTAAAACAACTGAAGTACAGATTTACCAGCTGTTCTGATGTTCTTATCTACTAATTCTATTAACTATGGCAATTCTGGGTCTATTTCCAATGACTGACATTTTTTCTACTTATCAGTTGTCTTTTTTTTTGCTTTTTGGTATGCCTGGTCAACTTTTATTAGATGTCAGACATTGTCTTTCACATTGTTGAATGCTGGAGGATACTTAATTACTAGACAGAACTTTCATTTTTGTTCTCAGACACAACTAAGTTATTTGGAAACAACCTGATCCTTCTGTCAGTTCAGTTCAGTGGCTCAGTCGTGTCCGACTCTTTGCGACTCCATGAATCGCAGCATGCCAGGCCTCCCTGTCCATCACCAACTCCCGGAGTTCATTCAGGCTCACATCCATCAAGTCCGTGATGCCATCCAGCCATCTCATCCTCGGTCGTCCCTTTCTCCTCCTGCCCCCAATACCTCCCAGCATCAGAGTCTTTTCCAATGAGTCAACTCTTGGCATGAGGTGGTCAAAGTACTGGAGATTCAGCTTTAGCATCATTCCTTCCAAAGAAATCCCAGGGCTGATCTCCTTCAGAATGGACTGGTTGGATCTCCTTGTAGTCCAAGGGACTCTCAAGAGTCTTCTCCAACACCACAGTTCAAAAGCATCAATTCTTCTGCGCTCAGCCTTCTTCACAGTCCAACTCTCACATCCATACATGACCACAGGAAAAACCATAGCCTTGACTAGACGGACCTTAGTCGGCAAAGTAATGTCTCTGCTTTTGAATATGCTGTCTAGGTTGGTCATAACTTTTCTTCCAAGGAGTAAGCGCCTTTTAATTTCATGGCTGCAGTCACCATCTGCAGTGATTTTGGAGCCCCCCAAAATGAAGTCCGACACTGTTTCCACTGTTTCTCCATCTATTTCCCATGAAGTGATGGGACCAGATGCCATGATCTTCGTTTTCTGAACGTTGAGCTTTAGGCCAACTTTTTCACTCTCCTCTTTCACTTTCATCAAAAGGCTTTTTAGCTCCTCTTCACTCTCTGCCATAAGGGTGGTGTCATCTGCATATCTGAGGTTATTGATATTTCTCCCGGCTATCTTGATTCCAGCTTGTGTTTCTTCCAGTCCAGCGTTTCTCATGATGTACTCTGCATAGAAGTTAAATAAGCAGGGTGACAACATACAGCCTTGATGCACTCCTTTTCCTATTTGGAACCAGTCTGTTGTTCCATGTCCAGTCCTAACTGTTGCTTCCTGACCTGCATACAGATTTCTCAAGAGGCAGGTCAGGTGGTCTGGTATTCCCATCTCTTTGAGAATTTTCCACAGTTTATTGTGATCCACACAAAGGCTTTGGCATAGTCAATAAAGCAGAAATACATGTTTTTCTGGAACTCTCTTGCTTTTTCGACGATCCAGTGGATGTTGGCAATTTGATCTCTGGTTCCTCTGCCTTTTCTAAAACCAGCTTGAACATCGGGGAGTTCACAGTTCACGTATTGCTGAAGTTTGAGCATTACTTTACTAGCATGTGAGATGAGTGCAATTGTGTGGTAGTTTGAGCATTCTTTGGCATTGCCTTTCTTTGGAATTGGAATGAAAACTGACTTTTTCCAGTCCTGTGGCCACTGCTGAGTTTTCCAAATTTGCTGGCATATTGAGTGCAGCACTTTCACAGCATCATTTTTCAAGATTTGAAACAGCTCAACTGGAATTCCATCACCTCCACTAGCTTTGTTCATAGTGATGCTTTCCTCTGCCTTTTCTAAACCCAACTTATACATCTGTAAGTTCTTGGTTCACGTACTGCTGAAGCCTAGCTTGAAGCATTTTGAGCATTCCCTTAGCATGTGAAGTGAGCACAATTGTACAGTAGTTTGAACATTCTTTGCTGTCGCCTTCTCTGGGGTTGGAATGAACACTGACCTTTTCCAGTCCTGTGGCCACTGCTGAGTTCTCCAAGCCGGCTGGCATAGAGTGCAGCACTTTAGAACATCATCTTTTAGGATTTTGAAATGGAGTTTCATCACCTTCACTAGGTTTGTTCATAGTGATGCTTCCTAAGGCCCAGTTGAGTTCGTACTCCAGGATGTCTGGCTCTAGGTGAGTGACCACACCTTCGTGGTTATCCGGATCATTAAGACCTCTTCTGTGTGTTCTTCTGTGTATTCTTGCCACCTTTTCTTAATCTGTTCTGCTTCCATTAGGTCCTTATCATTTCTGCCTTTTATTGTGCCCATCTTTGCATGAAATAGTTCCTTCGTATCTCCAGTTTTTTGAAGAGATCTCTAGTCTCTCCTATTCTGTTTTTTCCTCTTTTTTTTGGTATTGTTCAATTAAGAAGACGTTCTTATCTCTCCTTGATATTCTCTGGAACTCTGAATTCAATTGGGTATATCTTTCCCTTTCTCCTGAGAGGGTAACAGGCAGGAAGGCCAGGGGTCTCCAAATGGAGGAAATAGGCTGCAAGTGTCAGACATTGTTTTATCTCTCTCTTAAGCAGCAGGAGGAAACAAACTAGTGATATATATATATATATATATATATATTTCCCCCCCCTTGTACAAATTTAGAACGAGGTTTCTCTTAAAATACTGTGTTGCCATAATGACACCTGGTTCCACCTGAACTTAACTTTTCTCAAACTTCGAGGTAACCATGCATTTTTCTTATGAAAATGTTTGTCTTAGGCTGTGTTAATGTGCTATGCATTTACCCCAAACTCTGTCTTCAAGTTGGTTCCGCCTAATGGCTCAGAACCCACTTGACAAACTAGTATGTTATACTCAAGACATTGTTCCCCTAATCTATGTAAACGAAACTATTTGTATGGTTATCTGCCCTTCTACAGGATTCAAGTCAATCGTTTTATGGCCCGGGAAGAATCCTCTGGTGCCGAGATTATCCCAAAATACATTTTATGGATGAGGGGCCTGGTACCATTCTCTGAGTTTTAAGACATTCCTTTCTTTCATTAACAGACTGCTCAGTTCAGTTCCGGAGAAGGCAATGCACCCCACTCCAGCACTCTTGCCTGGAAAACCCCATGGACAGAGGAGCCTGGTAGGCTGCAGTCCATGGGGTCACTAAGAGTCGGACCTGACTGAGGGACTTCGCTTTTACTTTTCACTTTCATGCATTGGAGAAGGAAATGGCAACCTGCTCCAGTGTTCTTGCCTGGAGAATCCCAGGGACGGGGGAGCCTGATGGGTTACCGTCTATGGGGTCACACAGAGTCGGACACTGAAGCGACTTAGCAGCAGCAGCAGTTCAGTTCAGTTAGTTCAGTCACTCAGTCGTGTCCAACTTAGCAGGGGGGTACTCTTTCTGCCCCCTTCTGATGTCTATGTCAGAAGCTTTCTGTCTCCTTTTTACTTTAATAAAACTTTATTACACGACAGCTCTGAGCAGGCAAGCCTCGTCCCTGGCCAGAAGCCAAGAGTCCTGGCGTTTGTCGTGGCTCAGCCACGACCTTCCACTCCCTTGCCTTCCACTTGTGTTCTCTTTGGCTCAGTGGGTAAAGAAGCCCCTGCATCACAGAAGACGCGGCCTGTGTGGGTGTGATCCCCGAGTCCAGAAGCAGCCTTGCTTGGCCGAGGAGCCCCCTCCCTCTCCCTTCCAGCGGTGCTCCTCGCCTCAGGAGGTGCCTGCCTGCACTGGCTCGGGCGTGGTCCCTGCGCCGCCGCTTCACATGGACGGGATTCTGTGGCCTCTGCTCTCTGTGGGTCTGACTGCTCCCGCTCACGGAAGCGCCCACCCGCTCGGGGGGCGTGTGCAGCTGCCACACGTTCACCGCCATTGCTGAGCGTGTGTCAGTCACGGAGAAGCCGCAGTTGCGCGTCCTGTCCGCTGGTGGCGGGCGGTGGGCCGCTTCCAGGTTTTTTGTGGGAAGAATGCTGTGACTGTTTCTGGGCCTGTCTTTTCTTTGGTGCGCATCTCTGTTGCATGTCCCCAGCAGCAGTGCTGTTGGGCGTGCTCTTACCCTCCCTTAAGTCGCTGCAGACAGCGCCCCGGAGTGGTGGTGCCGGGCTGAGCTCTTCTGAGAGCTGCAGTTGCTCCCTGTCGTTGTGCCCTCGGTCTTTTTTTAGTCATTTTGGTGGCCAGTGCTTGCATTTCTTGGTGGTCTTAATCTCCACTGCCATGGTGACTGATGGGATTAGCATCTAGATATTCACGTTGTGTATTCCCTGCCCAGATATCGTGCCCCGGTTTTTAATCAGGCTGCCTGTCGCTCTTTTGCTTGTTCACCCAAAAGCATTCAAATGTGTAGAAACGCTGTCGTGTGCGTTACAGAGTCCCCTCCCCAGCCCGGCGTCCGCCTCTTTAGTCTCCAAATGGTGTCTTTGGATGAGCTCAGTTTGTTAGTGGTTTTCTTTATGGTTCGTGGATTTTTTTAAGAACCCTTTTCCTATAGATGTCCTGTAGGTTATGTAGATGTTTTCCTGGATAATTTCCTAGAAGTCTCATTTTTTTTCTTTCCCTTATATGGTTTTTATCTGCTTTACTTTCTCTGACTTAAAGTGGCTTCCGTTGATAGTGGCATGAGTGCAGCCATCTCTGGAGGTGGAGAGAGCTGAGATGAGCTAGGCCGGCCGGATGCTGAGGGTCTTCAGGCAGGAAGTGGAAACGCAGAGACCGAGAGGCCTGACCCTCTCGGTTCCTAAATGACAGGGCTGCTGGGGGCTTTCTGGCCCAGGAAGCAGCGCTGGGGCCAGCCAGAGCAGGAGAGTGCTGTGAGTGGAGCTCTGCTTTAAATGCCTGCTGTTGGCACTTCTGGTGGCGGAGGGAATCACCAGGCTAGGCTGTAGACTGGAGCAGAGAACGTGGAACAGACCTTCTCAGAGTCAGCACCTGGCGTGATGAGAAGCCCAGGAGTCAGTGTACCGGTCAGACAGTGGGCTGCAGTGTAAGAGAGGAGGGCCATCTCTGCCCCACAGGGGTCACTGTGGCGGGCCCCGAGGGTGCATTGGGTGGCTCTCAGGCTAGCGGCCAGCCGTGCTTTTCCGGAAGCCCAGGTGGTGTTGCTGAGCTGCGTTCTTGTGACTGCAGTGGGTTATGCTGACTGGGTCCAGTCAGGGGGCCTTTGGGGACAGCTCATCACTGGTGGAGGGTGTGTGTGACCACCCTCCAGAGGAGCTGGATTTGAGCTCTTGAAACTGTTAAGTTCAGAGGACACTTCTTCCCATTCTGTTGGTTTCCTGTAGTAAATGTCATTTAATACTCTGTGTGATTCTTGTAGATAAATTTTAAAGTATTTCTCAATTCGCTGTATCTTGGTTTTGGACAGCAGTCAGGTTTGGATCATGGTAGTCTTTTGCAGGAAAGCTCTAGATAGATTTTTCAGATAAAAGCTAGTTTGTGAATGCAGACCATTCATTTGCATGCAGATGCTTACTGTGCATGGGTGTATTTATTTTCTTGTAGTCATCTGCATGCTTTGAGAATTGTTTTTTTCATTCAATGAAAAAGTTTTGCTAATCTGAGTGTATGTGGAAGAATAAGAAATTACTTGGAGAAGGAATGCATTTGTTTTTCCACTTAAATAAAAAATGTTGCATTTGTCTCATGAGTCATATGTCATTCACTGCTATGGGAAAAAATAAGAAAAGGTCTAAAAGTAGCAGTGACATCACACAGACACTTTATTACATCAGAAGAGTTTTTTGTTTTCTTTTAGAAAAGTTTGAAATGTGTAGTTCTGAGTGGTTTTGACAGGTCACAGCTAAGCTGAGCTCCTGTAACACTGCCACATCTCGCCTCTGGGATGGCCTTTCCCTCCAGCCCTTCCACTGAAAAGGACACTGTCTGCATGTCTTGTCGCTAAAGCCTCACAAGCTCTGGGTGTATGTGTTATTGGCATCCTACCACATACGTGTACATACAAGTTTTAGAGGTTCTCACGTGTATTCTTCCCTGGTGGCTCAGAGGTTACAGCATCTGCCTGGAATGCAGGAGACCCGGGTTTGATCCCTGGGTCGGGAAGATACCCTGGAGAAGGAAATGGCGACCCACTCCAGCACTCTTGCCTGGAGAATCCCATGGACAGAGGAGCCTGGTGGGCTACAGTCCACAGGGTCCAAAGAGTCGGACACAACTGAGCGACTCCACTTTCACTTTCACGTGTATTCTGAAACTTTATTTTTTCCTTTAAAAGTGAAAACTTTGGGGAGGAGGTGGGTTAATATACCTTATTTGGTGTCATAGCATTTGGAAGGACACCTCGGTTAGTATCAGACGTGCCCCCGGGCGGGAACCCCTTTGTGGCTGCTGTACTGGAGGAGAGGCTGCTGCAGAAGCCCGTACCCTGGACTGAGGGGTGGTCTGAGGCTTGTGCACTCACACTCACAATCCTGCTTTCCGTCTCTTTTCCAGCTGCTATTTAAACAAGGCTTTTCATATCTGGTCCCGGAAAGATAGATTCTCCCCCACTTTTGTAAACAACGTGCTCTCCCACACGGAAAAGGAACACTCTGCGCCCGCCTGGATGCTGCTCGCCAAGGTGGCTGGTGCGTCGCCCGTCCTTGACTGCTCCACTGTCATCGAGGCCTGGGAGAAGATGAGCAGGTTCGCACTCGTTCACGGAGCTGCCCCCAGACATGAGGGGCCCTGGACACAGGGCTATGTCTTGAGGAAGTGGGCTCTCTCAGCTATTTGTGTACATGGGTCTTTTCTTTAAATTCTGTTGTGAAAACCAAGAGGGAAGATAGCATCACTTTTAAGCTTTGAGTGTCCGCATACAGGGAGTGCCGCCGCGTCCCCCAGCTTGGCTTGTGGGCAGGCTCCCTCCATCCAGTGCTATGATTGGAAGAAGAGGGCTTCT
>SJXQ01002351.1:66612-81322 GCA_006408695.1 Aepyceros melampus
CAATCCCTACCCCCCCCTCCCCCCCCCCCCCCCCCCAGCCAGCAGAACCCCAGTGAAGACACCTTGGGGCACGTCCTGTGTGTCATCCGGCATATCGCCAAGCGTCTCCCTCAGAGCACCCGGGACATGGTGGCAGGTGAGTGTCTGCTGGAGAATCGTGAAAAGGCTTGCCTCTCACTTTATTTTGAGAGTTAAAAACCTGGAGGGAATTGGCTCTTTTTAGATGTTCTCAAGAAAAAGCTGAATGGATTCTGCTGGTCGACAATGTTGATCACCCCAGCTGTTGACACTTTACAAAGCCTGTGCCGAGCAGCTGCAGGGACACCAGCGGAGGAGCAGGTACACCACAGACTCGTGCGCGGCTGTCGCTCATCCATGCGGAGATAGAGGGCTCTGCCCTGAGGCTGGGGGTGCTCCTCAGCCAGCCTGGAGGGCAGTTAGGTCTTCAAGGCAGCGCCCGTCTGACCAGCAGCTGGCATTCCCCAGGAAGGCAGTTAGGTCTTAAGGAAACACCCGTCTGACCGGCAGTTGACATTCCTTGACATTCCCAGAAGGCAGTTAGGTCTTAAGGCAGCACCCGTCTGACCGGCAGCTGCTGAGGACTCGGCGCTGTCAGGAGGCCGCCTCCCTGGCTCCGGCACCACTGTCTTCTAGGAAGTGCATCCTGCGCGCTTCAGTCACTCGGTCGTGTCTGACTCTTTGCGACCTCATGGACTGCAGTACGCCGGGCTTCCCTGTCCTTCACCAACTCCTGGAGCTTGCTCAAACTCGTGTCCATTGAGTCGATGATGCCATCCAACCATTGATCCTCTGTGGTCCCCTCTCCTCCCACCTTCAATCTTTCCCAGCATCAGGGTCTTTTCAAATGAGTCAGCTCTTTACATCAGGTGGCCAAAGTATTGGAGTTTCAGCTTCAGCATCAGTCCTTCCAATGAATATTCAGGGTTAATTTCCTTAGGATAGACTGGTTTGATCTCCTTGCAGTCCAAGCGACTCTGAAGAGTCTTCTCCAGCACCACAGTTCAAAACATCAATTCTTTGGCTCTCAGCTTTCTTTATGGTCCAACTTTCACATCCCTACATGACCACTGGAAAAACCATAGCTTTGACTAGACAGACCATTGTGGGCAAAGTAATGTCTCTGCTCTTTAGTATGCTGTCTAGGTTTGTCATAGCTTTTCTTCCAAGGAGCAGGTGTCTTTTAATTTCATGGCTGCAGTCACCATCTGCAGTGATTTTGGAGCTCAAGAAAATAAAGTCAGTTACTGTTGCTGTTGTTTCCCTATCTGTTTGCCATGAAGTGATGGGACCAGATGCCATGATCTTAGTTTTTCGAATGTTGACTTTTAAGCCAGTTTTTTCACTCTCCTATTTCACCTTCGCCAAGAGGCTCTTATAGATCTACCTTTGCTTTCTGTCATAAGGGTGGCGTCATCTGCATGTCTGAGGTGATTGATATTTCTCCTGGCAATCTTGATTCCAGCTTGTGCTTCATCCAGCCCAGCATTTCGCATGGTGTGCTCTGCATGTAAATTAAATAAGCTGGGTGGCAATATACAGCCTTGGTGATATACTCCTTTACTAATTTGGAACCAGTCTGTTGTTCCATGTCCGGTTCTAACTGTTGCCTCTTGACCTGTATACAGGTTTCTCAGGAGACAGGTTAGGTAGTCTGGTAGCCCCGTCTCTTGAAGAGTTTTCCACAGTTTGTTGTGATCCACACAGTCAAAGGCTTTAGCATAATGAATAAAGCATGAGTGAGTGAAGTTGCTCTTTGGGACCCCATGGACTGTAGCCTGCCAGTCTACTCTGTCCATGGGATTCTCCAGGCAAGAATACTGGAGTGGGTTGCCATTTCCTTCTCTAGTAAGCATAAGTAGATGTTTTTCTGAAATTCTTTTGCTTTTTCTATGATTCAAGAGATGTTGACAATTTGATCTCCAGCTTGAACATCTGGAAGTTCTTGGTTCACATACTGTTGCAGCCTAGCTTGGAGAATTTTGAGCATTACTTTGCCAGTGTGTGAGATGAGTGCAGTTGTGCGATAGTTGAACATTAGCCTTGCCTTTCTTTGGGATTGGAATGAAAGTTGACCTTGTCGAGTTCTGTGGCCACTGCTGAGTTTTCCAAATTTGCTGGCATATTGAGTGCAGCACTTTCACAGCATCATCTTTTAGGATTTGAATAGCTCAGCCCGAATTCCATCGTCTGCACCAGCTTTGTTTGTAGCGATGCTTCCTCAGGCCCACATGACTGCCTTCCAGGATGTCTGGCTCTGGGTGAGTGATGACACCATCGCTGTCATCTCAGTCTTTAAGGCCTTTTTTGTTCAGTTTTTCTATGTGTTCTAGGAAGCACGCCTGCTGGGCCCTTGGTCCCAATGGAATCCGCAAGGGTGTCCTCTTATCCTCTTAGGCTGGGTGCTCACAGTAGCCTGGTGGCTCCTCCTGCCCCAATTCCTCCCTCCCTCCCTCCCAGGGTGTGAAAGTGCTCTCCTCCTGGTCGGGCCCCCCCCCCAGGCCAGAAGGTTTTGGTAGATTTTTGTTCTGTTTTCCCTTAATGTCTCTGATACCAGCGCCTCCTGCTGACACGCCCTCTGGAAGCTCCCTCACAGACCAGCGTTCTGTGGGAGATGGGGGATTAGCTTAACTTCTGAGCACTCTCCATTTCAGTATCTCTAGTGATGGGTCATCTTATTACCATGTATTCAGTTTTTGTCATGAAATAAGCTCCTGAAAGTGAAGAAAGTGAAAGTGTTAGTTGCTCAGTCATATCTGACTCTCTGCAATCCCGTGGACTGTAGCCCGCCAGGCTCCTCTGTCCATGGAAGTCTCTGGGGAAGAATCCTGGAGTGGGCAGCTGTTCCCTCTCCAGGGGACCTTCCTGACCAAGGGACCGTACCCGAGTCTCCCGCGTTTTTGGGAGATTCTCTGCTGTCTGAGCCACCAGCTATGCCTGGGTTACACTTCCAAACAGTGCTGATCGTGATGAAGCAGTGTAGGGCTGGGGGCTGTTAATAACGATTTTAGAAGTCACAAATTAGACGATTGCTGAAATACTGAGTTGGCCAGAAGTTTGCTCTTTTTTTATGTAACATCTTATGGAAAAACCCAAACGAACTTTATGGCCAACCAATATATTTACATTTCCTAGAATAAACACATTGCTTCATCTGAGCCACCTGCCACCTTCCTAGGCTTCCTTTTCTTGTATAAGTTCCTTTCAAAATGTCCTTCCCTCATAAGTTAATAAATATAGTAAGACAGCATAGTGTAACTTTTTTGCTTAGGGTATGAGCAGGTTGAAATATACTTAATTTTGAAAATGCCCGGCTCTTTCTGTGTCTTGGATTTTACTACTAAACTTCTTGACCCTTTTGGTGAAAGGAATACTTCTTTTATTTGATTTTCTAACCATTTATCTCTGATCCAAGAAAGTGTGTGAAAACCTTTTAAATAAGGAACATTCCCTAAGTAGGGAGCGTGTGTGAACAGCAGAAAACAGGTAAAAAAAAAAAAACGAAAAGCTGGTAACGAGGAGGAGGCCGCTGGGAGAGCGGGCCGTGTGGCCAGTGCCGAGGGCGCCATCCTGCTGTTGGTGCGGAGCCAGGCCTGTGGCGTGCACCCCAGGTCCCCAGCCCTGGCTGGAGGACGGTCTGCACTGGGAGGGCCCTGTCGCTCAGAACAGTAAGCTGGGTCCTTGTTCGTCTGTGGGGAAGTCTGAGTTCTCTTCTCACGTAGAAACGAGCTCCCTGCTGTGTCAGGAGAAGGCAGGGTTTTGGCTCTGCCCCCACAGCGTGGTAGACAGGGGACTGAGGCCCAATGCGTCCCAGAAGCTGGGGGTGATCTCCTTCCAGGTGACCAGAGACATACCTCTGTTGCTTCTTTTTCTATAAATGAACATCCTGTGTTTTACGGAGAAAAACGGGCACCAAAGACACGACCACCGAGCCACAGGCTGGGACGTGGGCGTGGCTGCTGCCAGCGGTGGGAGCTGCCAGCGCTGTGGAGCCGCAGGCCGCAGTGGGCGCTGTGAGTGGTGCTGGGGTCTGCAGCAGAGGTGCGGTCTTGCTGTCGCACCGGTAGGTCCGAGACAGTGCCCCGTCCTCTCTCAGGACAGCCTTCAGAGCAGGGTGGGTGAGATCAGGTGGGCAGCAGTGAGGGGTCAGAGCAGGCTAGCCAGTGCGGCTGAGGGGCCTGGCGTGAGCAGCTGGAGGAGGAAGTGCGTGGGAGGAAGACGCGTGGGGCAGCAGTCGGCCTGGAGACCCAGAGGACAGTCACTTAGGACCGGTTTGGACCAGTAGTTGGAAACTGCGAGGAAACAGATGTTGGGAAACTGAAGAAACCGTGTCCTGAGGTCTGCCTAGACCAGCAGGCTCGCCTCTGGACATGGCTCTGGCCAGCGGGAGCGCTCAGGGCAGAGCTGGAGGCGGGGCGGGAGCGCCTGTGGGGACAGGGCCCAAGGGGGGCAGGTGGGCGGGCTGACTGGCAGCTCTCCCAGCCTCTGAAGTCTTCCTCTCACTAGCAGCTGGGGGCCTGGGGACCCAGACGACTGGGACACAGCATGTTCCTTCCAGAAGCTCCAGGTTGTGCTGTTGATCTGTAAAGCACAGCAGGAGCGTGCACAGATTTTAGGCCAGGTCAGCGGCAGAAGTCTGGGTTGTGATGGTGGTTTGCCAGCAGTTTGGCAAACTTTAAGTACCGCCTTGTGGTTGAGCTACGGGGTGCAACCTGAGGTAATGGTCAGACTGCCCATTCCTAAGGCCCCTGCTGCGAAGTTGGAGAGACCCACATGTTAACAAGTAATTCTGTGGTAGAGTAAGTCCTGAAACAGAAGTGAGTATCCTTCTGACTTTTTATTGTTAGTGTATAGGAGTGCAAGGGATTTGTATATTAATTTTGTATTCTGCGACTTTACTGTGTTCATTGATGAGTGCTAGTTATTTTGTGGTGGCATCTTTAGGTTTTTTTACGTAAAGAATCATGTCATCTGTAAAGTTTTTCTTCTTTTCCAATCTGGATTCCTTCTATTTGTTTATTTTTTCTCTGACTGCTGTGGCTAGGACTTCCAAAAGTATGTTGAATAATAGTGGCAGAGTGGGCACCCTTGTCCTGTTCTGATTCTAGATGAAATGCTTTTTTCTTCATTGAATCATATTCTCTGGGTTTATCGTATCTGGCCTTTATCATGTTGATGTCTGTTCCGTCTCTGCTTACCCTTGGGCTTCCCTTGTAGCTCAGTTAAGAATCTGCTTGCAGATGCAGGAGACACGGGTTTGATTCCTGAGTTGGGAAGATCCCCTGGAGAAGGAAATGGCAACCCATTCCAGTATTCTGGCCTGGAGAACCCCATGGACAGAGGAGCCTGGTGGGCTGCCGTCCATGGGATCTCGAGAGTCAGAACTGAGCCGCCACCGCTACGCCTGCTTTCTGGAGAGTTTCTATCATAAGTGGGTGGTGGATTTTGTCAACAGCTTCCTCCGAATGTTGAGACGATCGTTTGGTTTTTATATTTAAAGCTGTTAATACCATGTATCGCATTGGTTGATTTGTATGTATTGAAGAATCCTTGCGTCCCTGGGATACAGTCCACTTGATCATGATATATGATCCTTTTAATGTTTTGTTGGATTCTGTTAGCTAGAATTTTGTTGAGGATTTTCGCATCTATGTTCATTAGTGATACTGGCCTGTAACTTTGTTTTTTTGTGGTATCTTTGTCTGGTTTTGGTATCATAGAGAGTTTGGGAGTTTTCTTTCCTCTGCAATTTTCTGGAAGAGTTTGAGCAGGATAAGTGCTGGCTCGTCTCTAACCTTTTGGTAGAATTCGCCTTTGAAGCCGTCTGGTCCTGGTCTTTTATTTATTGGAAGATTTTTTTATTACAGTTTTGATTCCCATGTTTGTGATTGGTCTATTCATATTTTCTGTCTCTTCCTGGTTCCATTTTGGAAGGCTGTACATTTCTGAGAGTCTGTCTGCTTCTTTCAGATTCTCCGTTTGACTGGTGTGTAGCTGCTCATGGGAGTCTCTCTTGACCTTTTGTATTTCTCTGCTGTCTGCTGTATTTCTCTGCTGTATTTCTCTGCCGTCTGCTGTGTTTCTCTGTCGTCTGCTGTAACTGTCTCATTTCTAATTTTGTCACTTGCGTCTTCTCCCTTTTTTTCTTGATGAGCCTTGCTGTTAGTGTTGTTTATCTTCTCAAAGCACCAGCTTTTAGTTTTACTGATCTTTGCTATAGTCTCCTTCATGTCTTTTTCATTTCTTTCTGCTTGGATCTTTATAATGTCTTTCTTCTGCTAACTTTGGGGTTTTTTTTTCTCTTTCTAGTTGCTGTAGGTGTAAGGTTAGGTTACTTGTTTGATGTCTCTCTTGTTTCTTGGGGTGGGCTTGTGCAGCTATAAACTGCCTTCCCACCCTTGCTTTTGCTGCCTCCCACAGGTTTGAGTCATCGTGTTTTCATGTCATTTGTTTCTAAGCATATTTTGATTTCCTTTTTGATTATTTTATTGATCTGTTGGTTATTTAGAAGCATACTGTTTAACCTGCATGTGTTTGTATTTTTTATAGTTTTCTCTCCTCTGTAATTGATTTCTAATCTCATAGCATTGTCAGGAAAGATGCTTGAAATGATTTCACTTTTTAAAAATTTACCAATGTTTGATTTATGGCCCAGGATGTGATCTGTCCTGGAGAACGTTCTGTGTGCACTTGAGAAAAAAAGTAAAATCTAGGAAGATGGTACTGACGATCCTGTTTACAGGGCAGCAAAGGAGACGCAGGTGTGTGGACACTGAGAAAGGGAAGGGGTGGAGGGCTTGAGAGTGCAGCGCTGGAGCCTGGAGGTTGCCGTGTGTGAAATAGACAGCTGGGGGGAGTTGCCCTGTGGTGCAGAGAACCCAAAGCTGGTGCTTGTGGCCGCTGGAGGGCTGGGATGGGAAGGGAGGTGCACGGGAGGTCTGAGAGGGAGGGGACATGTGTGCGCCTGTGGCCGTTTCGTGCGACACATGGCACAGACCACCAAAGTGCTGTAAAAGTCCGTGTCCTCCAGTCAAAAGTAAACTGAAGATATAAAAGACAGCGGCCGTCTGAGTGGCCTGTGTGGTGGCCTGTCGCGGTGTGGAGCCGCTCGGCTCAGCCTGGGTGTTCAGCGACATCCAGGTGTGGGGAGTAGCTGAGACCCTCTGCAGCCCGTTGTGTGTGGTGAGGTGCCTGGGCTGGAGAGGGGACCCCTGAAAGTCACTTTCACTAACAAGAGACTCTAAAAACTTGTCTCTAATGAATACATTCCAGGAGGATGACAACTATTATTTTCAGTCTGTTTATTTAAAATACACTCTTTAGCACAGCAGTTAATTCACCATCTACATATGCCAGAAGAATTGCAGTGTGTTTGTTATTGGAGGAGCATTGCTGTTACAGGTCTCTTAGAAATTGGGCCTCTGGACCTTCCTGAGTAGATGTGTGTCCCTCCTATAGAGCAAATGTAGAAAGACCTGACATATGCAAAGCCTTTCGCATGTAAAGCGTGTGTCCATATACACAGTGTAGTGTGTAGAGTGCATCAGAAGGAGCACAGATGAAGTGTTCTTTGTGAATCCCACTTAACCAGCTCGTATTGCCAGGTCACTGAAAGGAGGAGCAAAGATGCAAACCACGATGGCTGGGATTTCCGTGGCTTCCAGCTTCTGCGTTCGGAGGCCATAGCGTTTCTTCTGTGCGAGTTGTAGGCCACGGGCAGTCTGCTGGAGGCATGGCGCCCCTCAGAGGTGACCTTTGACTTGCCACAGGAGTTACTGGCACAGGCGTCTGGGGACGTGCTTGCCACCTGCGTGCGCCACCTTTCCGACATCATCCTGAAGGAGGACGGGCCAGGCCGGATGAGAGAAGACCTGATGGTGAGTGGCTGCCGTCTCGTCGTCCTCCTCCTCCCATGCCGGCAGCGTTGTGAATGCCTTTGTGGTGTGTGTTTCCAACACCGTGAACAGGAGAAGGATGTTCCTAGCCTGATGCTTACTCTTCTTTTCTAGAATTTTTTTTACTGCTGACCTATTCATTTTCTTCTCACTTTCTACCCGGGGGAAATGATGGCAAATGCTTCTCCCACTTGGGTCCTGTGAGATTCCTGATCCAATAGGGAGAACACAGTGTGTGTTGTGAGCTCAGAAGGAGCAGGTGAGAAGAGGTAACGTGAGTGTACCCTCTTGCTTCTTTGGGCTTGAGTTTGATGTTTTGTAAACTTGTCTACTGGGTCTGCTGAGTGGTTAGAACATCAGACTATGGAACAGTTCCCAGGTCACATGTGAAACAAGAAGAGGCGTTTGAAAGCTGGAGGGGTTCCTGCCCCAGGAGCAGTGAGATTGTGTGACATGCACCTGCTGTGGAAACCGTCTTGAAGAGGTGCCTTTGAGTCTTTGCACACGGGGCCTGTTTTCTCATCCAAGTGGCTGGCTGTCAGCAAAACATTGGTGATTCTGATTCTGGCATCTGACACCATCCAGTAAGGGCCTTTTAGGCTAGGTTATCACTTAGCTGAAACTGTCCATTTTCCTCATCTGTTTGTTCAATTCCTGTTCCCCCCTGTTCAGTTACCCCTCGCACTTGAAGCTGGGGGTCAATGGCTATGTTTGGTCATTTTGGAGGAGAAGAACCTTTGTGCTGAGACATCAATACGCTCCCAGTTCAGTAATTAGAATTATCCTAATCAATAGGAACCCTGGAGTTTTGGGTCAGAGGCTGCAGTGTGTAGAGTGTCCTTGACCCAGGGCTTCTCTGGAGGGTCTTTCTCTGTTGATGGGTCTGGTATTCCCTACCCAGTCTAAGAAAAACGTGTAATATGACCAGGGAGTTTTCCTTAGTAAGACTTTTTTTCCTGTTCAATATGTCAGGAAAATCTACCCTTCAGTCAAAATATATGGAGAAGTTTCCTGAATATATATTGTTTACTTCACTCTTATTTAAATATAATTCAGATATTCCACCCATTCATGGAGATACAGTATGTTCAGGTCTCTCTAAGCATACACGTCATTATTAGCTTTCTTAATCTAAAAAGCGTTTACTTAACATTTTACTGTTAAGTTAATATCACTCATATTTTTATGATTGAATAATTAAAATAGTGTTGCTTAACTATTAAGCTGAACATCCTCAATAAAGACACAGTAATGGTGCCTTGAGGTACTAATGAGTTTCGGGAGGAATCTTCTAGTGAGCTAACCAGGAGGACAACTGGAAAGTGCATTTAAAGTGTGTAGCAGGCTC
The DNA here is from genome assembly GCA_006408695.1 of Aepyceros melampus. Taxonomy (NCBI): domain Eukaryota; kingdom Metazoa; phylum Chordata; class Mammalia; order Artiodactyla; family Bovidae; genus Aepyceros; species Aepyceros melampus. The sequence continues at coordinate 75,874 of SJXQ01002351.1, forward strand.
TGTGCCCCCTTGTCCTGCACGACCCTTCTGAGGAGGCAGGGTGCTATCCCAGGGTGCAGGGCTGTGCGTCGGAAGACAATGCCAGAAAGCAAAGGATTCAGTCACGTGGACGCATGGTGATAGCGTGGTAAGCTCTGACGACATTCTTGATTTTTAGCATACTTTTGTGCAGTTGTCAAACATATTTGTTGTCTATATTGACATGAAAGGATGCCTGATGTTGAAATTTAGAATTGCGACATTGTGATTGTAGTGTGATTGGTAAGTGTGGGAGAAACGCAAGCATGAAGCCCTGTGACCATAAAAATTCTTGGAAAAGAAAGTCGTCCAGAAAAGCGAGGGTGGCGTCTTGTGGGCGGCAGGATTGAGATTTGAGTGCTCCGCATTCCCGTTTACTTGGGAGCACCGAGGTCACCCCTGTTGCCACGGTGTACCCGCTTGCCAGCGCCCCTTTGACTTGCAGGAGTATCTGGAGGTAGATGATACAACTATGTGGTCACCCTGGTTTAGGCAGTGGCTGAGTTTTTCCAATGGCTGTGTCTTGTTTCAGAGGAAAAAGACAGTCATTTAATTAGCGGGACAAAAAGAAGAGCTCCGCTGACACGGCCTTCATCCTGCTAGAGTTTGTTTTCCTCTGCCGTACTCTTACTGCAGAACCAATTCTCTTTGCAGGTGAAGTATATTTTCACCTTAGGAGATGTCGCCCAGCTCTGTCCAGCCAGAGTGGACCAGAGGACCACCCTCCTGATCCTGTCTATCCTGGCTGCGTCTCCCAGCAGAGAGCCTCGTAAGGCCCTTGACGCGCCCCATGCCCGCTGCCCAGGGCCAGCCTCACCCTGAGCGGTGCAGTAAGGCCCCCACCCTCTTCCCTCCCCAGGGCCGGCCTCGCCCTGAGCAGTGCAGTAAGCCCACCTCCCCTCCCTCCTGCAGGGCCCCGGGCACCCCCGAGCAGCAGTGTGGCCCCAATTCCCAGCCGCTGTCCCAGGTCCAGGGCGTCATCATGCCCTCGGTGGTCAGAGCACACGCTGTCATCACCCTGGGTGAGTGAGGAGCACACACAGCTCCGGGTCTCCAGTAAGCTCATGATCTGGACCTGGGGGCGCAGCCCTGCAGGGCCCTCATCGCCAGTACACTGGGGGGGCCCTCACCGCCAGTACACTGGGGGGGCCCTCACCGCCAGTACACTGGGGGGGCCCTCACCACCAGTACTGGGGTTCCCGTGGTGCTTTCACACTCAGTCTGTCCATCAGATTTTTCAAAACTCTCAGGACTAAAGAAGAGCAAAGTGTTCTCCAGGCCAAAAAAAAAACAAAGGTGCAGACACAGAACTCAGCAGCACCCCTTCCTCTCCTGACTGAACGAGAAGTGAAGGGAAGGACACAATGGTGTTTACCTAGCTCAGGTTTCAAGTTCATTACTAAACTTGTTACTTATATTGATTATGTGTATAATCAAAAATAAGAAGTAGCATCAGTTACATTTTACTGGTCATTTTCCAGGTAAGTCGAAAACTCCAAAATTCATATGTTGACCTTAGAAGAAGGCATTTGTACTGCCACAGAGGAGTATCTCAGTGTGTCTGTCTCGTGTAACCTGGGAGTGGGGAGTATATGTATTTTGAGCATCTTAATATTTAGTATGGGTCTGTCTGCCTTTGGCTTCTTTGTTTGTGATTGTTGATGTGATGTTTTAACTGTAACTAAATAAAATCCCTGGCAAGATCTAGCTGGAGAGCCTGTGAGGCGGAGAGTGAGAGTCGAGTTGGGGTCTGTCTCTCTTGGGGCCAGGAAAGCTGTGCTTACAGCATGAGGATCTTGCAAAGGAGAGCGTCCCCGTCCTGGTGCGAGAGCTGGAGGTGGGCATAGATGGGAACGTCCTCAACAACATTGTCATCGTCCTGTGTGACCTCTGCGTCCGCTACACGGCCCTGGTGGACAAGTACGTCCCTACCATCTGCACGTGTCTGAAGGACCCAAACCCGTTCGTCGGAAGCAGGCACTGCTCCTGCTCACGGGCCTCCTGCAGGTGTGCGGCGGGGCGGCCCCGCCAGCTGGCCAGGGGGTTGGGGGCGGGGTCTGAGCAGCAGAATAAGTGTGCGACCTCCTTCTCTCTGCAGGAGGACTTTGTGAGGTGGAAGGGCTGCCTGTTCTTCCGTTTCATCATCACAGTCGTGGACCCGAACCCAGAGGTCGCCAGGTGAGCCTCTTGCCTCGCACCAGGCAGCCAAGTGATTGGCCTAGTTTCTGGAAAGTTCTCTTAAATTGCTTTGGATTGCCTAGTTTCTGGAAAATTCTCTTTTAAATTGCTTTGTATTTGCATTGTGTAGGATTTAGTGAGGTTTTGGCAGTTGCCAGATAATCAGTCAACTTTTAAAGTACTGAACTGCACAGCAAAGCTTTAGTTCCCATGTAAGTTTGAGAACAAAAGCACCACGGCCCAGGTGGGCTCGGGAGAAGCCCAGCGCTGACCATGCCTGCTGACACTGCCCATCCCAGGCAGAGGCTGAGAGCAGGGCGAGCCCCTGCCACGCCCGCTGCTGGGGCAGGAGCTGCGCCTGCCACACAACGCACAGTCGGCTTCTAGGCCAGTGACACGAGACCTCAGATTGTCCTCCAAGTGCAGAGACTAAGGAAGGTGCTCTAGGAGTTAAGGCAGGATTGCTCAGTGTGGAATGAAAGTGCACAACTCATAGGGCTCCTCGGAAATGGGTATTTCCTGATTATTAGAAGGCGAGAGAGTTGCCTTGCCACTTGTTCATTCCTGTCCTTCTGGAATTTTCTTAAAGATTTCTTTTCAAGGGGTTGAGAAATGATCTCACGGAATTTGCTAACCTCAGTTGTATTACATGAATAATGCTGTTTAAAGCAAATCTGTAGTGGGAAAATAGTGTTGAATGCATGGCAGGAGCTCCCACAGTTGAAAAGCGGTCTTTACAAATTCATTAACTCTAAATAGCATGTAATAATGGGTCCCTCTGGTTCTAAATGGGCTTCCCTGGTTGCTCAGACATGAAGTATCCACCTGAAATGCAGGAGACCCAGTTTGATGCCTGGGTCAGGAAGATCCCTTGGAGAAGTGAATGGCTACTCACTCCAGTATTTTTGCCTGGAGGATCCCATGGACAGAGGAGCCTGGCGGGCTGCAGTCCATGGAGCAGAGTTGGACAGGACTGAGCAACTAACACTCGCACTTTTACTTGCTCTAAATATTGCTGCCTTCGGCTCACTCTGGTTCCAGGGAAGAATTTCTGTTCTGTCTCCTTTGCGTATATTTCTGCAAGGAGGAGCGTTTCCCTGACAAGCTGGGAGAAGGCTGGTGTGCTGATCAGCATGTCCAGAGCCAGAGTCGGCGGCTGAGGCTCCTGGGCTTCCTTTCCCTCTGCGTAAATGGGGAAGGGGTTTGGCCGCTGCGCGGTGCCCTCTTCCCTTCTCCGGCCAGGCCAGCCCCGGGCCCTGTGTGTCGTGGAGGGGCCCAGGAGCAGAGAGGAGTTCAGCGCGTCGGCCCCTACCGTGTGCGTTACAGCCTCGATGGCTGGGTGGAGCACGCAGTGATGAGGTCACAAGTCAGGGACACTAGAGGACAGGCAGGTGTCTCCACCGAGTGCCTCTCGCCTCCTTAGGTTTGCCCATTTTAGCCCTGCCTTCTGAGTTGGTTTGAACCACAGCAAAATGTGGAGCGTGAGTTGAAGAGCTTTGAAGAGCTAATTTAAATTAACTTGTTCATCTATTTTTAGGCCAAAGGTCAGGCCTATCTGCTTCCTTTATACATGTTAATTTTTCCATATGTGTCTGCTAGGACAGATCTTCACAATAGACTCTAGTGGCAGAGCCCTGTGAATTTACTTTTGGTAGAGGTGGATTTCCTAACAATTCCAGCGTGAGCAAAATTGTATGACTTTTTTTAAAATCAATTTTTATTGGAGTATAGTTGGTTGACAGTGTTGTGTTTCCGCTGTACAGCAAAATGACTCAGTTGTATCATACACGTGTCCACTCTTTTTTAGATTCTTTTCCCATATAGATCGTGAGAGATGTGAAGTGTGTTCCGGTGCTGTGCAGCAGGTCCTTATTTTACACATAGTAGTGTGTATATGTCAATCCCAGTTCCATCCAGTCGTCAGTCATGTCCGACTCTTTGCGACCCCGTGGACTGCAGCACGCCAGGCCTCCCTGTCCATCACCAACTCCCGGAGTTCACTCAGACTCACGGCCATCGAGTCGGTGACGCCATCCAGCCATCTCGTCCTCTGTCGTCCCCTTCTCCCACCTTCAGTCTTTCCCTGATCCAGCATCAGGGTCTTTTCCAGCGTCAGTCCCAACCTCCCAGTGTACCTGTGTATACCTCCCAGCGTACCCCTGTGTATACCTCCCAGCGTACCCCTGTGTATACCTCCCAGTGTACCTGTGTATACCTGCCAGCGTACCCCTGCCCTCCTTCCCTCTTGGTAGCCGTGAGTCTGTTTTCTCCATCTGTGGCTCTTCTGTTTGTAAATCAGCTCATTTGTACCATTTCTTAGACTCTACCTGTGAGTGGGGTCCTGATGCTGGCTTCCCTCACTGGGTATGATAATCTCCAGGTCCAACCATGGTGTTGCACACGGCATTATTTCCTTCTTTCCTGCTGAGTAGTATTCCTGTAGTATATATGTTCCCCATTATCTTTATCTGCTCCTCTGCTGATGGACATTTAAGTCACTTCCGTGTTCCGGCTGTTGTGCCCAGCACCACACTGAACACTGGGATGCATGTGTCTTTCCAGATTGTGGTTTCCTTGCATGACAAGGTCCTAAAATACAAACCCCCAGTGTGGAGGCTACAAGCTTGTATGAAATGTACCCTGCCTGCCAACTACATGAGCCCTGCAGACAGCGGTCAGGACAGTGGCCAGGCAACAGGTCGGCTGTCTCGGGGCAGGGCAGACGCTGCAGCTCTGCAGGAAGGCAGGACTGGAGGGGGGCTGCAGTGATGGGCCGGTGACATAGGAAAGAAAGAAAAGCAGAGATGGCTCGATTTGGGAGAAAAGTGCGTCACTGAGGATCCAAAGGGCTCTGTGCGGACGGGTGAAGGGCCAAAGGAGTCAGAGAGCTGTTGGAACAGTGGGCGGTTTGTCCGACCTCCGCGGGGCTCCAGTGTTGTGACAGAACCTGGGTCCCTGGAGTCAATGAAGCTGGGAGGACAGGAGGCTGTGTGGAACTGAAGGTGCTCTGCAGACTGCCGCAGGCTGGCTAGCCTCCTGGAGCAAGCCCCACAGCCTGGGCAGCTGATGAGCAGCAGACACTGTCCCCTCCCTGCTTGGAGGTGGGGAGTCTGAGGTGGGCACCAGCAAAGCAGTTGCCAGGGAGCCAGACCCACCCCGTCTACACAGCCCCGTGTCCTCACGAGGTGGGAGGGAGGGAGGGACTCCAGGACTTTGTTTATAAGATACTCACCCCATTCGCGAGAGCCTGGCC
>SJXQ01002351.1:90778-105397 GCA_006408695.1 Aepyceros melampus
GCACCAGCAGACCTGACCCCGGCTGGGAAGGTCTCCCCAGACCTCAGTGGTCGCAGCGCAGGGACTGTGTGGGGCCTGGCCGTCTGGCAGGGTGGTGAGAGCCCAGCTAATTGGGACGGGGCAGGGCATCCTGGGGCAGTAGCACCCGCTCTCAGGCGCGGCCCAGGCTGAGGGGCACACAGGGCTCTGGACACAGACGGCCCTGGGTGGGGAGGGAGCCCCACCAGCGCACGACAGCGGGGCCTCCATGTCCTCAGCACCAAGTGAGGACTTAACCCCACTGATTTCCTTTAAAGCTGACAACTCCCCTGAGGGCAGTGCCTGTCTCCCCTCTAGAGAAAGAGGTTCTCAGTTTAGCTCGCGCTGGGATGCAAAGCCCGAGTTGGCCCAGGTGGGAGGGTGGGTGGCGGTGAGCAGGGGGCAGCCAGCAGGTTGGCATCTTCTGGGCACCCAGGACGAGTGGCAGGAGCAGGGGTCTTCAGGGGTTCTGAGTGCGGTGAGGCCTTCAGGGGGCCGGGGAGGAGCCATGAGCAGTGACACTCGGAAGGCAGTCAGGGCCGGGAACCCGGGGAGGGAGATAGGCCCTGGCCCCACCATTCACCTGCCCTTGCTCAGCTTCTCCGAAGGCCTTTGCTAACCTTCCACTGAACATTACCCCTTTCAGAGACCATCCCAAATGTCACTTTTGGCTCAGAAATCAGCTACATCGTGTCACCGGGCCAGTCGCTTTCCCTCCAGAACAGGAGCAGGAGGCGTGCCCCAGGAAGCCGGCGGGGCTCGAGAGCCGCAGGCCAGGGGGACAATATTCTGTGTCTGTCACTGCCCGACATGCTGTAAGTCCCCAGTCTCCGCCCAGAACGGTCCCATCTGAGGGCTGGGGCCCTGTGTGATGTGTGTACTCCCCAACAGGCCCCCTCAGACTTCGCAGTGGAACGTGAGGTCTCCCTCCAGGAGCGAGGACCGCACCGCCTCCAGGAGGCCACGCCGCCAGGCCTCCAAGAAGAGGGGCAAGTGACCACCTCCCCGGGAATTCTCGCCTGGAGACCCGGGGCTACTGCCTGTTCACCTCTGTGGTGGGTCAGTACCGGGTTAGGAACTGTAACACACCAGGGAAACGCCTTAGGTATTTAATACGGACTTAAATATCCGAAACATCCAGTTCATTCTAATAAGCTCTGTTCTGGTCCCAGTCCAGAATGGTGTCTCTTAGGAGTCCTGCTTCTGTTAGCTGTTTCCAGTTCCTTATAGTAAGGACATTGCTTTCTATATCTGTTATCCTGACTGTAATATTTTTTCTATTGTTATTAAATTGCAAACTTTTTAAAGCTTCTTCCAATGCACAAAGGTTAAGCATGAGTCCAGCCTCCGAGTGTTTTTAGCACAGGGTTTTTATCAGTAGTCATTTAACTGACAAAGTGTTGGAGGAGAATAAAACCAAATCTCTCCTGTTAGGGAAAAGGGACCCAAGCTTTCTTGAAGTTCCAGGTCATCTGCCTCCTCCCAGCAGCTGTCTTAGCATAGACTGCCATCCCTGCTTAGAGAGAATCTCTGTTTCTTACCCAGAGCAGCAGGATTGCTGCTTTACGTCCAGTCCCGAGGGCCGTCCCTGCAGTGGAGGGGCCCCAACTTCTGGGCCTACTTAACACCGGTGGACGTGTGCCCTGTCCAAGAGTGAGCAGAGAGAAGCGGGGTCGGCCCAGGGTTCATCCTGGATCTGCCGGAGCAGAAGCGCAGGGTTCCTGTCCATGCTGCACGTGGAGTGCTGATAGGTTGAGAGCGTGGAGGCTCTCCTAACCCCGGCTTCCCATGTGTGAGCAGTTGTGTGTGCACGCGTCTGCACAGCGCAGTCTGCATGTGTGCATGGCGGGGTCAGAGGGCAGTCCCCGAGGGATGCCCTCGCCTCCATCCAGCACTTCAGACCCAGGGCACGCCCGACATGACACAAGAAGGAGGCTAGTGGAGAGGCCCTGCTCTCACTTTTTTTGGTAAAGCTTTCATAAATGAGGTTTAACAAACACCAAGCACAGGCATGTTAACACGAGTCGCGGCACGCAGCTCAGCTGCAGTCAAGGCCACAGCAGCAGGGGTGCCAGCCTCCAAGCTCCAGCCACGCCCCCACTGTAAAGTCCCTCAAGGCTTCTTTTCTGTGCAGTGACCTCCCCGACCCACGTCACTGCCCTCTCCTCTGTCAGAGCTGGTACACGGGCCAGAAGCTTTAGAGTCCACGAAGTGCACCTCATCATGGAGCTGCCCCCAAGACAGAGGGCACCTCTGTCCCCACCAAGTGGAGCCGAGGGGGAAGGGCTGTCTCAGGTCTGCGCTTTCGAGTCACACACTTGGAGAAGACGCCCCCCCAGCACCACGAGGGGCTGCCCTCCGCTGCTGCCAGTCCTTGTGGCAGAGTACTCACACGCTCAGGAAAGAAAGGTCAGTGTTGTCTCGAGTGCTGAATTAACCGAAGCGTAAAAGATGGCAGCACTGAACGGAATGATGACTGTGTCCTTCCCTGTGAGAGCTGGTGACACAGAAGCGTGGGAACATCCTTCTGTGAAGCCCCTGCTCCAGAGGGCTTCACGTCGGGTGTGAGCACAGCGGCGCGTTTGAGGCCGGGAGCGCCTGCTTGCAAGGAACAAAGGCCTTTGCAAGGCGTCCCTGACGGCCCTCGGAGCAAGCAGCATGTCGGGTGGCGAGAACTTCAGCGTCAAGAAGCTGCCCTGGACTCGGGCTCACGCTTCGCCCCGTCAGCTGGGCCACCGCCCGACCCTCCTCTGGCTGCCAGCCTCACAGCCCCGCGGAGCAGCCTCCTGGGAGGTGAGGCAGAGCCTGCCCTGTCTCACAGCAGAGAGGGAGCGGGGGCCGCTGTCTTGAAGCAGATGTAAATGCGGGTGACAGGTTCGATTTTAGAACTGCCTTTGCCCCTGGACCATCTCATGAACCACACGAGAAAGTGCAAGGCATTTAGAGGCCAGAGCGCAGGCTGCTGTGTGTTCTGAGTCAGAGCCACAGAGCTCGGTACCGGGGAAGCCAGGTGGAGGGGCCACCCAGAGGACCCTTCCCCTCCCAGCCCCTCAGCACTATCCGGGTGGCCCACCTGGCGTGTGAGCGGCATGGGCAGGGCCGGTCCACCCTTGCCTGCATTGGGCATCAGGTGGACTGGCGCAGGCGAACTGGCCTGGGCACTCGGGAGCCCGCCACTCTGGGTGGGCCTTAGAAGGCAGCAGGGCCCAGTGGGTGGGAGGGAGCCCGACACCACGCGCTCTGCGCGGCGAGCTCTCGGTCGGGGCGGTAGCGAGGCCTGCAGACCAGATGCCTCCAGAGCGCACACACCTCTCTCCTGGGACCCGCCGGGTTTTCGGGGGACATCGCCTTCCCTGCTGGTGACACCGAGGTCTCCAGGCTTCCTCGCCTCCTTACCTGTCCTGACATCGTTAACTGGCCAGCTTCCCTGGGTTCTTGTAGCTAGAGCCAAGTAGCAGAGTCGAGTGAGGCCCGAGAGGCCCCAGCAGTGCCCGGGGCATGCTACTCACGCCCGATAGGCTCAGTGTTCCATGCTCCGATCGTGGCTGACAAAGTAGCCCCGTGTGTAGGCACAGCAGACGCCCCTGTGATGAGAGTCAGGACGGCCAGGACCCCCGACGGTGCTGCCAGTGTCGGGGTCATCTGGAGAAGGGGAGGGGTGAGACGATGCTGTCCCCCACCCTCCCCTGGCCTGGAGCGGCTCTGCCCGGCAGCGGTGGCACCCACCAGCTGCAGCACCCACCTGCGGGCACCGCCTGCACTGACCAGCCTCTGGCCACATCTGGCAGCTTTCTTACTAGGACATGGTTCCCCACAGAGACAGAACTAGGAGCCAGAACCCCAAAGAAGAAAACCTCTGAATCTCTAGGGCTTGCTGCAGAGTATTTAGTTTCAAGCGGATTAAAAGGGCAAATAAAGGTGAGAACATGGCCTTGCAGCCCCCAGCCGACCCTCAGGAGACCCTCAGCTGCGCTCATGCTTCACGCTGGGCGCGAGGCTGCCCCATGTGCAGATGAAAGTGCTGGAAACCACCCAGGGGTGTAGCGGCCGCGCCGGCCAGCCTGGGAGGTCTACCGTCCTCCCTTGTTGGGCGCAGAGTTCTTGTGAGCACACTGTTCCTTAAAGGTGCACGTGAATGCTGATTTCATAACTTCAGTTCCCAAGCTCCGTCTCTCGGGTCAGGAGCTCCGGGGCACAGCCCAGGAAATGTCCTCCTGCCCCAGAGCACCTCCCTGGATCTGACAGCAGCTGGGGAGTCCCCAGGGGCTAGCTGTACAGGTTGGGGGACCTTGCACCTGCCCCCATCCTGCCTCAGCCTCCATTGAGCCCTGACACCCAGAGGAGGAAGCACCCCAACAGCGTAAAAAGAGTCGGACATGACTGAGCGACTGAACTGAACTGAACAAGAAGAGATGCTCAACATTAGTTGTCAGAGAAATGCAAATCGAAACCCACAGTGAGAATCCACTCCACTTCCCTGAGGAAGACTGGAATGGAAAAGGGATACTCACAAGTGTCAGTGAGAGAAATGCAAATCGAAACCCACAGTGAGAATCCACTCCACTTCCCTGAGGAAGACTGGAATGGAAAAGGGATATTCAAATTATCAGTGAGAGAAATGCAATTTAAAAACCACAGTGAGAATCCACTCCCATTTCCCTGAGGAAGACTGGAATGGAAAAGGGATACTCACAAGTGTTAGTGAGGATTTGGGAAGCACACAGCCAAGGAAAAGTAAAACTGCACAGCCACCGTGGGAGACAGTTTGGCGGTCGCTCAAAAAGCTATACCTGTGATAGCATCAGTTTAGTTGGCGTACTCCTTTCCCAGTTTGGAACCCGTCTGTTGTTCCAAGTCCTCCAAGTGTTTCTTCTTAACCTGTATGCAAATTTCTCAGGAGGCAGGTCAGGTGGTCTGGTATTCTTATCTCTTCAAGAATTTTCCAGTTTCTTGTGATCCACACAGTCAAAGGCTTTAGTGTAGTCAATGAGGCAGAAGTAGATATTTTTATGGAACTCTTGCTTTTCTGATGATCCAGTGGATGCTGGCAATTTGCTCTCTGGTTCCTCTGCCTTTTCTAAATATAGATTGACATCTGGGAATTCTCAGTCCATATACTATTGGAATCGAGGAGCTAATTGTCTATGTGGAGTTTTACTCTGTGAGAAACTGAAAAGCAGTTAAAGATTGTACTGGCTCTGAATGTTTTATGACCCTCCAGACCAGGGAGGCATTCTTCTGAACGCCTGGAAATTGGAACAAACACAGCTTTAGGCTAGTGAAGCCGAAAACGTTTGTGTGAGAGAATTAAAATGGAAGCTAGAAAAAAGAACCGAGGCTCTGACTTCTACACTGACTGTCTTAACAGTCTTCCCGGGGCAGTGTAGGGGTAAGCGAGACCCTCACAGTGCTTCGTCTGCCTCGGGGGAGTTGGCCCTAATCGCCCGGGAGCGAGGAGAAGGAAGACAGAGCCGGAAACCTGGGGCAAAGGCCCGGGAGGTCTGCAGCCTCTGCTGGACCAAGGCACAGAGTCCGCTCAGTCCAGCTTTTGTTCCTGCTTGCACACTACGAGACTGGCTCAGATCTTGTCTTTCTTAAGACCCCTACTGTGTTACCACCTCCTCCTAAGTGTCAGGGCCAACACTGACGTGGCCCAGATCTCCTCTGTTTACCCAGGCCCTTCCCTTCTGGGCTGGAACAGTCAGCAAGCAGCGCTCATGCCTGGTGTCGACCCGGTGTTCCAAGGTCCACGCTTCCCTGACCCGTCATACCCCTTCCGGGTCTGGCCTTGGGGTTTGTAACAAGGAGAGTTTTTCTTAATACATGCTGTTTTTCCAGGTGCTATTTCTGTGGGATTTCTCAAGGCTGTGAAAGTACATTATTAGGAATTCCCACTGCAGGCTATGCTGTTGTTAACAGAGGATTTGATGTTAACCAGAGGGCATTGTCTCTTGCAGTCTTAACTTGATAGACACGGGATTGAAACATGCTTTCTCCCTTAATGCAAGCTAAGTGACTTTCCACGTGTTCCCTGAGGAGTAACCACTCAGAAACATGTATTTAGAATACAACAAGTTTAGTACTGTCGTTGACCCCACAAAGACTACTCAAGACATGGGAATCTTATAGTTTTGCTTATTTACTGTTAACAATGAAATAATGATTTCGAGTCAGGATTTAAAATTTTATCCCATCAACATTATGCTTCCTCCCTGTCTCCATCTTATTATTATGCCTACTTTGAACTTGTCCCTGTCCCTGGGGCCTTTTTCCCCCTTCTTTCTTTTTCCCGTGTAGAAATCAAGCATGTTTTATATACTACCCCATAGCCAGGCAAGCCACTGTGCAGCGATCCCTGTGAGTTGGAAGAAGTTTGCTCCTTTACAACTTATTTCTGGCAAACAGAATCAGGGACTGCTGGCTCTAAGTTTTCATCCTGACCTGGTGCTTGCAGTAGCCACTGTGTGTGAGCCATCAAAGCATTAATGTTGTTGCCACTTTCTTTCTAGGCTGAAGAAAGCCTTTTTTTAAGAGTCTGTGGCTAAACTGGTGCTGTTTTGCCAGTCCACCTGGCCATGAGTGTGTGAGACACTTGGGGTCATTAGTGAATCTCTGAACCCTGAGTATTCAATAAAACACAGACTTGGGACTGTTTCCCTCTCCAGAGCAACCCACAAGCGAAAATGAATTCCTGCTCCCCACACGGATTTTCATAACAGAACAAGAGGAATACTACTTACAAGGCTCTCTTCCTGTTGAGAGATCAATGTGTCTCTAAGCCTTGAATCATCTGTATCATGGTTTAAGCACAAATTCTCCACAGCTCAGATTTGCAACATCTAAAACACAATTTTGTTAGTTGATTCTTTGCCTTAAGGGATATGAGGTTTTGCCTCCTGGCTTGGGGAAGGTATATGGCAAGACCGATCTCACAGCTAACAGTGTGTATCAGGGTAAGAGCACTGGGAGGAGTTAATAAGCCAGATGCCTAGCAAGCATAAAATTCACATCAGTATTAAATATGGACGTGCTCAATATCACCCTGAGGGAATGACTTCAAGGTGGAAGTTTTTATGTTTATTTTTCTCCAAATTGTTATGTTTTCTGTAATAACTATGAAAAGTCTTCATTTCCCTTTCCCAATATTGAGGTTCAAAAAGCTAGCTCTCAGTCATAGACTAATGTGGATTTAGTTTCCTATGTAAGTATTTATATTATTTTTCCTCAGGGATATATTATGTGTATCAAATCCTCATCTTACCACTCAACAATGCTGCTTTAACTGTGCTTTCACACGTGTTCCTTGGTCAAGGTCACTTGCCAGAGCAAGCTGGGTTTCTGAAGCCTCGTTTGCTGGGTGAAGGATCCACTGAGGGAGGCTGAGCAGTTTTTCTGCTCCATTCTGATCCACTGGACCTCAGATCTGGAACCGGGGAAGCTCTGATGTCCCCAAATAGCCCCAGGGGTCACGGGAACTTTAACCAGTTGAGTCCCCCCTTTTTGGTCTTGCTGAGGTTTGCTCCTGAAAGATGTCCGTTCACTTTCTCCTCCTTCCTTTGGAATCTGGTGGTGTCTTCTAAGTGTATTACTTTCAAATAGGTTTGCTGCTTTTTGCTCTAGGATCTCTGCTGGGGAAGAAGGTCCAGGCTGTGGGTTACTGGGTTTTCTAGGATGAAAGAACTCTTTAACTCAAGATGACCAGATCCAAACTGAGAAAACGTTACATTCAACATCCCCCACAGAGAGTACAAACCGAGTCACCCATTTTAATGTTTATTTACAGGATGGGGAAAAAGAAACAACAGGACAAACTTTATTAAAATGGGTTTTGAGAAAGCCACTTGATGACGTTCTTCATTCTCCATTAAACTTTTTCACTCTGGGCCGAGGCCCTGATGGTTCTGTTCTTTAGTATGTAATAAAAGGAACTTCTTGTATCAACGACCTGATAAGCAAAGTGTTAGTGGATTGATCGTTAATACATTTTAAAAAATGGTCTTAATCTAAGTCATTGAATTTTTCTACTAAATACTCAAGTTCTTCCCAGTTAAATACCTTGTACGGTGATTCAGAGACACAGCACGCAGGGGACCCACAGGGAGAACTCAGTCATGTCAAGTAAATCTAACTCATCTCTGTTCTTCTTGGCTTGTTCCTGCCAAGAACGGCAGTTCTCACTTGGACTCTCAGAGACTCTGAGCCTCTTCCTGAGTCATCTTGTCTCTGAACAAATAGGCTCACATCTGAAAACTGATTAGAGAGGACTGTCTATGTGGGACTACAGGATTAGGCGGTCATTCTGGAAGGGATGTGGGTGGGAATTGCCTCGCCGTTGAAGGTTTCTCCCCTCAGGAATCAACACATTTTGCTTTTGATGTTTTCCTTTTCTTTTAGGTTAGAAACCAGTGACCATGCTTTATAAACACTAACCCTCTACACCAGACACACAAGGATGTTTATTTTTTCTGGTCAAACAAATCAAATTTAAACTATTAAGAACTTAATGCTATGCTTCATGGTTACTATGCAGTAAAAGAATTTAGAATAAATGGAAAGTAATTGATTGCTTCATTGTAGTCAGCTCAAAATTGTACTTTGTCCAGTGGCATTTGTTGTGGTGTAAGCATAAATGATACACAAAACGTACTTTTACATTCAGAATTTTCTTGATGACTGTCCCTTGTTCCTCACATTCCATGGTCTATTGATTATCTCCTTCCCATAAACAGCTCTCCACAAGAGGGTCAAGACTTAGGGACCCAGGGACTGAAATTAGCTTGCAGACTTTGGCACGGAGCAATGAATACAGACAACAGTATTACATCCTAATCATCAAAGTTACGAAGAGACTAGATCTTAATTACGCCGGTTGCAAAGAGGAATGAGAATTACCTGGCTTGATAGAGGTGCTGACTACACGGACGTTGTGCAGTGCGACCTTACACAAGGCTGGTGGCAGAACATTGCACTCAAAGGAAAATGGAGCGCCTCCACCACCCGTTTGATGGCACGGGTGAGGGGGCTCGAGAGCCACTCTCGAGTCCAAATAGAGGATTCTGGGGTTACTGCCCCTCAACCTCTCTCACTTCCGTCTTCCTCTTCTCCATGCCCCGATTCCAGCTTCAGCCGGTGTCCCTCACAGCCTGAGGACCCGGGACCCAGCCCAGCAGCCGCTGCTGGTCCATGCCTCTCACTCCTCTGCAATACTGCCTTTCAGCCTCACCAGGCTCCCCGCCCTGGCTAGATTTTTCTTCTCCTTACGAAGGTTTTCAAAGTTAAATTATTTCCATTCTGAATTAACCTGATACATTGGGTAAATGTATGTAGGGAACTGAAATGATCAGATGTTAACATTTGTTTTCTTGGGTAGGGACTCAGCTATTTCCTTCTTTTCCTTCCTGTTCTGAGGCTATATCTTTATTGATATGGCCCCAGATATATTTTATCTCAGCATGTGGACTGAATTTCATTCCGAAAAATACAGAGCTTAGAGATCTTGGTCTCTTGGTCAGTTCAGTTCAGTTGCTCAGTCATGTCCAACTCTTTGTGACCTCATGGACTGCAGCACGCCAGGCCTCCCTGTCCATCACCAACTCTCGGAGTTTACTCAAACTCACGTCCATCGAGTCAGTGATGCCATCCAACCATCTCATCCTCTGTCGTCCCCTTCTCCTCCTGCGTTCAATCTTTTCCAGCATCAGGGTCTTTTCAAATGAGTCCGTTCTTATCAGGTGGCCAAAGTATTGGAGTTTCAGCTTCAGCACACACATGCACGCACACGCACGCACACACAGGCACGCACATATGTAGATGAGGGCAGTCAGGAAAGTCACTCCTCCAGGGGACTTTTGATCCAAGGCCCAGAGCAGGCGAGGCGGCGGGAGAAGACCGCTCAGGGAGCAGAGCGAGGCTGCAGCAGGGAGTGAGGAGGGCAGCCGGGCCACACAAGCCTTCCTAGGACTTGGGCTTTACCTGTGAATGGGATGAGGTGCGTTGAAAGTTTTATGTTTAACATGTTAGCATGGACCATTTCACACATGCAGGAAAAATACTGTGAATCCCATGGAGTCATCCCTCAGCCTCAAGGATGACACTTGGTGGCTTTATCAATAGTCCCCCTTCTTCATATTTTTCTGGACTGGGCAATATATTTCACCTTTAAATAGTTCAGTATGTGTTCTGAAACACACTGTAAAGAGTTCTGATTCTTTTAAACAATATCATTCAGTTCAGTTCAGTCACTCAGTCACGTCCAACTCTTTGCGACCCCATGAATCACAGCACGCCAGGCCTCCCTGTCCATCATCATCTCCCGAAGTTCACTCAGACTCACATCCATTGAGTCAGTGATGGCATCCAGCCATCTCATCCTCTGTCATCCCCTTCTCTTCCTGCCCCCAATCCCTCCCAGGATCAGAGTCTTTTCCAATGAGTCAACTCTTGGCATGACGTGGCCAAAGTACTGGAGTTTCAGCTTTAGCATCATTCCTTCCAAAGAAATCCCAGGGTTGATCTCCTTCAGAATGGACTGGTTGGCTCTCCTTGCAGTCCAAGGGATGCTCAAGAGTCTTCTCCAACACCACACTTCAAAAGCATCAATTCTTCGGTGCTCAGCCTTCTTCACAGTCCAACTCACATCCATACATGACCACAGGAAAAACCACAGCCTTGACTAGACGGACTTTCATTATTAAACCTAATAAAACAGTAGTTTTTTAAAGACTGCCTCCTTCCTGGTAGCCTTTAAAACCACCGCCTCAGAAGAATGGTAGCTGTGAAAACCAGCAGCCTAGCCAGTCACTGGAGGGGGAAAACAGAGTTAAACTCCCCCATAAGCCTTTCTGTCACTCTTTCACCAGTATGGCAGCCCCTTGGAAAAGCCCTAATCCCAGGGATTACCTTAATGTGATTTGACTCAGAGCTCATTCAATGACAAAGCCCTAATCCAGGGTATCTGTGGAATCCAGTAGGAGGCTTTTTAAGAATACCAGCTGCCAGGTTACTGAGGAAGCAATACCAATAGCAATATTAACAAAAATGATGCTGGACAAAAAATCTACAGTGAAAATCTAGGGAATAATGTGTTCACAAGGGCCCTGTAGAGTTCTGACGTATCCCTTGAAATCAGTCAGCCTCACACATGTTCAGGGTTGTGCATATGCCAAGGAAAGATCTGGGAAAGCCCTAATTTCTGGCTTACCTTGAGGCTCTGTGTGAGCAGAAATGCAGGCTAAGGCAGAGCTTTAAACTCTCAAAATCTTGAAGGAATGAACTGGCACACTTACACATCCCTTCAGCAACGGGTGGAAAACTTGTAGGTTCAAGCCACTTAAGTACGTCTCATTGCAGCCATTAGCTGACGGCCAAGTTAGTCAAGCAGGAACCTCAGTGTTGCCACATGAGGAAGGGTGCAGACTTTATAACTAGCCCAAAGTGAAAGTGAAGTGAAGTCGCTCAGTCGTGTCCGACTCTTTGCGACCCCATGGACTGTAGCCTACCAGGGTCCTCTGTTCATGGGCTTTTCCAAGCAAGAGTACCAAAGTCGAGTGCCGTTTCCCTCTTCAGGCAGGCCACTAAACAAACTAGCCCAGGCAGGCCACTAAACAAAGAGTGACAAGAAATATTAGAGGTCTAGAGAAAGCTCTCAGGCTCTGACTTCCAAAGTTGTCTTATTATATTATTCAGAATGTTGTTTTAAACAAAAAAAATTATGAGACATACAAAAAATTATGAAAATATAGCCCATACATAGGAAAAAAGGCATTAACAAAAAGTATCCCTGAGGAAGTTCAGATAACAAACCTAACAAAGACTTTAAATTAGCTATTAGGAATATATTCAAAGAGCCAAGAAAAAAAAAAAACTATGAAGAATAAAAGGAAATGTACAAGAAGTAGAGAAGAATGTCAGTAGGAGACTAAAATTATAAAAATAGAGCCAAACAGAAACTCTGGAGTTGAAAAGTACAATGACTGCAATGAAAAATTCACAAGAGGGGGCTCAACAGTGGATGTGACCTGCTGGGAGAAAGAATTAGAAATCTTGAAGCCTGGCTGACTGAGATGATACAGGGCGGCGCAGAGAAATGAGAAGGATGAAGAGGAAGGAACCGCACCTCGGTGCTCTTGGGGGCACCACCCGGAACAGTGGGGAAGTGAGAAGGGAGAGAGAGGGAAGGGCACGCAGGAGAGCTGAGAAGACAATAGCCAAATTTCCCAAATTTGATGAAAAAACATTAAGCCAAGATCTCAACAAATTCCAAGTAGAGTAACTCAAGGAGATTCATATCTAGACACATCAGGTTCAAAATAATGAAAGTCATCTACATCAAAGAAAGAATCTTGAAAATGGGAAGAGAAAAGCAAGTTATATGCAAGAGATCCAAAATGAGATTAAATAGCTGCTCTCATCATAAACCATGGAGATCAGCAGATACTGGAATGATATCTTCATGGTGCCGAAAGAAAGGGAATATAAACATGAGATTAAATAACTGCTCTCATCACAAACCGTGGGGATCAGAAGATAATGGAATAATATCTTCAAAGTGCTGAAAGAAAGGGAATATAAAAATGAATTTTATATCCAGCAAAAGTAAAAACAGCCCTTAGAAACTGGAGAAATTAAACATTCCTACACACATAAAAACAGAGAATTTATTGCTAGTAGATCTGCCTTAGAAGAAATATTAGAGAGAGCACTTTGTGCAGAAAAAAATTCTAGACATGAAATTAAGTCCATTTGAGGAAATAAAAATCATTTATAAAGGTTATTAGATAAATATAAAGTCAGTATAAATATATTTTTGTTCATAACTTCTTCTCTCATATAATTTATAAAGCAATAATTAAGAGGAGGGAGAATATTCCCAGAGTAATGAAAATAAAGATAAAAATAAACAAATAAAACTTGACTATGCTTAGAAGCTTTTGCACAGCAAAGGAAACCATAAACAACATGAAAAGATAACCCACAGAATGGGAAAGAATATCTGCAAATAAAGAAACTAACAAGAGATTAACCCCCAAAATATACAAGCAGCTCATGCAATTCATATATTTATATATACATCTTTAAAACCCAATCAAAAATAGGCGGCAGATCTAAATAGGGATTTCTCCAAAGAAGAGATACAGGTGGTCAAAAATCACACGATGTACGCATACGTATAACCACGAATCACTTTGCCGTACATCTGAAACTAATACAACACTGAAAATCAACTAAGTTCCAATGTAAAATTAAAAAGAAAAAAGTTTAAATGGAGGAGACTATCACAACTCATTCTATTGATTTTTGACAAGGTTACTTAGGCAATTCAATTGGGAAAAGGATAGGCTTTTCAAAAAATGGTGCTGGGGTAGCTGAATATTTATATGCAAAAGAATGAATTTAGATCCCTACCTCACAACATATGAAAAGTTAACACAGAACTGGTTAAGGACATAAATGGAAGAGCTGAAATTCCAAAATGCCAAAAAAATGTTACTCTTCATGACCCTGAATTGATCAACAACACCAAACTCAGAGGTGACAAAAGAAAAATATAAATTGGACTTCATCAAATTAAAAACTTTTTGTGTAGCAAAGGAAACCATCAGGAAAGTGAAAAGACAACTCACATAACAGAATAAAATATTTGCAAATCATACATCAAATAATGGAAGCTCCCCTGGTGGCTCAGACAGTGAAGAATCTGCCCGCAATCTCGAAGACTGGGGTTCGATCCCTGGGTTGGGGAATGGCTACCCACTCCAGTGTTCTTGCCTGGAGAATTCTATGGATAGAGAAGCCTAGAGGGCTACAGTCCTTGGGGTCACAAAGAGCCGGACACGACTAAGAGACTAACACACTCAGATCCAATAAGGGACTTGTATTGGGAATATGTAAATTCTTAAATGGAACAATAAAAAGCCCCCAAAAGCTAATTAAAAACTTGGTTAAGGCACATTAAAAGGTGCTCAACATCACCGATCATCAGGGAAATAAAACGTGATGGTAATCAAAACCATAATGAGCTATCACTTCACACCTGTTAGCATGGCCTTACCAAAAATGACAAAAGATGTCTTGTGCACTCTTGGTGGGGATGTCGGCTGCTGTAGCCACTGTGAAAAGCAGCACGGAGGGTCCCCGGGGCCCAGCAATTCTGCTCCTGAGTACAGAGCCACAGAGCACCAGGTAATATGTGAAAACCCGCCAAGACCCGGGCTGCCTAAGCGTCCGACAGAAGAGCGGGCTAGAGAGCGCGCCGCCCAGCACCTCCCCGCGCACACAAAACAGCCACACTGCCGTTTTAAGCTTTATTAATGGGGGAAAGGGAATGCCGAGATGAGTTTAATTAAAATGCATTTTCCCACCAGCCTCTTGAATAAAATGAAGTTCTTCATTCGCCGCTGCACTTTCCTCCTTGACTGGTCACGATGGCTCTTTAATGTGTAGGTAAAGGGTCCTCTGCTGCCCTGCGCCTGAGGCAAGTGAGGTGTGAGGAAATCGACAGTTAATATACTCTAAAACAGAGAACTACAGAATTGGGGGTAGAGCGCTAACTGGAATATTCTCGGCACTGAGATTTTAAAAGACTGCCATATTCGTTAGTTT
>SJXQ01002351.1:106539-134836 GCA_006408695.1 Aepyceros melampus
CTGAAAGCTGGTGACTTCGAGCATCTCTGCCTGTGCTTCGTGGCTATCTGTACGTCTTCTCTGGAGAAATGTCTATTTAGGTCTTCTCAGCTTTTGAATTCTTCTTTGTTTTTATGGTATTGAGCCGTGTGAGCTGTTGGTAAATTTTGGAGACTAAGCCTTTGTCATTCACATCATTTGCAAATATTAAGAACATGTATTTTTCTACTCAGACTAAATGATTATTTAACAGTGTTGCTTATATATCAGTTTATTTGAGGAGAAAACTATACCTCTCATATGTTCATTTTTTTCTCTTTTCACAAGACCCTGATCATATTTCTGAAATAATTCAGCCCAATTTAACTTCTTGACCCTCATTTCCCACCATTCATCCCCACAGAGATTGTATTTTAGCCTCACTTACTTACCATTCCATAACGATGCTCTGTTTACCATCTTAATCTGCATATTGCCTTGCTTAAATAATCTTTATTTTGAATCAGTCTGATAAAATTAATCAGAAGTAGAGAAGGAATCAGCAGAAAAAACATTTTCCCTTGGATTTTACAGTTTCTCTTGATACTCAAGGGCTGCATTTCCATTTGTACTGCAAAAGGCATTTCCTTTTAAGCACATATGAGTTGGGTGTTACTCCAGAGAAATTCGGGTTTTGAAAGCCTAATACGTCTTGATCACTGCTTCAGTTCAGTTCAGTTCAGTCGCTCAGTCGTGTCCGACTCTTTGCGACCCCATGAATCACAGCACGCCAGGCCTCCCCATCACCAACTCCCGGAGTTCACTCAGACTCATGTCCATTGAGTCCGTGATGCCATCCAGCCTCCTCATCCTCTGTCATCCCCTTCTCCTCCTGCCCCCAATCCCTCCCAGCATCAGAGTCTTTTCCAATGAGTCAACTCTTCACATGACGTGGCCAAAGTACTGGAGTTTCAGCTTCAGCATCATTCCTTCCAAAGAAATCCCAGGGCCGATCTCCTTCAGAATGGACTGGTTGGATCTCCTTGCAGTCCAAGAGGCTCTCAGAGTCTTCTCCAACACAACACTGCTTGCCTTTAAGTAAATTTTCTGTAAAATTTTCCTTCCCATTGCTAGTTTTTGAGATCCTCAAAAGGATGTCATTTGGGGAAGTTTCCCCATATTCTGATATTCTATAATTTCTACCATTATACTTATCATACAGTGACACTTTTGCTTGGGGAAAAAAAAATCAATAGTGTTGGGTATAACTTTTAGCTTGGAGATTTACCTCTGTTGTTCCCACTGCTTCATAGCTTAGACCTAAGGTTTCCTCGGCGTTCTTTCATTTCTTCACATTATTTGGGCATTTTGTTCTCATTTCCATTATCCTATCAGAACAGTGGCTGACTTGATCTCAGATATTTGTGCTTCAGTATTTAGTTAGCAATGCCTATTCTCAACAGATGCTTGAAGTAGAGCAAAGTATTAACTAGGTATCAGTGTTCTCATCCAAGTATCCATGACGTATTAGAACCAGAAATACTTGAGACTAGGACCTGCTTTCCTCTTTTTTTTTTCCCTCAGCTCTCCTTTTCCTTCTTTCACTCCAAGATTCCAGTCCTAGCCATTCCACTTTTTCGTGTTATTTCCTAATCTCTCTATGTCTCTGTTCACATGGACGAGTCACTGTCTCCTTAATGTTAGCTTTGTACTTCTGAGTTGTTCTTATGATTCCATTGATCCTTAAGCCTGGACCTGTGCTATGGCCACTGGGGAGGAAAGGGCAGATGTATCTTCCATGAAACTTCTCTGATTCTGTGATGCTGAGGTCAACTGGAGATACAGTTTGCCCTTTAGATGTAAAGTAGTAGGTATGGAAGAAGTAAGAACATAGCTTTATTTAAAAGTTTTATTATCTTTTCCAACTTCCCAGTTATCACCCCCAAATCTTGGTTTCTGAACCACTGAAAATACTAAAGGTCCTGAGCTTTAAGGTTCAACTGCTCTAAAATTTTGAGAAGTAAACTTATGAGCCTCAGCATTTGAATATCCCTACGCCTGATAACAACCTTTATAAAAGTTTGTTTTGTTGTTTTTCAGGGGACTAGCTATTGCATTAAACAGACCTCAGCCAGAAAATCATGTATCTTTTATCTTATTCTTTTATGAGTATAAAAATATCCTGTAATATAAAACACCTTTGCTACAGAAGGTTATTTACATTTGCATAGAAATCCATGTAGTAAACAACAGTTGGAGCAGAGTATATTCAGTTACCTATAGTTGCAGCTTAGAGATGACACCTTTAACACTTAATTCTGATCAAAACCTTAGTTCTTCAAACAGGATTCATAATAGAAGACATTTTCTGATTCACCAGGGGAGAAATGAGATACCTACCACATCTTTACCATCTGCTATATTTTGCTTTGTACAACCAATTGATCAATGTCGATGTCACACACAACTCCAAAAGGGTGAATAGGAACAAATAGTTTGAAAGGATTTTACCAGCTCTCTGTTTTCAAAAAGAAAATGTCATTCTTATATATCTTCATATGTTAACACTTAAAAAAGTAAAAGTACAATAAAATTTCAGGAAGATGAAAAAGGGAATAGAAAAACTGCTCATTATATTCTCCCACCCTCAACCACTATGGTTTTATATATATATATATATATAATTACATATAATTATATATGGTTACATATATATACACCATACTATGGTTACTAGTTAATTAACTAGTTCCACAGCATATACTAGTTTCCATTTTACTGAATTTTATTTCTACATAATGAAAATGATTTTACAGTAATTGGGACATATTGTATACCAGGTATACCTCATCAATACATGGTTACATATAGACATGTCTAGTCAAGGCCATGGTTTCTCCAGTGGTCATGCATGGATGTGAGAGTTGGACTATAAAGAAAGCTAAGCGCCAAAGAATTGATGCTTTTGAACTATGGTGTCAGAGAATACTCTTGAGTCCCTTGGACTGCAAGGATATCCAACCAGTCCATCCTAAAGGAAATCAGTCCTGGATGTTCACTGGAAGGACTAATGTTGAAGCTGAAACCCCAGTACTTTGGCCACCTGATCAAAGAGCTGACTCACTAGAAAAGACCCTGATGCTGGGAAAGATTGAAGGTGGGAGGAGAAGGGCACGACAGAGGATGAGATGGTTGGATGGCATCACTGACCCAATGGACATGAGTTTGGGTAGGCTCCAGGAGTTGGTGGACAGGGAGGCCTGGTGTGCTGCAGTCCACGGGGTCACAAAGAGTCAGACACGACTGAGCAACTGAACTGAATATATATACATATATATTAATGGTAACTGATGACTATTGAGGATGATTTTAAGGTGACTAATTTCACCAGATGAATAATAAGAATCATTGTGTTTTCCTCTGTTGCTGGGTATATTATCAGTACATTTTCATTGAGTGGACTTCTAAGGGACTTCTGAAGAAGATGGAATTGTGACATTTGAGGTTCAGTGTTACAGAATTCATTTAATGGAGAAATGTTGAAAATCAGGGCTGTTGTTGGAAAAGGGTCACAAGGAGGAAGTCACAGTGGAGGGAGAGGAGGTCTGGGTTGGTGACTTCGGCTCAACCAGAGGCTTATGTGTTGGGGTAGGTGCAATAAACCCATATCCTTGCAAGATATTTGGGTTGGAAACAATAATATAGAATCTGTAATTCTGAAAACCAAAACCTGAAGGACCCTTGCGACAAGGCCACCATGGGTTATGGGGATCACTTTTCAATACTGACACCATTTAATAGTATCTGAACCCATGACTACAGATGAAGGTAAATTGAAAGTGGTCAAACAGAAGATGGCAAGAGTGAACACTGACGTTTTAGGAATCCGTGAACTAAAATGGACCGGAATGGGTGAATTTAACTCAGATGATCATTATATCTACTACTGTGGGCCAGAATCCCTTAGAAGAAATGGAGTAGCCCTCATAGTCAACAAAAGAGTCCAAAATGCAGTACTTGGGTGCAATCTCAAAAATGACAGAATGATCTCTGTTTGTTTCCAAGGCAAACCATTCAGTATCACAGTAATCCAAGCCTATGCCCCAACCAGTGACGCTGAAGAAGCTGAATTGAACGGTTCCATGAAGATCTACAAGACCTTCTAGAACTATAACCAAGAAAAGATGTCCTTTTCATCACAGGGGACTGGAATGCAAAACTAGGAAGTCAAGAGATCCCTGGAGTAACAGGCACGTTTGACCTTGGAGAACAAAATGAAGCAGGGCAAAGGCTAAGAGAGTTTTGCCAAGAAAACACACTGGTCACAGCAAACACCATCGTCCAACAACACAAGAGAAGACTCTACACGTGGACATCACCAGATGCTCAATATGGAAATCAGATTGATTATATTCTTTTGCAGTCGAAGATGGAGAAGCTCTATACAGTCAGCAAAAACAAGTCTGGGAGCTGACTGTGGCTCAGATCATGAGCTCCTTATTGCCAAATTCAGACTTAAATTGAAGAAGGTAGGGAAAACCACTAGACCATTCAGGTAAGACCTAAATCAAATCTCTAACAATTATACAGTGGAAATGAGAAATAGATTCAAGGGATTAGATCTGATAGAGTGCCTGAAGAACTATGGACATAGGTTTGTGACATTGTACAGGAGACAGAGATCAAGACCATCCCCAAGAAAAAGAAATACAGTATAAAAGGCTAAATGGCTGTCTGAGGAAGCCTTACAAATAGCTGAGGAAAGAAGAGATGCAAAAAGCATAGGGGAAAAGGAAAGATATACCTATTTGAATGCAGAGTTCTAAAGAATAGCAAGGAGAGATAAGAAAGCCTTCCTTAGTGATCAGTGCAAAGAAATAGATGAAAACAATAGAATGGGAAAGACTAGAGATCTCTTCAAGAAAGATAGAGATACCGAGGAACATTTCATGCAAAGATGGGCTCAATAAAGGACAGAAATGGTATGGACTTAACAAAAGCAGAGGATATTAAGAAGAGGTGGCAAGAATACACAGAAGAACTGTACAAAAAAGATCTTCACGACCCAGATAACCATGATGATGTGATCACTCACCTAGAGCCAGATATCCTGGAATGTGAAATAAGTGGACCTTAGGAAACATCTCTACAAGTAAGTGGAGGTGAAGGAATTCCAGCTGAGCTCTTTCAAATCCTGAAAGATGATTCTGTGAAAGTGCTGCACTCAATATGCCAACAATTTTGGAAAACTCAGCAGTGGCCACAGGACTGGAAAAGGTCAGTTTTCATTCCAGTCCCAAATAAAGACAATGCCAAAGAATGCTCAAACTACCGCACAATTGCACTCATCTCACACACTAGCAAAGTAATGCTCAAAATTCTCAAAACTAGGTTTCTACAGTACATGAACTGAGAACTTCCAGATGTTCAAGCTGGATTTAGAAAAGGCAGAGGAATCAGAGATCAAATTGCCAACATCTGTTGGATCATTGAAAAAGCAAGAGAGTTCCAGAAGAACATCTTCTTCTTCATTGACTATGCTAAAGCCTTTGACTGTGTAGATTACAAAAAACTGTGGAAAATCCTTGAAGAGATGGGAATACCAGACCACCTTACCTGCCTCCTGAGAAATCTGTAGGCAGGTCAGAATGCAACAGTTAGAACCAGACATGGAACAACAGACTGGTTCCAAAACGGGAAAGGAAAATATTCAAGGCTGGATACTCAAGACAATATTCAGCCTTGAATATTGTCACCCTCTTTATTTAACTTATATGCAGAGTATATCATGCGAAATGCCGGGCTGGATGAAGCACAAGCTGGATTCAAGATTGCCGGGAGAAATATGAATAACATCAGATATGCAGACGACACCACCCTTATAGCAGAAAGTGAAGAATAACTAAAGGGCATCTTGATGAAAGTCAAAGAGGAGGGTGAAAATAAAGCTGGCTTAAAACTCAACAGTCAAAAAACTAAGACTCATGGCTTCTGGTCCCATCACTTCATGGCAAATAGATAGGGAAACAATGGAAACAGTGACAGATTTCATTTTCTTGGGCTCTAAAATCACTGCAGTTGGTGACTGCAGCCATGAAATTTAAAGACACTTGCTCCTAGGAAGAAAAGCTTTGACAAAAGACAGCATATTGAAAAGCAGAGACATTACTTTATGACAAAGGTCTGTCTAGTCAAAGGTATGGTTTTTCCAGTAGTTACGTATGGATGTGAGAGTTGGACTATAAAGAAAGCTGAGTGCTGAAGAACTGTTGTGTTGGAGAAGACTCTTAAGAGTTCCTTGGACAGCAAGGAGATCCAACCAGTCAATCCTAAAGCAAATCAGTCCTGAATAGTCACTGGAAACATTGATGTTGAAGCTAAAGCTGTAATATTTTGGCTACTTGATATGAATAGCTGACTCATTGGAAGAGTCCCTGATGGTGGGAAAGACTGAAGGCAGGAGGAGAAGGGGACAACAGAGGATGAGATAGCTGAATGGCATCACCGACACAATGGACATGAGTTTGAGCAAGCTCCAGGAGTGGGTGATGGACAGGGAAGCCTGGCGTGCTGCAGTCCATGGGGTCACAAAGAGTCGGACACGACTGAGCGACTGAACTGAACTAAAGCCATGACAGTGGAAATTCCAGGTGTGCTGGGGGACTCCTAAGATGCTCCAGGAGTGTATCAACTAGAGGTACAGAGTCAGTATTGAACTTAAGGCTCCCAATGTTCTTGAATAAATTGAGAGTATAAACAGGGATTAGACCTCAACAAGATCTCAGATTTATTGCTAATATGAACAATGGAGGTTCAAGAGATGAACTGGAAAAATGAAACAGTTAAGGTTGCAATTAATATTAAAATCCAGTAAAATGAACATTCTTATTATGCAAAAATAATCTGAAGCAATATCCAGAGGTTTACATTTATTTACAATTTCACTTTAAGTTTTCCTTCAGGGTAAGCATCATAAAATATTAACATCCTGTACACCAATAAGACAGTTTTCTGATGTGCCACTTAATTGTTTCTCTTAAGGGTCAATTTCATGTATTGAAATAATTTGGAATTTAAGCCATCCTGATTAGTTCATCAGGATGGCCATCCTGACAAGTTCGGCAAGGGACCAGCCCTGTGGCCCTTAGCAAGTAGCTTAACATTTCTTAGAGTCGTTTCTTAAAGTGAATCAGACAAAGTCATTCCCTGAGGAAGTCTGCTATCCCAATTACTGTAGCCATTTTCCTTATGTAGAAATAAGAAAAATTCAGCAAAACGCAAACTAACATAAGCTTTGGAACTAGTTAGTTAATTACTCAACAGTTTGGGATTTTGAAGTAAGGAGAGCGTGCTGAAAAAACAGGCAATATCCAATCGGCTCTATTCAGAAAAGTTGGTTTCTAGGTCTTGGTTGAAGGCCCAGCTGTTTCAACCTCTGTCAAGCCCTGGGTAGACGGGACAGAGCAGAAGAGGGAATCTACAGAGAAGGCTTCAGTTCCTACACAGCTTGCTTAGGACTGACTTCCACCTTCTTTCCCTCTTAGCTTCCCCTCTGCACAGCAACAGACCTATGCAGATAAAAGCGTGTATGTCTGCTCAGCGTCCCACATGCACAGAAACAGATAGACACAGATACTGCCCTGCAAACGCAGACACACTCAAACAGACTCACTGTTGACAGACACAGCAGCCAATGCAAAAATGTCGTCATGAGCACGCAGAACTGAGGACACCTGCTCCAGACTGCGTGCGTCTGCAGAATTTAGCTTTATTCTGTCTATAGACTATATTGACAAAATATATACAGCCCTCATAGTGAACATAAATTCTTGGATATTACTAGTACATAGGATATTATTTCCTTCACTGAAGATCAAATCTTGCTATAATTACCTTGCTCTTCTAAGGCCTGAGAAAGTTGGCCTCAGAGACGCAGGTAACTGAGAGGAACTGAACTGCCTATCATAAAACTACCTTGGTTACAAGGTGGGGCTGGAATTCAATATAATGCTAAGTCACTCAAAATATATCTCTTAGTGTTTATGATACATTCCATGTGGTTACTCGAGGCTTTGGGTGATCTGAGGTTTAGGAATGTGGGTATCCCCGGTGGCTCAGTGGGAAATCATCCACTCGCCAGTTCAGGAGATGCAGGTTCAATCCCTGGATTGGGATGATCCCCTGGAGAAGAAAATGGCAAGCCACTCAAGTATTCTTGCTGGGAAACCCCATGGACAGAGCAGCATGGCTAGGCTGCTGTTCACAGGGCACATGAGAGTCAGGTATGACTTAGTGACCACCAGCAATAGCAGGGTTAGGGACGCAGGCCACAGTCTGAGCTGTGTTGACGGTAGGCGCATATGCAGAGAGTGAACGAATAATGAACGCCACCTCCACATCTTGCCAAGTGCTTACTTCGGTAAATCACTAAAGGATTTAAAATTGTAAATTTGTGATGAAATTCTCATAGAAACCCAGTACTTACGTGTGGCCAAGCAGATTTTTTAGCTAAACTAAAGAGTAAAAATTCAAGACATAGTATAAGCAGACCAAGTACCGCGGTGCAGGCACTCAAGATGTTCAGTACTATAGAGCAGGTCATCTGAAAGAGAGGAAGGATCACTCGGCCATTGGAAGTTAAGTGCGCTCCAGTAGAAGATTTATATGAATTTTGATCTTTCCAGAATGGCAAGGTCATTAAAAGGACTGTCAGAACTGCAGACTTTTCAGAATATCAGTAAGACTGAACTTTTGATGTGAAAGTCGCTCAGTCCTGACTCTCTGTGGCCCCATGGACTAGAGCCCGCTAGGCTCCTCTGTCCATGCAGAGGGTAGCCTTTCCCTTCTCCAGGGGATCTTCCCAACCCAGGGATCAAATCCAGGCCTCCCGCATTGCAGGTGGATTCTTTACTGTCTGAGCCACCAGGGAAGCCCAAGAATACTGGAGTGGGTCACCTATCTCTTCCCCAGGGGATCTTCCCAAGCCAGGAATCAAACCAGGGGCTCCTGCATTGCAGGCAGATTTGGTAGTATTTATATATTTATTCCTTCAAGGACAAATCGGGAGAAGGCAATGGCACCCACTCCAGTCCTCTTGCCTGGAAAATCCCATGGACAGAGGAGCCTGGTAGGCTGCAGTCCATGGAGTCGCTGAGGGTCGGACACGACTGAGCGACTTCACTTTCACTTTTCACTTTCATGCATTGGAGAAGGGAATGGCAACCCACTCCAGCGTCCTTGCTGGAGAATCCCAGGGACGGAGGAGTCTGGTGGGCTGCTGTCTATGGGGTCGCACAGAGTTGCACACGACTGAAGTGACTTAGTAGTAGTAGTAAGGACAAATAACTCCTGAATGTCTTATCTGTACCATGCAAACTGTGCTCTTCGTGAATAAAGAGGCAGAAAAGACATGGTCTCTGAACTCAAGGAGCTTTCAGACTAGTGAGGAAGACAAACAAGAGCATGTTAGATGTGAACAGAATGTTAGAAAGAAGCTAACTCTACAGCAAATCCAGAGTGCCTCCAAGGGTCAGGTGACCAGAGTTAACACTCCAGCAGTTTGCCATGGTTCATTTTATAGTGCAGACAAGGGAGCTGAGGGGAACTGTTAGAGAGACAGATGCTATCTAGATAGAGATTCAGGGTTTCAGCTTGAAAAATAGTGGGAGATTCCGTTGCTGGGCCGGCCTACTCTGGTTTCAGGCCATATTCTTCTCAGACCATGTACTCAAGGCAATATCTGTGGAAAATGTCGCTGCATAATGACATTTTGTTCATGAATGATGTCAGAGAGGTGCTAAGATGTGATGCTGCTATAGGAGACATTATCTTATCCTTATTTTATTGTCCTAATTTGCATCAGCAGGATTTATTTTTATTTTACATAAATTAGATAATGAGCAGGATAAACGAATGGTTTCTGGAACTTAATTCACCAGATAGATATATGTTTATCTATGTTGCTGTCCATGGTTATACAGTGATCTCAGTTTATTCTTTCGGAAAAAAAAAATCTGCTTTTAAAAAGACAATCATATTGAAATAATATAGTCATTATTTCATTCTTATAATCTATAGATATTCAAAATCATTGCTTAGTAAATTATAGTATAGAAATATAATTCAGTCTTGATTTTTAAAAATTGGACTATATTTGCTTTACAATGCTGTGTTTCTGCCGTACAACAACCTGACTCGGTTGCGTGTCTACGCCTATCCCCCGCTCGGGGGCCTCTGCCCAGCTCCCGGCCCACCCCTCTCCTCGCCGCAGAGCTGAGCGGAGATTCCTGGGCTGCACAGCAGGCTCCCCGCAGCGATCCTCTGTCTGTCAATGCTCTGCTCTCAGCCCGCCCTGTCCTCCTTCCTCCACTGTCCCGACGTCTGTCCTCAAGGTGTGTGTGTCTGTTCCTGTCCTGCAGGTAGGTTCATCAGTTTCATTTTTTTTTTTACATTCCATGTATATGCATTAATATACAATATTTGTTTTTCTCTGACTTAACTTCCCTCTGGGTGACTGATTCTAGGTTCATCCACATCACTACAAATGACCCAATTTTGCTCTTTTTATGGCTGAATAATATGCACTATATACATGTTACACATATTCTTTATCCAGTCATCTCTCAGTGGACATTTTGGCTGCTTCCGCTCTTGGCCCTTGTAAATAATGCTGCAATGAGCATTGAGGAGAAAGTGAAGTGAAGTCGCTCAGTCGTGTCCAACTCTTTGCGACCCCATGGACTGTAGGTACATATGGTCTTTTTGAATTATGGTTTTCTCAAGGTATATGCCCAGTGGTGGGATTGCTGGGTCATATGACAATTTTATTTATTTATTTTTTTTAAAGAACCTCCATCCTATTCTCCATAGTGATTGTATCAATTTACCTTCCCAAGAGGAATTTACATTTGCAGGAGAGTTCCTTTTTCTTCCTATCTTCTCCAGCATTTACTGTCTATAGACTTTTTGATGATGGCCATTCTGACTGGTGTGGGGTGATATCTCATTGTGGTTTTGATTTCCATTTCTCTCATAATGAGCAATGTTGAGCATCTTTTCATGTGTCTTTAAAGAAATGTCTGTTTAGGTCTTCCACCCATTTTTTTGACTAGGATGTTTGTTATTTTTTGCTATTGAACTACATGAACTGCTTGTATATTTTGGAGATTAACCCTTTGTTTGCAAATATTTTCTCCCATTCTGAGCATTGTCTTTTAAGTAATGTTTATGGTTTTCTTGGCTGTGTAAAGGCTGTTAAGTTTAATTAGGCCCCCTTTGTTCCTTTTTATTTTCATTATTCTAGAAGGTGGGTCAAGAAGGCTCTTGCTGGGATTTATGTCAAGGAGTGTTCTGCCTATAAAGCATAGGCAGCATAAGACTCTCTGAGAGTTTGAGAGTGTCTGGTCTTACACTTAGGTCTTTAATCCGTTTCGAGCTGTTTTGGGAATGGTGTTAGCTAGTGTTCTAATTTCATCTTTCACGTGTAGCTGTGCAGTTTCCCAGCACTTCATACTGAAGAGGCTGTCTCTTCTCCACTGCCTGCTCTTGGCTCCTTCGGCGCAGATGAGGTGGGTGTGTGTGGGTCCATCACTGGGCGTTCTGTCTCGTTACGCCGATCTGCGTTTCTGTTTCTGTGCCAGCGCTGTACTGCCCTCATTACTGCAGCTTTGTGGCATAGCCTGAAGTCGGGGAGCCTAAATTCTCCAGCTCTTTTTATCTTTATCAAGATTACTTTGGCTACTCGGGGTCTTGTTTCCACACAAACTAAACTTTTTTGTTCTAATTCTGTGAAAAGTGCCAGTGGTTATTTTTTTATATATAATTTATTTATTTTGTAATTGAGGGATAATTGCTTTACAGAATTTTGCTGTTTTCTGTCAAACCTCAACGTGAATCAGCCATAGGTGGACATATGTCCCCTCCCTTTTGAACCTCCCTCCCATCTCCCTCCCCATCCCACCCCTCTAGGTTGATACACAGCCCCTGTTTGAGTTTCCTGAGCCATAGAAAATAGACATATGGACATCAGGAGAGTGGAGGAGAGGGTGAGATGTATGGAGAGTAACATGGAAACTTACATTACCACACGTAAAATAGACAGACAATGGGAATTTGCTGTATAGCCACTGGTTATTTGATAGAGACTGCACTTAATTTGTAGATTGCTTTGGGTAGCATAGTCATTTTTATAATAATGATTTTTCCAATCCAAGAACATGGTATAATCTCTCCATCCTTTTGTTTCATATCTGATTTCCTTCAACACCTTACAGTTTTCTGTATGGGTCTTTGCCTTCTTAGGTAGGTTGTTCATAGTCATTGTACTCTTCTGGTTGCAGTGGTAGCTGGGATTGTCTTCCTAATTTCTCTTTCTGATATTCTGTTTACAGGGTATAGGAATGCAAGAGGTTTCTGTGTGTTACTTTTATATCCCATGGAATTACTAAACTTTAACTTTACTAAATTCATTGATTGGCTCTAGTAGTTTTCTGGTGGCCTCTTTGGGGTTTTCTATATATAGCATCATGTCATCTGCGGAGACTGACAGTCTTACTTCTTTTCCAACTGGATTACTTTTACTTCTTTTTCTTCTCTGACTGCCATAGCTAGGACTTCCAAAACTATGTTGAATAACAGCAGCAAGAGTGGACAGACGCCCTTGTCTTATTTCTGATCTTACAGGAAATGCCTTCAGTTTTTCACCATAGAGAAGAATGCTTGCCATGGGTTTGTCATATTTGGTCTTTATTATGTCAAGGTAGGTTCCCTCTTTGCCCACTTTTCTGGAGAGTTTTTATCATACATGGGTACTGCATTGTGTCAAAAGCTTTTTCTGCATCTATTGAGATGATCATATGGTTTTTACTTTTCAACTTGCTAATACGGTGCACCACACTGATTGATCTATGTATCTTGAAAATCCTCGCACTCCTTAGGATAAATCCCACTTGACGGCGTCTAATCCTTTCAATGTGCTGTTGGACTCAGTTTGTAGTGCTTTGTGGAGTGTTTTGCATTTGTGTTCATCAGCAATATTACCCTGCAATTTTCTTCTTTGTGTAATGTCTTTGGTTTTGGTAGCAGGCTGATGGTGGCTTCGTAGAATGAATTTGGGAGTGTTCCTCCCTCTGTAATCTTTTTGAAGAGCTTGAGAAGGACAAGTGTAAGCTCTTCTGTAAATGTTTGATAGAATTTGCCTGTGAACCCAGGTGGTCCTGGACTTTTGTTTGTTGGAAGATTTTTAATCACAGTTTCAATTCCATTACTTGTGAATGGTCTGCTCATAGTTTCTTTTTCTTCCTGATTCAGTCTTTACGAGGTTGTACTTTCTAAGAATTTGTCCACTTCTCCCAGGTTGTCCATTTTGTGGGCATGCAGCTGCTTGTAGCAGTCTCCTAGGATCCCTATATTTCTGTGGTGTCAGTTGTTAAGTGGCTCCTTTTTCCTTTCTAATTTTCCTCATTGGGGCCCTCTCCACTTTTTTCTTGCATCTGGCTAAATGCTTATCAATGTCGTTTATCTTTCCAGAGAAGCAGCTTTTCATTTCATGGATCTTTCCCATTGTTTTCTCAGTCTCCGTTTCGTCTATTTTCGCTCTGGTGTCTATGATTCCCATCTGCATTGGAATGCAATGCCGTATCTTTTTCCATTCCCTCATGTTCACCCTATACATGTCCCTAGGCCTGAAGTGGTCTCTTGTAGGCAGCAAATAAGTGGGTCTTATTCTTGTAGCCACTGCACCAATCTGTCTTTTGGTTGGAACATTTAATCCATTTAAGGTGATTATCAGTATGCATGTTCCTGTTAGAATTTTCTTAATTGTTTTGGGTTTGTTCTTGTAGGTCTTTTCCTTCTCTCGTGTTTCCCACCTAGAGAAGTTCCTTTCGCATTTGTTGGAAAGCTGGCTTGGTGGTGCTGAATTCTCTTAGCTTTTGCTTATCTGTAAAGCTTTTGCTTTCTCCATTGAATATGAAAGAGCTCCTTGCTGGGTAATCTGGGTTGTAGATTTTCCCCTTTCATCACTTTAAATGTATCGTGCCAGCGCCTCTGGTCTGCAGAGTTTCTGCTGAAAACTCAGCTGATAACCTATGGGGAGGCCCTTGTATGGTACTTGTTGCTTTTCCGTGGCTGCTTTTAATACTTTTCATTGTGTTTAATTTTTGTTCGTTTGCCTCGATGTGCTTCTCCTTGGGTTTATCCTACATGGGACTCTGCACTTCCAGGCCTGGGGTCACTGTTTCCTTTGCCGTGTTAGGGAGGTTTTGGGCGTACAGGTTTTGGGAAAGTTTTTGACTGTAACCACTTCAAGCGTTTTCTCAGACCATTTCTCTTTCCCTTCTCCTTCTGGGGCCCTATAATTCCAATGGTGGTGCAGTTAGCGTCGTCCCAGAGTCTCTGAGACCGTCCTCATTTCTGTTCGTTCTATTCTGCTCCATCACTGTCTTGCGGCTCACTTGTCCATCATCGTCACCCACGTTATTCTGCTGCTGATCCCGTCTAGTGTGGTCTTCATTTCAGTTATTGCGCTGTACATCACTGTCTGTCTGCTCTTTAGTTCTTCCAGGTCCTTGCTAAACATGTCTTGTATCACCTCAGTCTGTGCCTCCACTGTATTTCTGAGATCTTCTTTACTAACATCACTCTGAATCCTTTTCCAGGTAGATTGCCTATTTCCTCTTCCTTTACTTGCTCTTGTGGGTCTTTACCTTGCAGCTCCACCTGCAACGTATTTCTCTGTCCTCTCATTCTGCCTGAATTACTGTCTGTGGTCACAGCTCCTCTTGGGTCACACCTCCTCTGCTGTCCGTCCCTCTTGGGTAAGATTGGTGCAGGAGCTCGCGTAGTCTTCCGAGGGGGAGGGACTGGTGCCTGCAGCCTGCTGGGTGGTGCTGAGGCTTTCCCCTCTGATAGGCAGGGCCACCACAGGGGTGTGTTCTCAGGTGTCTGTGACTTCGTATGGCTTTAGGCAGCCTGTCTGCTGACAGGCGGGGCTATGTTCCTGTCTTGCTGTTTGGTGTGAGGTGTCCAGCCCTGGAGCCTGAAGGCAGTGGGTAGAGCCAGGATTTGGCATCATGATGGATACTCGCTCAAGACAGGTTTGGGTACAGTGGCCACAATTGAGGTGAGTGTGTGAAGTGCCTGTGGTGCCAGAGACCAGCAAAATCTCGCAACAAACTCTTGTCTTGTCTAATATTATTGATCCACAATATTCTTTGCATGTGTCTCCAGGAAGATGACCTCTCTCAATTTCAAATTAATACATTGGAGATTTCAGGAAGCAAAGGCGGGGGGTCAGAGGTCCCAAAAGTCAGTCATCCAGAGTGGTCCTGGATTCGTCCTTCAGTGACACATCCAGAAGGCAGGCAGTGGAGAGCGTGGGGATCTGTATGACAGGTCAGAAGCTCTCGCCTCAAGGCGAGCAACCCAGAAGTGCCATCATCATGCAAGAGCTCAGGAGTCTTCAAGGCCTCCTTTCCCTGATGCAGACTCATGCTAACCAGCCCCCGAAATTATGGCGAGCATCCCCCTGAAGGCCAGTGCAAGGACTGAGAACGGAAGAGATGAAGGGAGAAGAGTGGTGGCAGGAAGCTACTCTCTCCTCTAGTTTTGAAGGATAGTTGCCTGGATAAGGATTCTTTGACATTTCCCCGACTCCCTCAGACATGGAAAAGGCATCCTACTACCTCAGCTGTCTTATGATTTCTGATAAAGCCAGCTATAATATTACTGAGGACCTCTTATACACTATAAACCATTTTTTCGTTTGCTGCTTTTGAGACTTTCCTCTCTCTTCCTGAGTTTCATCAGCTCAGCCTTGGCAAGACCATGTGGATTTTTTCAAGCTTACTCCACTTGGAATGTGTTCATCATCTTCAACATTTAGATTGTTCTCTTTTCATCAAGTTGGAAAGCTTCCTGCCAGTATTTCTTCAGATATGCTTTCTGTCCCTTTTCCTTTCTCTTCTCTTTGGGGGAATCTCTATTAAACACATACATTCGTAGGCTCGATAGTGAGCCTCCCAGGTGTCTCAGTGGTAAAGAATTCACTTGCCAACGCAGGAGATGTGGGTTTGATTCCTGGGTCGGGAAGATCCCTTGGAGTAGGAAATGGCAACCCACCTCAATATTCCTGCCAGGAGAATTCTGTGGACAGAGGAGCTGGTGGGTACAGTCGATGAGGTCACAAGGAGCTGGACGTTGACAGAGCAACTGAGCAGACACATGGCTGATGGTGTCTGATGGTTTTCTGAGTCCATGTTCATTTTTCTCCATTTTACCATCTTTCAGTTCATTTCAGTTCAGTCGCTCAATCGTGTCCGACTCTTTGTGACCGCATGAATCGCAGCACGCCAGGCCTCCCTGTCCATCACCAACTCCCGGAGTTCACTCAGACTATGTCCATTGAGTCCGTGACGCCATCCAGCCATCTCATCCTCTGTTGTCCCCTTCTCCTCCTGCCCCCAATCCCTCCCAGCATCAGAGTCTTTTCCAATGAGTCAACTCTTCGCATGAGGTGGCCAAAGTACTGGAGCTTCAGCTTTAGCATCACTCCTTCCAAAGAAATCCCAGGGTTGATCTCCTTCAGAATGGACTGGTTGGATCTCCTTGCAGTCCAAGGGACTCTCAAGAGTCTTCTCTTTATGCCCCTCTTATTAAATAATCTTTACTGACCTATCTCCAAGTTTTCTGATACTTTTTTCTGTCAGCTCTAGTCTGTTCTTTATTTCCTTTAGTGACTTCTTCATTTATTTAGTGCTTGCCCTTTTTAATTACAGAGTATCTGTTTGTTTGTTTGTTTTTTTTTTAACAGTTTTGGTCTCATTATTGGTATCTACTTGGTGAGACATCACTTTTACACTTTCTTTTACTTCTTTAAACATCATTTTCTTTTGTTCTTTGAACATGTTTTAACAGATGACTTAGTGTCATTGACCACAAGGTTCAAAGTCTGTGCCTCATTAGGGACGTTGTCTGTTGGTTGCTTTTTTTCCCCTCGAATATGTGAAATATATTTCAGAGTCTTTGCATGCTTTCTATTTTAAATGGACATTTAACATCATATATTGTAACAAATTTGGCATTAGAGCCCTCCTTTCCCATCCAGAATTCATTATTTTTGCTGTATTTTTGGTTGTTTTTCTCTTGTTCTTGCTTATTTGCTTAGTGACTTTCCTAAATTCATTTCCTAAAGTTTTGATTTGGGGTCTCTGAATTCTCTATTTTTGGAAGAAGTTCCTTTAAAAAATCCTTATATGTGTATGTATAACTGATTCACTTTACTGTATACCTGAAATTAACACAACATTGTAAATCAACTATACTGCAAAACAAGACAAAACAAACTGGCTTCCCAGGGGTTACCTCTGGGTCCATATAACTTAATGCCTCTACCAAGGGGAACCTGTGTGAAAATACAACTTTAAAATTTCAACAAGTTTAGAATACAGTCTTAGCTTCCACTTTTGCTTGCCCAGGGTTTCAGAGCCAGCCAGAATGGGTATTTTTCTCCTTTCCCAAGTCTTTCCTCTTAGACATGGATAGTCTTCCACATGCATACAGTATTTTTGATCTCTAAGAATATGCTGAGGCTTCTCAAAGCTCCCTGTGGTTTTCTAGTTATCAGAGATTTTCTTTTAAATTTCTGACCAAGCTTTGGTTCATTGCAGCTGAACTCACAGCTTTATGCAGCTGCACTGTAGTCAGTACACTGGTATTATTTCAGTTCTTTCCTGTGATAGGACTGTGTTTTCACTTTGTATCTACACAAATAGCCACAACAGCCTGGGGACAGAGATTTTTCAGATTGCTGTAAGTTAAGAAAATATCAACTGTGCCCAGAGAACGATGATTTTAAGAGCGCGTCAGAGGATGTGAGTCCTCTCAGCTGGCTGCAAGACTAGGCTTTTAAAACATCACAGATCTCTGTTTCTTGACACTCAATAGTGTCACCTGGATAGACAATTTTCAGTTTTTACTTTGAGTTTGGTTAATGTCCACCCCAGGTGGCGCTAGTATAAAGAACTTGCCTGCCAATGCAGGAGACATGAGAGACGCAGGTTTGATCCCTGGATTGGGAAGAGTCCCTGGAGGAGGGCACGGCCACCCACTCCAGGATTCTTGCCTGGAGAATCTCATGGACAGAGGAGCTAGGCAGGCTCAGTACACAGGGTCACAAAGAGTCGGACACGACTGAAGTGACTTTGCAGGCATATGCATGCACTTGAAGCTATTAATTTTAAGGTCTTTCTCTTTTTTGCTGACATTTTCCTTGTTTTGGGGGAGACTCAGGGGGCCTTAACTTGGAGGCATGTGGTTCCAGGTGGGAGGGTGAAAGCTGAGTCATGGTTCAGACCACAGCCCATGGCCGAATGGAAGAACAACATCATAGAGCTGCTTGTGCTGCCGTCCCAGAAGTCAGCCTGCCAGCACTAATATCTAAGTTACTCCAGTTTCTCATCTTTCCATTTCACTACCCGGACATAAAACCAAACACTACAGGGAATCAACATATTCCAGACTCTCTACAATATGTCAAACATATGTTCCATCATACAAACAAACGTTCCTAGAAATGTGAAAAAGAAGACAGGAACAGGTAATAACAGACACTGGGTCATTTCAAGAAATCCAAATTCAAGTGTGATAAGCAACGTCTTAATTTACATTAAATGATTTACCATAATAGAAATTTAATTCTATGATTAACTTCATAAATCTTGAATTATTTTTATGGCTAATGAAATGTAACAAAGATTTCAGTAATTGGAGTATATCCTTTTCCTTTCGATAAAGATTCAGTAGAAAATTAAAGTTCTTATATCTTAACAAATCTATCCTCCAAAAATTGGGGTAGGTTTCTAGTGATTCAGAGACAATGCTACTTCCTTATGGACTCTCATTTTGTCAAGTAAAATCATTTTTAGAGTTGCTACAAACATTTTGACTTACCAAAGGCCTTGAACGCCTCCTCTCAAATAATACTGTAAAGATTCCTGACAGCAAAAACTGGAAACAAAAATCACACTTATTAATACCCTGTTGTTACATCTCCATGTAATAAACTTAAAAAGCAAGAGAATTCTGGAATGCCATAACATGAAGAATATCACGTTCCCTCTTTTGTGGACCATTGAGAAAATCATGGACCCCTTGAGGTGACTTTCTGTGGCAAAAAGACTGTCAAATTTTACTTAGGTTTTTTCTCAATCACAGTTTATTGAGCCCATGAGGTGAATTACAAGAAAATGCATCTAGCTGATGAAGTTATTACTAAACAATGCTATACCTTAGTGATATCACATGCAAGGACTTTAAATGTAAGGCTGAAATATTTTATTAATAGAAAACATCACATTTACAAAGTATCTGATTCATTATATATATTTAAATGTAAGAATTACATAATGTCTTTAATGAGTAACTTGTTCTGTGACCTTCCATCAATCTTAAAACTTGTTAGAAGATGGCAGTTATGGTGCATCAGAAATTTATTTTTTCCACTGGTGCAACTTTAATGTATGCATGGAAACTTTCAACAGCATTTCAAGAATAACTACTCAGTTAGCAGGGAAGGAAAAGGAATGTTCTTTCCCCCCAGATGGCACCACTAACACGCCAGTGCCTGCACAGGCACTCAGGTGGGTCTGACCGTGGACGCTGGTCTGCCTAGCTTCTCTGTCCACGGGATTTGCCAGCAATAACACTGGAGGGGGTTGCCAGCTCCTACTCCACAGGATCTTCCTGCCCCAGGGATCAAATCCACATCTCCGGTGCCGCCCGCACTGGCAGCTGGATTCTTCACCAGTGAGTCACCTGGGAAGCCCAACCTGTCAGTACTAAAGAGCATTTTGGGGTCAGAAGGATATGAGTTTGAATTCTTTGAACTGTACTTTCTATGACACTCGAGAGAACTTATGTGGCTTGTCATTATTAAGTTTTTCCTTTTTCATTGGTAAAGTGAGAATAATATTTTCTAACTTGTGTTACTAAGTGGTTATTGTAACAGTTACATATGAAGTAATTTGCTGAATTATTTATAGTCAACTTGGTCCTACAGTTTTCACCTATGACTCAGAACTACATTTTCCAGAATTAATTTCTGTTATTTTCAGTTACAATAGTGTAAGAGAAAATCTCAAGCAATATTTGGAGGGTAGAAGGGAAGCAGAAACTGTGGCTCTCAGAAAATCATAGTGATCAGACACGGCAGCCATGGCCCTCTCCTCTCTTATATTTTCACGTTATCTTCCAGAGAAAACAATTTCTAGATCTATCCATGATCTTCCCTTTGCAACCCCATTCTGGTTCAAGATTTAATAATTACATGCAATCTGCCTGCAACCCAAGAGACCCTGGCTCGACTCCCGGGTGGGGAAGACCCGCTGGAGAAGGGACAGGCTGCCCACTCCAGTATTCCTAGGCTTCCCTGGTGGCTCAGCTGGTAGAGAATCCACCTGCAATGCGGGAGATCTGGGTTCAGTCCTGGGCTGGGAAGATCCCCTGGAGAAGGGAATGACTGCCTACTCCAGTATTCTGGCCTGGAGTCCATGGGGTTGCAAAGAGTCGGACGCGACTGAGCGACTTCCACTCTCAGCTCGTCCATTCATGCTGATGCCTTGTGAAAGTCAGTGTTAGTTGCTCAGTCGTGTCCGACTCTGTGACCCCGTGGACTGCAGCCCGCCAGGCTCCTCTGTGCATGGAATTCTCCAGGCAAGAATACTGGAGTGGGTTGCCATTTCCTTCTCCAGGGCATCTTCTTGACCAGGGATCAAGCCCAGGTCTCCTGCACTGGAGGAAGATTCTTTACTGTCTGAGCCACCAGAGGAGCTGGCGCCTCAGGCAGGAGCAGTTAGTGACCTTTTTTATGACCCTCTAACCTTTCTTCCCCGGAGAAGGCGATGGCATCCCACTCCAGTACTCTTGCCTGGAAACTCCCATGGACGGAGGAGCCTGGTGGGCTGCGGTCCATGGGGTCGCTAAGAGTCGGACACGACTGAGCGACTTCACTGACTTTTCACTTTCATGCATTGGAGAAGGAAATGGCAACCCATTCCAGTGTTCTTGCCTGGAGAATCCCAGGATTGGGGGAGCCTGGTGGGCTGCCATTTATGGGGTCGCACAGAGTCGGACACGACTGAAGTGACTTAGCAGCAGCAGTAGCAGCAACCTTTCTTCCCACATCCCATCTGCAGGAACTCCCACATTTTCAAAGGCTCCAATTCTTATTTCAGTTTCTAAATTCCCATAAATATTATGGTAGCCCATTTTTCTTTACGAAACCCTGCACTGAAATAAGTACCTTATAATAAGCCCCCACATTTGGACAAATGGTAGATAGTATTAATTTTTATTTCTTTCTGTTACATTTCTATGTCCACATACCTTCCTCAGGATTCTTTCTAGTATTTTGAAATGGGTGCTACCTTTGTCTTCCAGCCCCTCATCTTAGCCATTTTACACACAGCAAGAGAACACTCTGTCCTCAGCACCCTGGGCTTCCTCCATTGAGGTGCTCATTCCAAAGTGTCTCCCAGAAAATCAAAACATAAAGCAAAGTCATCAAAAAAGAAAACAGCCACTAGAGCAGTGTTTTTTTTTTAATCTCTGGCAAAAGCAGACTCATAAAGGAAATTATCGTAGCTATCTATCACATGTTGCCGAGGCTGCTTCTGAAGGACTGATGCCTGTAGGCACATTCTCTCTCGTAGCTCTATTTCTGATCAACGAGAAATTAAGACATCAAAAGGGCATATGAGCAACAATGATTGCCAACTGATTCACAGGTAGATAGATAATCAGCTGCTTCAAAGGTGCTGATCCCCAGTTTAGCGGGGCTCTGAAGGAGGGCTTGTGGCATGGAGACCAGTTCACGGGATGGCAACAGGAGAACCTTGATTTTATGGACGTAATTGATTTATGGCAGGTATGTTTGTCAGGTAAGGACTAGCGACATGTAGGAGAATAGTGGGGTGACACCTGAAATAGATGGGCTTAAGAAGGTCTCTTGAAAGAGAGACATCAAAGCTGAGATAAGAGTAACCTGAAGTCTTGAAGACTACACGAGCTTTCCAGGGAGAGGAAATAAAAACAGTTACAGAGGAGAAATCATTACTGGTTTAAGGAACAGAGACCAGTATGCCTGGAACATAAAGAGGATCGTCACTCCTATAAGACTGCTCTAGGATCAACTGTTTATTTTCTTTCTAACACTAACATGTAGAGATTTTAAAATAATTGCTTTCTTGTTAACTTTTGTCTCCTCAACTGAGAGAGTGAGATCTATGAAAGTGTTTTTGTTTTTTTTGCCAAGTTTTGACCAACTCTTTGTGACCCCATGAAATATAGCACACCAGGCTCCTCTGCCTTTCACCATGTCTCAGAGCTTGCTCAAACTCATGTCCATTGAGTCGGTGATGCATCCAACCATCTCATCCTCTGTCATCCCTTCTCCTCCTACCTTCAATCTTTCCCAGCATCAGGGTCTTTTCCAATAAGTCATCTCTTCACATCAGGTGGCCAAAGTATTGAGCTTTAGCTTCAGTATCAGTACTTCCAGTGAATATTCAGGGTTGATTTCCTTTAGGATTGAGTGGTTTAATCTCCTTGTAGTCCAAAGAACTCTCAAGAGTCTTCTCCAGTACCACAGTTCAAAAGCATCAATTCTATGGTGCTCTGCCTTCTTTACGGCCCAACTCTCACATCCATACATGACTACTGAAAAACCACAGCTTTGAGTATATGGACCTTTGTCAGCAAAGTGATATCTTTGTTTTAGTATGCTGTCTAGGTTTGTCATAGCTTTCTTTTCAAGGAGCAAGCATCTTTTAATTTCATGGCTGCCATCATCATCTTCAGGGATTTTGGAGCCCAAGAAAATAAAATCTGCCACTGTTTCCACTTTTTCCCCATCTATTTGCATGAAGTGATGGGGCTAGGTGCCATGACCTTGGTATTTTGAGTGCTGAGTTTCAAGCCAGCTTTTTCACTCTCCTCTTTGATCATCCTCAAGAGGCTTTTTAGTTCCTCTTCACTTTCTGCTATTAGGGTGGTATCCTTGATAGCTCAGTTGGTAGGGAATCCGCCTGTGATGCAGGAGACCCTGGTTTGATTCCTGGGTTGGGAAGATCCCCTGGAGAAGGGATAGGCTACCCACTCCAGTGTTCTTGGGCTTCCCTTGCGGCTCATCTGGTAAAGAATCCTCCTGCAATGCAGGAGATCTGGGTTCAGTCCCTGGGTTGGGAAGATCCCCTGGAGAAGGGAAAGGCTCCCCACTCCAGTATTCTGGCCTGGAGCGTTCCATGGGCTGTATAGAGTCCATGGAGTCGCAAAGAGTCGGACACGACTGAGCGACTTCCACCCACTTTCGTTTTTCATCTATGAAAATAGAGGCTCTTTTTATCTTACTTCAACTCAGGTGTGTGTCTTGTTCATTGTTTTGTTCAAGTCCCTAGAACAGTTCTTACAAATCGTGGCTGTCCAGTATGTCTCTCTACTGAATGAATGAAAATATAATTTAAACAATGTAATTCATTTTAAAAATGAAGTCAAAAGTCAAGTGAAAAGCACTTTCAATAGATGCCATGTCTTCTGATTCACTCTTCAGAGTTCATCTTCAACCAGTTCCCAGATGATAGAGACCATGAAACATAGCATCCTGTGAAACACCAATCAAGATCCCTTCAGGCTTATTTGGTGTGTGTGTAGATTACAAACTGATTCCAAAATCTATATGGTAAGGTGATACAAGCATAGCCAAGATAATCTGGAAGAAGAACAAGATGACCTATGCTATATTAAAACTTATTTAAAGACAGTGTAGTGAAGACACTGTGATATCATCACAATTACAGAAAAAAAGGTTCAGAAATGGAGTCAGCCCTATCTGGACATTTGATTTATAGAAGCAAAAGAATCTTCTTCCCAATAAATGAAACTTTTGAAAATTCATATTCTCTAAAAATATAATTTGATCCCTAATGTATATCATAAACAAAAATAAATTCAAGGTACACTGGAAGTCCAAATGTAAAAAGGTAAAACAGTTTAGATTCTAGTACATAATACAAAAATAACTTCCAAATCTAAAAGCAGAATAAATTTATTAAATTAGGTATAAAACGTACTACCTATATAGAGGGAAAATTATC
Organism: Aepyceros melampus; assembly: GCA_006408695.1. NCBI lineage: Eukaryota > Metazoa > Chordata > Mammalia > Artiodactyla > Bovidae > Aepyceros > Aepyceros melampus. Next base: position 130,644 of record SJXQ01002351.1, read on the forward strand.
ATAGTGGGTAACACTGAAATTAATAAATTATTTAATTGAAAGACATCAGTGGAAATGACAATTAGAATATATAAACTGATAAAGAGTTTGTGTCCAGAATATATAAAGAATTATAGCAAATAAGTACAAGATAGAGAGAAAACCCAATTAAAAAATGCGAAGAAACTTGTATAGGTACTTTTAAAAGAGGATGTCAAAATAGACAATAAAAAACTTCTCTACCTCATTAGTTAGCAATGCAAGCTAAAACTACAAGGTTAAAAGCACTAACTAGAACGGGTAAAATCAGGAAACCGACAATGCAAAGTGCTGCTGAGGGTGTGGTGCCTGTGAGCTCAGCAGCTCAATGTAGGCACTCAGCGCAACCCCGTGGAGCGCGGCCTCCCAGGTGCCTTTGTCCCCGGAGGTCGCCAGGCAAGGATACGGAGTGGGTTCGTTTCCTCCTCCAGGGGATCCTCCTGACCCAGGGATCAAACCCGCATCTCCTGCACTGCAGGTGGGTTCTTTACCAGGGAGTCCTGGAGGGAAGCCCTGAGACTCTCTGAGGAAGCCCGCAGAGGATACAGAATGACAGTAATTTACTGCCTGCTAAAAAGGACGTAAACTGGTAAAACCACCTGGGAACAGGTTAGCATTAAACACTAAAGTTGAGTATGTGTGTAAACCTAAGACGTTGCAATTTTGCTTTTGTATATATACCTGAAAGTGATACCTGCACATGTGCAACTAAAGGCACGTACAGGCTGCTAATGGCCCGCACGGGAAGCTCTGTAATACTGCAGACTGGACACGACCCAACTGTCCATTCATGAGATCATATAAGCTACAGCAGACGAACACAACAAACTACTAATCAGCAATAATAATGAATGAACTGCAGCTATATCACAGCTATATCAATAGCAAGGATCTCACCATCATAAGTTAAGCAAAGCAGCCAAACACAAAATAATACATACTGTCTGATTCTACTTATATAAAGTTTAAAAGCGCCTAAGAGTGATGTATGATATTGGAAGTCAGGTTAACGGTTAAGATAGGAGGGAGAGGTTACTGATCAGAAGGGACATGAGAGGAATTTCTAAAGTGCTGGAATTTGTTTTATCTGACCTGGGTGTGAAAGTGGAAAGTGAAGTGAGTAAAGCTATAGAACTAAAAAGAAAGAAAGAAAGAAAGAAGCTCGGTAGGGTGAGACAAAATGGAATTTCTGGTACCAAAGGAAAATGGGTTACTGTTTTAAACCGAATGGTTCAAGTAGGCCTCATTGAACAAGTTACTGTTGATAATCGATTATTATAGTGGGTTGGCCAAAAAGTTCATTTGGGTTTTTCCATAAGATCTGATGAATGTTTTGTCTCACCCTACACATTTTCTTTTTTTCCTTCTATAGCTTCGTTATCTTCTAACATTTGACTCCTGGCTAGAATAAAGCTCTGAAAGGGCTGGATCTTTGCTTTGTTTACTGATGTATTTCATACACCTAGAACAGATACGTGGTACATAGTATTGTATTGGTTGAATGACCAAATTTCAAATGTATTATTATTATCACTCAGCATTTTGTGGGGATAATAGCATATCACTCACCATACTATCAGACATAATAAAATTTGCTTTAGAAACTTCTGTTCAATTCTACCAAAGGCTTCTTGGATAGTAAAACAAAAGATTTCATTTTTACTTCCCTGTACAAATTCTATATATTCTACTATTTCCATGGCAATAATGTTCTCTCATCTTGTTTGCCCCACTGGAAAAAATAAACGCCCTGTGAGCGGTGGAACAATCACTACCATTTCCTGTTTTCCCAGAATGTCCCTTGTGCATCTTACCACTATCTCCCCCTGCTGCTAAGTCGCTTCAGTCGTGTCTGACTCTGTGCGACCCCATAGACGGCAGCCTACCAGGCTCCCCCATCCTTGGGATTCTCCAGGCAAGAACACTGGAATGGGTTGCCATTTCCTTCTCCAATGCATGAAAGTGAAAAGTGAAAGTGAAGTCGCTCAGTCGTGTCCGACCCTCAGCGACCCCATGGACTGCAGCCTTCCAGGCTCCTCTGTCCATGGGATTTTCCAGGCAAGAGCACTGGAGTGGGGTGCCATTGCCTTCTCCATTTCCCCCTATCCAAGAGCATGTAAAAAGTGGATCTTTGACAAAACAGAGTCTCATTATAGAAGAATTTTACTGGTATGGCCTAAGTTTTTATTTTTTTCCATATTGATATATGCCTTCCAACTCGATATAAGAATAAATCCCTTGAAAACAGATTGTGCATTTCCAGTGTAGCACACTGTCCCCGGTATGCTACACAGCTCAGAAACAATCATCGAATGAATAAATTAATAAAGAGCAATAAAGGAGTAGATTATTTACTCACAAAAGATGCTGCCCAAAACGGGAATCCTGTCATTACTGCAATAGGAAGATATACTTTTTGAAATGCCAGAATTTGTGAGACTAACAAATATTCCAGAGGAGTCCCAGGGTGTGAACAAACAGACCAGTCATTATTTGCAAGGCCTGAGAGAAAAGAACACCATTAATTACTTACTTCTATTCCAGTCCAAGCTTTGAAAGGAACACACATCAAGAAAACGCCAGGGTGGAGGGGGAAAGTGACAATCTAACATAATTTTAGGATTTTCAACGTTTAACTCAAATGAGGAGGGTTTGTTAATATTTCAGAGCAGTTTGCAGATACAGTGACTATATACATGTCCAATAAAATTGTACTAAGAGCCTGTTTATCTGCTGCCTTCGAGAGGCTGTAGGGCACAAGCCTGGGAGCCCTGAACTCCACACTCCTCAGTCCCTGGACGCGGTCAGCGTCCTCACCTGCGGAGGCGGCTCGGTTGGTTTCACAGGCTGCTATTCCTGCCATTGCTGACCTTACCTCCCTTTCGCGCATGGTCCCAAAAGTGGGCCTTGGACTTTGATTCCGTTTTGCCCACCCATCATGCCCGCTTTTGACGGTGGTTGTCAGAGTCCTGGGTCCTGTATAAAGAAGAGCGAGCCCTTGAGTTGGTTTTCGACAGCTCTTCCAGGGGCCTGTTACCTGGTGTGGGGATTGTGGATGATTTCTGCCCACTGCAGTCAGGCTAAGCATGACAGCTTCAGAGCCACAGGAGAAGGGCAGTTCTAAGCTTGCTGTGTAGAGCCCCTAACATCTCCCTGTAGGGCCTCTCAGTTGGTTTTCAGAGATGTTTCTCAGCTGTGCCTGCTTCTGCCACCCCTCCCTGCTCCTGTTCATCCACCAAACACAGGAATTCAGCTTGAAAAAAAAACTAAAGGAGCTATACTGGCATTCAGAACCTAAAATCTCTTGCCTTACTATATCTCATATTTTTTTAAATGATTTAATTTCTTTTTTTTTTTTGGCCACATCTGTGTGGCATGAAGACTCTTAGTTGTCCAACCAGGGACCAAACCTGCGCCACGTGCAGCGGAGGAACACAGAGGCTTAAGCGCTAGACCACCAGGAGAGTCTGCGAACTCCCATGTCCAGAATGTCTGGGTGCACTGACATCCTCTCCCTCAAAACACATTTCCTCTCAGGCAGGATCACTTCAGCTTGAAGTCTGCAGTAGGCGTCTGTTCTGGTCACGCGACGATGAGCGGCGCTGAGACGGGGAGAGGACCCGACAGCTCCCGCCGCGGAGCCCCGCGTGCAGCGGCAGCTCCGGCGGCCGCGCCGGGAGGGCGAGGGGCGCGGGCCGGCTTCCCCCTCCTGCCGCGGCGCAGCTTAGCTCCTGCTGAAGCCGGAACACGCTGGCGTCGTCTAGAGTCTGAGTTTAGAAGATCGAAGGATTAAAAAAAAATTCATTTCCAAATAATATAGATTGCAAAAACAGTGCAGAGAGGTCCAGCGTCTCCTGAGCCTGGAGGCTGCCGGCGGTTCCCGGCTGCGTCGCGGCGCCGGGGCGCACACCGCGCGGGCGGCGCGCGCTCTGTCCCGTCTGGATCCTGTCTCCCGCCACCGCAGTCTGGAACAGAGCTGACCTGCTGCAGCGGTGTCGTCCATCCCGCCCTCCACAATCACTCTCCTTCCAGCTTCCATCCCGCCCCCCCACAATCACTCTCCTTCCAGCTTCCATCCCGCCCTCCACAATCACTCTCCTTCCAGCTTCCATCCCGCCCCCCCACAATCACTCTCCTTCCAGCTTCCATCCCGCCCCCCCCCCCCCCCCCCCCCC
>SJXQ01002351.1:136258-189250 GCA_006408695.1 Aepyceros melampus
CTTGAAATCCATCTAAGTTGTGGGTCTCGATGCATTTTCTTTCATCCATGATACGGATGACTATAGTTAATTCAGTTATTCACCTACTGAGGTGATTTCCACTGGGATACTTTCCACACTGGGGCTGTTACAAATAACATCACTGTCTTCTTCTTCCGCGCTGTCTTTGGTTGTAGCAGCAGAGTAAGACTGGCCCCTTCAAGTCATTCAAGCAGTGCTCCCTTCTCTTCTGTTTTCTAAAAAAAGGTTATGAAGGACTGGTGCTAAGCCTTCTTAAAATATTTGGCAGCATTCTTTGGTGAAATATCCAGGTCTGGCAATTTCTTTTTTAGGAGTTTTTAAATTACAAATTCAAGAACATTTTATATCTTTCCATTTCTCTGTATCATTTTCAATTTATCAACATTTCATAGTTTTCAGAGTATAGGCCTTTCACCTTCTTTAAGTTTATTCCTTGATATTTTTTTTGATGTAATTTTCTTCTTTCTTTTTTTTGATAGTTCATCATTAATGCACAAAAAAAGAATTAAGATTTCTGTATATTAATCTTGTATCCTGCAACTTTACTGAAATCATTTAGTATTTTTAATAGTTTTTGGGTGCAGATTTAGGGTTTTCTCTATATAGCATCATGTTATCTGCAAATAGTTTTGCTTCTTCCTTTCCAACTTGGGTTCATTTTCTTTCTTGTTCTTGACTGATTTCTGTGGCTAGGACCTCCAATACCATGTTAAATAGAAGTGGTAAAAATAGATATCCTTGTCTTATTCCTGATTTTAGAGAATAAGCTTTTAGCTTTTCACCATCATGTATATTAGCTGTGGGTTTGTCAAAAATGGCCCTTATTATGTTCAGTTATGTTCCCTTTACCCACTCTAGTACTCTTGCCTGGAAAATCCCATGGATGGAGGAGCCTGGTAGGTTGCAGTCCATGGGGTCACTAAGAGTCAGGCATGACTGAGCGATTTCACTTCCGCTTTTCACTTTCATGCATTGGAGAAGGAAATGGCAACCCACTCCAGGTTCTTGCCTGGAGAATCCCAGAGACAGTGAGCCCCCATCTATGAGGTCGCACAGAGTCGGACACAACTGAAGCGACTTAGCAGCAGCAGCAGCATGTTTCCTTTATACCCATTTTGATAATTTTTTTAAAATCATGAATGGGTGTTAAATGTTGTTAAATACTTCTTCTATGTATATTGAAATGATCATGTGATTTTTATCCTTTCAAAATTATGGTGTATCATGTTGGTTGATTTACAGACATGGAACCATCCTTGCCTCCCTGGAGTATATCCTGCTTCATCCAGGGTATGATCCTCCCACAACCGCACTCTCTCCTGGCAGCAGCAGCCTTTGCCCTAGCGTGGAGCAGCGCAAGAGGGGTCAGAGTGAGGTGCTCGGCTGAGATCAGTATGTACACTGGGGTAGCTGCGGGATGCCAGTCAGGGTCCCAGGCAGCTTCAGTAGGCTTGGTCTGCCTTGCTTCGTGATTAGGCAAGCATGTGAACACCCCTTATGAGCAGAGTAGAGGTTTTCACCGCTCTACGGTCAGCCTGGAGCTGGTTTTCAAACGTGTTAAGGGAACTTGCCCTCCTTGTGTTGGACTCCAGGTGTGGAGTGCCCAGTGTGTGGTTTCAGTTCGTTTCCCAGAGAGGATCTCCGAGACTGTGTGATCCTCTCTCTCTCTGTGCCGGCCTCCTAGAGACATGGATCCTGACCTGACCTCTTTTCCTCCCTTCAAACCTGACTTTGTGTGGTTCTTCCTGTAGACTTGGCTATATAAGAGTTTTTCTGCCAGTTTCAGTTTGCTTTCAGGGAGAAGTGCTCCGCATGTAGATGCTTTTTTGATGTGGTTGTTGGGGGCCAAGAGCTGCATGTGCTTCTGCTCTGCCATCTGGATCTCCTCTCACACGGAATAATTTTTAAAGTTTACTGATTCTTTTCTCTGCCCTGTCCATACCCTCATTGAACTCATCCGGTGAGGTTTTTTTTTTTTTTTTCCCTAGTTATTGCATTTTTCAGCTATAAAATTTCCACTTTGTTTCTCTATTTTTTCTATTTCTTTTCTTTGAATTTTTATCTATAAACATGTTTTGAGTATGTTCATAATTGCTTGTTGTTACATTTTTCTAACAGCTACTTAAAAATTCTTATCAGATAATTCTAACAACAGTGTAGTTCTGGTATTGGCATCTACTCACTGTCTTTTCTCATGCAGGTTGAGACTTTCCTGGCTATTTTTTGGATGAGTGATTTTCAGTTGTACCATGGATACTACTTTGCAAATAAAGGTCTATACAGTCAAAGTTGTGGTTTTTCCAGTAGTCGTGTACAGATGGGAGCTGGACCATAAAGAAGGCTGAGCACTGAAGAACTGATGGTTTTGAACTGTGGTGTTGGAGAAGACTCTTGAGAGTCCCTTGGACTGCAAGGAGATCCAACCATTCAATCTTAAAGGAAATCACCCCTGAATATTCATTGGAAGGACTGATGCTGAAGTTGAAGGTCTAATACTTTGGCCACCTGATGTGAACAGATGACTAACTGGAAAAGACCTGGATGCTGGGAAAGACTGAAGGCAAAAGGAGAAGGGAGTAGCAGAGGATGAGATGATTAGATGGCATCACTGCCTCAATGGACATGAATTTGAGCAAACTCCGGGAGATAGTGGAGGACAGTGGAGGCTAGCATGCTGCAGTCCATGGGGTTGCAAACAGTCAGACAGAGCTTAGCAATTGAACAACAACCTGGCTGAGAAAATAGGCTTTCCTTGTTGTTTTGTCCGTGCTTAATGGTGTTTTTGGGTTACAGGCTTCTTGAGTACCCAGTTCTGGAGATTTGAAGAAAAACAAACAAACAAAATGCCCCAGGAAACTCATCACCATGTGATTCTTTGGATTTCAAGGTCCCTAGCTCTTCTGCCTCCTGTGAATCTTTCAGTCTTCCTTGTCCCAAGTTGTAGCTGTAACTAGTGGCAGGAATAGAGAAAAGTCTATCTACTTCACCTTGTCTGAAACTGGAAAGTAGAATTAAATGTGATCTAAACTCTTAGATAATGGTAGCCTCATTAGCAGGACAGTAACGTGACCAGTAACAGATGTATTCTCAGAAACAATTTATTCCTTCTCAATAACCATATCAGATCAGTGGAACAGGGGGTTAGGGATCTAGATCTTAACATCATAAAACTGGGAATGAGGAGTGGACACTTGGGTTCACAGTCTGCTTTGCACAAGGCTCTTAGTATAATTCTTGTTGAGGTCAGGTAGATCTTCCATAAGGGAAGTGAAGTGAAGTGAAGTCGCTCAGTCGTGTCCGACTCTTTGCGACCCTATGGGCTGTAGCCCACCAGGCTCCTCTGTCCATGGGATTTTCCAGGCACGAGTGCTGGAGTGGATTGCCATTTCCTTCTCCAGGGGATCTTCCTGACCCAGGAATTGAACCCGGGTCTCCCGCACTGCAGGCAGACGCTTTACCGATGGACACTTGGGTTCACAGTCTGCTTTGCACAAGGCTCTTAGTATAATTCTTGTTGAGGTCAGGTAGATCTTCCATAAGGGAAGTGAAGTGAAGTGAAGTCGCTCAGTCGTGTCCGACTCTTTGCGACCCTATGGGCTGTAGCCCACCAGGCTCCTCTGTCCATGGGATTTTCCAGGCACGAGTGCTGGAGTGGATTGCCATTTCCTTCTCCAGGGGATCTTCCTGACCCAGGAATTGAACCCGGGTCTCCCGCACTGCAGGCAGACGCTTTACCGTCTGAGCATAAGGGAAGGCAATAAAAGAACTGAGGTGTTAGAAACATTCCTGGACCAAGCTTTAATCCTGTGGGTTTAATTCCCATCTGGTTCCATCATCCAAAAATGTGGGTGGCTAATGAAAAAGGATGTAACCTGCTAGATTTGACGAGCTGATTGGGGTAACAGTGCCATGTCTGCAGGATGATTTCAAGAACATGGTGCCATTACAATCCTTGTCCCCAATGCGGGACGGTCTGCAGATTTTCCTGAATATTGTTCCCACAATCTGACCATTTCATTTGGGACCACTGTCATCATCAGCTCAGCTTAAGATAATTTATAGATGCCAAAAAGGGATTTTTATACCTAGTTCCAGACTCAGAGTATATTTATTGGGAGTATGATTAGGTTGCAGTGGTTTGAGGTTATTTATAGTTGATAGATTCATAATTTTTGCTTTATTTAACTTTAATATAGTTGATTGGAAAAGGGTGTTTGTTACATGTTTTTCGCTTCTCTTCTTTTCACAGCTATCTGTAAGCCCTCTTCAGACAGCCATTTTGCTTTTTTGCATTTCTTTTCTATGGGGATGGTCTTGATCCCTGTCTCCTGTATAATGTCATGAACCTCCATCCATAGTTTTTCAGGCACTCTATCTATCAGATCTAGGCGCTTAAATCTATTTCTCACTTCCACTGTATAGTCATAGTTCAGTTCAGTTCAGTCGCTCAGTCATGTCCAACTCTTTGTGACCCCATGAATCACAGCACGCCAGGCCTCCCTGTCCATCACCAACTCCTGGAGTTCACCCAGACCCACGCCCATGGAGTCAGTGACGCCATCCAGCCATCTCATCCTTAGTTGTCCCCTTCTCCTCCTGCCCCCAATCCCTCCCAGCATCAAGGGATTTGATTTAGGTCATACCTGAATGGCCTAGTGGTTTTCCCCACTTTCTTCAGTTTGAGTCTGAATTTGGCAATAAGGAGTTCGTGATCTGAGCCACAGTCAGCTCCCGGCCTTGTTTTTGCTTACTGTATAGAGCTTCTCCATCTTTGGTTGCAAAGAATATAATCAATCTGATTTCAGTGTTGACCATCTGGTGATGTCCATGTGTGGAGTCTTCTCTTGTGTTGTTGGAAGAGGGTGTTTGCTATGACCAGTGCATTTTCTTGGCAATACTCTATTAGCCTTTGTCCTGCTTCATTCTGCAGTCCAAGGCCAAATTTGCCTGTTACCCCAGGTGCTTCTTGACTTCCTACTTTTGCATTCCAGTCCCCTATAATGAAAAGGACATCTTTTTGGGGTGTTAGTTCTAAAAGGTCTTGTAGGTCTTCATAGAACCATTCAACTTCAGCTTCTTCAGTGTTACTGGTTGGGGCATAGACTTGGATTACTGTGATATTGAATGGTTTGCCTTAGAAACGAACAGAGATCATTCTATCATCTTTGAGACTGCATCCAACTACTGCATTTCAGACTCTTTTTTTGACCATGATGGCTACTCCATTTGTGCTACTACTTCCATACTATCTCGCTAATAGAGATACCACCATCTCCTTTTTACAGGGTAGTTTTACCAAATTTTCACAAAACAGATACAAAAGATTTGATAACAGAAATGGATGAATCTATCCAACTCACTTTACAAAGCTAGTACAATCTTGATACAAAAATAGGCAAGGACAGTATAAACCAATCTCACCAGGAAATCAAATACAAAAGCTAAATCTAGGATATGTAACAATTATATGATAAAATTGTTATACAACCCACAAGACTTTTTCATCAGAAAGTCTATCACCATAATCATAACTAGTAAAGATTTAAAATACCATAGCATAATCCAAAAAGATGTAGAAAAAGCACTTTAAAAATACAATGCTAATTTCTAAAAAACACTATTGATAAATTAAGAGTAGAAGACAAATTCCTTAACCTGACAAGGAGCAAATACCAAGAAACTATATAAAATCATACTTAATAATAGAATTTTAAGTAATCTGATTAAAGAAAGGCAAGACACAGATGCCTAATATCACCTGTGCTCTTCTACTCAGTACTAATATTGTTCTATCTAATGCAATAAGACAAGAAAAAGAAGTCATACAAGAAGTTAAAATGAAAAGGAAAATCAGTAAGAATTCAGAGATGCACTGATTGTCCTTACAGAAAATCCAAGACAACCTACAGATAAATTATCAAGATTTGTAACAGCTGAAATCACCAATAATGAAAAAATGAATACTACTCACAATAGCAACAAAAACTATAAGACATTAGGAATAAATACAACAAAAGATGTCTAGGACTTATGAAAAGAATTACAAAGTGTTAACATAAAAGTGAAGTGTTAGTCACTCAGTCCTATCCAACTCTTTGTGACCCCATGGACTGTAGCCCGCCAGGTTCCTCTGTCCATGGAATTCTCCAGGCAAGAATACTGATGTGGGTAGCCATTCCCTTCTTCAGGGGATCTTCCCCACCCAGGGATTGAACCCAGGTCTCCTAAACTGCAAGCGGATTCTTTACTGTCTGAGCCACCAGGGAGTTAACATAAAAAAAGATCTAAACAGGAGTGATGTCTGCAAGATGGCAGAAGAGCATGTCTCAGGCTCTCAGTCCCGCCTGGAGATACCAAACTTAACAACAATATCAAATCACCTTTTTGAGAACTCTAGAAACTAATTAAGAGGTTGCAGCACACAAGGCAAAACAAAAAAGAGCCACCCTAAAGCAGGATCCAGGCTAAAGAAGCACCTTCCGCTGTAGACATCCTAGCCTCATAACGGAAGAAAAGGAGCTATGACACTGGCTCTTAAATCTTCTCCCAGGAGGTGGTACACATTACTTCCACTCACATTTCAGTGGCCCAAGCAAGTTACATGGCCCAGCTTTATATCAATGGGGCAAGAAGTAGAATTCTTTCATCGTGAGAGCAGAAAAATACTTTAAGCAAATAAGTACATCTAGCAAAATGGCCTCTGGAATCGGGTAGGCTTTGGCTTTACTAGCCAGGTGCTCCTTGGAAAGTCCCTTATTCTCCTATAGACCCTATATACTGGAGATGACAGCGCCTACCTCCCAGTTGTGACAAAGTTAAATAATATTTTTTAAAAAAGAAGATCTAAATAAGTGATAAGGTATACCAACTCAGATAGAAACATTTAGTACTATAAAAAAGCTAACTGCTATCAAATTAACCTAAAAATTCAGAATATGTGTGTGTGCTAAGTCACTTCAGTCACATCTGACTCTGCAACCCTATGGACTGTAGCCCACCAGGCTCCTGTCCATGGGATTCTCCAGGAAAGAAAACTGGAATGGGCTGTCATGCCCTCCTCCATGGGATCTTCCTGACCCAGTCACTGAACCCGCATCTCTTATTCTCCTACATTGGCAGGGGGATTCTTTACCATTCAGAATAACAACAATCAAGATCACAAAAAGATTTTTCATAAAACTTAATTAATTTTAGAGTTCACAGGCAAGATAATGGTTTTTAAAAAAAAGACAATTCTGGAAAAGAACAAGAACGGTGCTCTGTGCCAACCTAGAGGGACAAGATAGGGGGGGGTGGCAGGGAGGTTCAAGAGGGAGGAGACATGTATACTTATGGCTGATTCACGTAGTGTATGGCAGAAACCAATACAACACGGTAAAGCAACTATCCTCCAATCAAAAATTTTAAAAAAGAATAGAAGTAAAAAAAGAACAAGGAGGGGGGTTTGCTCTACCATCACTCAGTTCAATCGCTCAGTCGTGTCCAACTCTTTGCAACCCCATGAATCGCAGCATGCCAGGCCTCCCTGTCCATCACCAACTCCCGGAGTTCACTCAGACTCACATCCATCGAGTCAGTCTTGCCATCCAGCCATCTCATCCTCTGTCGTCCCCTTGTCCTCCTGCCCCCAATCCCTACCAGCATCAGAGTCTTTTCCAATGAGTCAACTCTTCGCATGAGGTGGCCAAAGTACTGTAGTTTCAGCTTTAGCATCCAGTCCTTCCAATGAACACCCAGGACTGGTCTCCTTTAGGATGGACTGGTTGGATCTCCTTGCAGTCCAAGGGATTCTCAAGAGTCTTCTCCAACACCACAGTTCAAAAGCATCAATTCTTCGGTGCTCAGCTTTCTTCACAGTTCAACTCTCACATCCATACATGACCACTGGAAAAACCATAGCCTTGAATAGACGGACCTTTGTTGGCAAAGTAATGTCTCTGCTTTTCAATATGCTGTCTAAGGTTGGTCATAACTTTCCTCCCAAGGAGTAAGCGTCTTTTAATTTCATGGCTGCAATCACCATCTGCAGTGATTTTGGAGCCCAAAAAAATAAAGTATGACACTGTTTCCCCATCTATTTCCCATGAAGTGATGGGACCAGATGCCATGATCTTCGTTTTCTGAATGTTGAGCTTTAAACCAACTTTTTCACTCTCCACTTTCACTTTCATCAAGAGGCTTTTTAGCTCCTCTTCACTTCCTGCCATAAGGGTTGTGTCATCTGCATGACTGAGGTTATTGATATTTCTCCCTAGGGACAGACATAAACACTAGAACACCCAGAAATAAATCCAATCATATACAGAGCCCGGTTTATGACAGAAAAATAACACAAATTATTGGGGAAAGGAAAAGATTTAAATTAGATTCCTAAATTGTATCATAAATAAAAATAAACTCCAGATTAATCATCATAATAATAAAAAATACAATTTTAAAACTTTGGAACTATTTAAAAGAGTATCATGACCTCAGTGTAAAAAGCAATTATCTCAAATCAATGATTACAGCTTCCAATTTAAAAAACTAGCAACAGAAAAGCAAAATAAATCCAAAACAAGCAGAAAAAAGGAAAGAATAAAAGATCAAAGTGAAAATCAATGAAACAGAGAACAGAAAGAATATGGTTCTAGCCAGACTGGCTAAGGAAAGAGAAAGCGAGGAAGAGAGAGAACAAAAATAAAATACCAATGCCAGAAGTAAGAGAGGTGATATTCTACAAGTGTTAGAAGGATAGAAGGATAATAAGGGTATATCATGAACAATTTTATGCCAATAAATATAACAACTTAGATGAAATGAGCAAATTCCTTGAAAGGTAAACATTACCCACACTGACGCAAAATAAATAAATAACCTCCATAGACCTGGAATTACCTAAGAAATTGAATTTGTAGTTAAAATGTTTCCCACAAAGGAAAAATCAAGCTCAGATAGCTTCATTTGATGAATTGCACCAAATATTTAAAGAAAAAATAATACTTTCCACACAAATTCTTCTAGACAATTGAAGACCAGAGAATAAATCTCAGCTGACTCCATGAAGTCATTATTACTCTGATACCAAAATAAGACAAAGTCATTACAAGAAGACTACAAGTATCTCTTATGAACACAGATGGAAAAATTATTTTTAAAATGTCAGCAAATCAAATCCAACAATACATAAAAAGGATACGTAATGCATCATGGCCAACTGGGATGTATCCCAGAAATGCAAAGTTGGTTTAACATTTGAAAATCAACTTAATTCAGCATATCAACACTCTAGAAAGAAAGAAAGTAAGTGAAGTCGCTCAGTCGTGTCCAACTCTTGGATCGAACCCAGGTCTCCACACTGCAGGCAGACACTTTAACCTCTAAGCCACCAGGGAAGTCCCATTTGTTAACACTCTAGAAGAAAAATCATACGATCTTCTCAATAAATGCATAAAAATATTTGATAAAGGCCCACATCCATTCCTAATAAAAACTCAGCAAGCTAGGACTAAAAGAGAACTTCCTCAAGCCAATTAAAGGGCATATTTAAATATTAAAGAAACAAGAGAAATTCATTTATTCTAACTTCTTTTGATCTTCAATCTTCTCTTTATAAAATCTTGCCATGTGTTATGCAAATTTAGCATCAAGAGACTATTTAGAATGTATCAAAAACTTGCAGATTAAATGTGGATTCACAGGATAAACAATGATCTAAGTCCACAAACCCTTCCCTGACTGCTAAACTTAATATCAGAGACTGAGGTAAGTCGCAGTTTCCTCATCTCTGAAATAGAAATGGTGACATCTTATGTCTGACCTGTCTCTCGAGAATGAGGTCATGTCTACAGAACACATATGTGGGAGAAAAAGTGTTAGATAAGTAGTGAGATTTAGAGCTGTTGACCTTGTAAGATATAAAATTATAAAAGACTTTAAATTTTTGAATATGAGATTTTGGATTTTAAAAATATGTATTAAGCCAGACATTTAAGAATTGACCACTGTGAGTTTCTCACTCAACATTGAGCAAGCCTGGACATATCAGCATCTCTAATGTATGAAAAGCACAACTCCTCACCTCCATTCCCAACAAATTAACAAAAGAAGACAAAACTGAAGTCTTTTCCCTGATGCCCAAATGGTGGAATGCAGGAAAGAGGCAAAAGCTGAACTATCATAACCATTCAACCATACATCAACAGCAAAGTCATCTTCCCTGCTTTTAAGAGCTGGTATTCCTATCTGGTCTTTTGAAGGAGATTTAAAAAAAAAAAAAAAAAAAAGCTGTAAATTTTCTTACTTGGGAAAAATCTATGAACATTTTTTTTAAATAACTGGCCAAACTATATTTTAGCAAAGAGCTAAATTATGTAATAAACATGAGTGATGAAATATTTAAAATAAGATTAAAAAACAAGTAAAAATAATATGCTTAGAAGAGACAGTGAAATAAAGACCTTTTTATATACCTTTTTTCATATTCCTCCATCTCATCATTATCTTCTACCTTTCTTTTCCTTCTTTTCTTCACTAAGGACATGTTAGGAAGTAGTTTCTAGATCTGGGCAAGAATGAGTTAAAACTATCATGTTTCACAAAATAGATATTTATGATAGAATTAATTCTACATACATGGATAAGTATACTCATAAAGGAATATATAAATGATTTCTTCATAAATGGATAACTATGAAGAATAGTAGTACATATATTGATATGAAAGGATATGAATTTTTAAACACATAAGAATTTATCTTAATAAGCATCATCCTTCAAAGTACAGAAGATTATTCTAATTGACAAAGAACCTAATAGAGTCTGAGGTGTTTTATTTTAATAAGCAATTGGGAGTCATTAAGAGAGGAACACGAGGCTTCCCTGATGGCTCAGCAGTAAAGAATCTGCCTATAATGTAGAAGACACAGGAGATGTGGGTTCGATCCCTGGGTCAGGAAGATCCCCTGGAAGAGGAAATGGCTACCCACTCCAATATTCTTTCCTGAAAAACCCCATGGACAAAGGAGCCTGTCAAGCTATAGTCCAAAGGATCGCAAAGGCATTGACTGAGCAATTGGGCACAGAACAGCACAAGGGAGGGACATAAAGCTATGTTTAAATTAATATATAATTTAATAAATAATGCTACACTATAAAAGCAGAATTAACCAAAATTCAATTATGTTAAATAATGGACAAAAGAAAAGGAGAAGCCTCCCCCTCCCCTCAAAAACAAAAAGCTGAAAATTTTAAGCCTGGAGAATCATGAAAATGTGAGTATCACTGGAGATACTAACATCAATGGAGATTACACAGCAAGTGAAAGAAAATGAACCCTGTTTTCGATACGCTGCATATGATATTTCAGAGGAACCCTCAAACGGAATAATTTAATTGCAATCAAAGTTGGAAACACATTAGAGAGAAAAAATAAGCCTCGTCAACACAGAAATGACAGTTAAAGCCTTAAAAGTAGAAGATATCTGAAGTAAACATAGAATAATGATGAAGAATAATTAAAGGAACAAAGGCATATTGGTGACTGAACTTTAGGGAATACCCTCTGCGTTACCAAACAAGCACTACATAGTACATACCACACAATATTTATTTTCACACTATTTTATTATAATGTCCTTGTGGCAAGGCAGACGTTCAGTAAAGGTTTACTGGACAAAAGTACAGATCATTAGGGACAGAGAAGAAAGAAAATTTTAAAAGAACGTAAACTATTAGAGAGGTAGAACCGTGGAGAGTATCTTGGTTTATTGCTGTTGCTGTTGTGCAGTCACTAAGCTGTGTCCAACTCTTCGCAACCCCGTGGATTGCAGCACATCAGGCTCCTCTGTCTTCCACTATCTCCTGAAGCTTGCTCAAATTCATGTCCATTGAGTCAGTGATGCTATCTAATCATCTCATCTGTTGTTTATTAATCCAGCATAAAGAAAACACCCAGAAATATGAGCCTGTTTGTATAGGAATTGATCTGAAGTATTCAAGAGCCAGAGGAAAAGTTCCCCTAGAGAGAGGGGAGACCTTATTTTGGACACTGAAAGAAATCATCTGAGCAATGAAAAGGATTTAACAGCTAACAAATTGAATTCAGAGGCATACTATTAATTTTGTACAGGTATGTGATTCTTTATCACCAGGAAATTTGATGGTTAATACATCAGCCACCAGAGACATACTGATGAAGTTAATTAATAGTGAAAAGATTTGCGAAAGGACCAATTTAAAGCAGTTTGCTATGTTATAGGAATGCTAAATAACAACAGCAATAAAGGCATAATTAATGGTACATAAACCAGAGAGCTAAGGGACTCAAATCTTAATCTTAGACAATTTCCTTTGTGAGCTTCACTGAGTTATTTTTGTTACTAATTAGTAAGAATAAATAGCATTACCAAGTGGAAGCTATATTATGAGGCCTAACAGCTGGAGAAAGTTGGCCACTAAATGTGACTGACAATGAGCAAATGACTCAACTTTTATTGGGTACTTAATGTGCAGTACTTTCTCTTTATGCAAATATTAGCCACCTCAACTTTATCACAAGGATATGAAAATAGTTTAAATAAATATGTACAAACTTTGTTAAAATAACAAATTAAGTCAAAAAGACACAAACTGTCTAAAGTTTGTATTAGCATAATAGACAGTTATTCCATAAACTATACTCAACACCTTCTCCCTAGTGTTAACAATTACCATAAAACCATTTCCTTGTACTTAGATGGCTCTTCACTTTTTTCCAAGCACTTTCACAAATATTAGTCAAAGATTAGTCAAAGATCATACATTATTTATGATCTAACCACTCATTGTGCCATACAGGTTTATGTTGCAGGAAATAGTCTTTCTCCTTCCTGGTGTTAATGACATATTCTCTTTTATTTTTATGAATTTTCATTTCTTTCAAAGCACTTTCACACACTTAAATGGAGCAGCAGCATTAAGAATGATCTTTCCACTCTTTGCATCATCTCAATGGCATAATCCAAAAAAAGCAGAGAACTAAAAGATTGATAAATGGACTGGATGATTTTGAGGCAGTCAATTTCAGACTTCCTAAAAGTCTTAGAATTGCAGCAAACTCTCCAGGACAGTAAGCCAATTCTCTCTTCCAGGCATTGGCTTTGGGAGGCAGTATAATTAAATAATTAAGATATCTTAAATGTGGGATTAAGGGGAGAAACCAAATATATCATGTTTACCAGTGTAACCCCTCTATGTCAAGCACAAAGCTAAAGTGAAAGTGAAGTCGCTCAGTCGTGTCCGACTCTTTGCGATCCTGTGGACTATAGCCCACCCGGCTCCTCCGCCCATGGGATTCTCCAGGCAAGAATACTGGAGTATGTTGCCATTTCCTTCTCCAGGGGATCTTCCTGACCTACGGATCGAACCCAGGTCACCCGCATTGCAAGCAGACGCTTTAACCCTGAGCCACCAGGGAAGCAGCGCAAAGCTAAATAAACAGTAAATACTCAAGAAATCATCATTTTGATTGTCACCACAGGAAGAAAATTCTACCCAAGCTACCACAGAATATCTCCTACAGAGTGAAGAACAAAAATCTCAATTTATTTGTTTTATTATATTTCCTTAATAATTACTGCTTTTAAATGTGTACACACCAAGCAGAATATAAATAAATTAAAACCACAGAGCAAAAAGCTGAAGGGTACAGACAGCTGGAAAATATCAATAGATTCAGAGGGCCAAGAAAATTTCAAAGGCAAATGGGAATACACCTGATGACCCTTAAATTAATAAGCAAACACTCTTAAATCCCCATAGTTAAACTAAAAATTACTTCAAAAAAGAAGTTTCAAAAGGCAGAACTGTTTCCTATATGTTTATGTCTTTAGTCTTTCACACTGTGAGCTGCAAAAAATACATATGGTATTTTTTTTTCTTTGATATGACCAAGATAAAGGCAGGTACTTTGGTTTTAGGCAATTGAATTGCTGGAAATCTAGGTATACTTTAAAATTTTTAATTGATTGTATCTTAAAAAGCATTAAGAAACCATGCCATCTTAAAAAGTCCAATGGTGATACATTTCACAAACATTTATAACATTATACCCTTCTAATGTAGCTTTTGAGTTGTTTCTATATTTAATACATAGCATATTTTCTTAAAGAATGACAACATAAGCTTAAAAAAACACTACAATCTACTTATACTTCAGATTTAACTGCGAAAAGTTTCTTTTAAAAAATTATTTTGTAAAAGTTGTAAATTTAGCACTCATTAGAAAAAGACAGGCCCAGTGGATAATAGTTACAAACCACTGCTGCTATTGCTGCTAAGTCGCTTCAGTCGTGACCGACTCTGTGCGACCGCATAGACGGCAGCCCACCAGGCTCTGCCGTCCCTGGGATTCTCCACGCAAGAACGCTGGAGTGGGCTGCCATTTCCTTCTCCAGTGCATGAAAGGGAAAAGGGAAAGTGAAGCGCTCAGTCGTATCCGACTCTTCGCGACCCCATGGACTGCAGCCCACCAGGCTCCTCTGTCCATGGGATTCTCCAGGCAAGAGTACTGGAGTGGGGTGCCATTGCCTTCTCCGTTACAAACCACACAGCCATAAAAGATAAAAAGGAAAGCACAGTGGTTCTCAAATCATTCTGGTCTCCTTAAACTAATGCATGTCCTTTGGTTGTAGATTATTCTCAAGTCAAAGGGAAAAAAAAACTTCTAAAAAGCAAGGTCACTGAAAAATGCCTAAACCATACCAACTTTGACATGTGTAAAACAGTGTTAAAACTGGCCAAAATGATTTATAGTAAAAGCATTTTCCATATACTATTTCTCTGAGATAGACAGAAACAAACACTTTACTAAAGATTGTATTTCACAGCTGGGAAAACTTTGCTTGAGGTTGTATGGAAAGTATTCAGAGAACAGTGACCTAGGTATCTTGCCTTAGGCCTAGACAATTTTTTTCCTGTATCTATACAATTTTATAGATCATCTTTCAGTAGGATTCTAGATAAACCATTGCATAAAACATATGTATACTAAAAAGGTATTCACTGTTTATCTGAAATTCCAATTTAAGTGGCAGTCATAGTTTTATTTGCTATATCTGACAACCCTATCTTTCAGTATATATTGTTTGTTTCAGAAAATACCAAATTTATTGACTGGAAGAGACTTAATCTTGTGGAACCTGGGTATAATTCTTTACCTTTAAGGAACTTCTTGAGGACCAAACCACCATAAATGCTTCCTGCAGCAGCAACTGCAAGAAACAGAACACAGAGAAGTATCACAAATGAAGCAATTAAATGGATTTTATCTAAAGAATCATATGGGAGCCTGAAATCACTGTTGATTGATACAGAATATTTAAAAGATGGTCACTAATAATGACCATCATAGAGATCATAGAGAAAGCAAGGGAATTTCATGGATTACAGAGAAAGCAAGGGAATTCCCGAAAAATCTCTACTTATGCTTCACTGACTACACTAAACCTCTGACTGTGTGAATCACAACTAAGTGTGGAAAATTCTTAAAAGACATAGGACTATTAGACCACCTTATCTGTCTCCTGAGAAACTAATATTTGGGCCAAGAAGCAACAGTTAGAACAGGACATGGAACAACTGACTGGTTCAAAATTGAGAAAGGAGTACGTCAAGGCTCTATACTGTCACCCTGCTTATTTAACTTCTTTGCAGAGTACATCATACAAAATGCTGGCCTGGATGACTCACAAGCTAGAATCAAGACTGCCGGGAGAAATATCAACAACCTCAGATATGCAGATGATACCACTCTAATGGCAGGAAGTGAAGAGAAACTAAAGAGCCTCTTGATGAGGGTGAAAGAGGAGTGAAGAAAAGGCTGATTAAAACTGAATATTCAAAAAACTATGATCCTGGCATCAGGTCCTGTCTTGCTGTATCTCACTGTTCGCTGAGGCATGAGCCGGGAAGCTGCAAGAAAACTCAAGGAGCCGTAGGAACTGCAGCCATGTTTATTCTCTCCTGACTGGCACGGCAGCCATGGCGGCAGCAGACATGCTGTGGTCGCTCATGGTTGACCCAGCGGACACACCGTAACTCGGCCACAACACGGCCTTAATGTGGACACAATGGCGTTTCAGGTGGAGCTTATGTATGTTTACAGAACAAAAGTGGCCTGTGGCAAAGCCGGTACACTGGGACGTGCATGCGCAGAGCTCTTACAAGTGATCTCAGCTGTTACATAACCATGTATTTACAGAACGTGGGGCAGGAGCAGGAGAGTCCATGGGGCGAGAGGGCTTGACTATCGCTTTCTTGGCTAATTTGCTCTTTCCCTACAGGTCCCACCATTTCATGGCAAATAGAAGGGGGAAGAGTGGAAACCGTGACAGATTTTCTGGGGCTCCAAAGTCATTGCAGACGATGACTGCAGCTGTGAAATTAAAAGACGCTTGCTCCTTGCAAGAAAAGCTGTAACAAACCTAGACAGTGTATTAAAAAGCAAAGATATCACTTCGTCGACAAAGTCCGTATAGTCAAAGCTATTGTTTTTCCAGTAGTCAAGTATGGATGTAAGAGTTAGACCAAAACAAGACTGAATGCTTTCAAATTGTGGTGCTAGAGAAGACTCTTGAGGGTACCTAGGATTGCAAGGAAATCAAACCAGTCAATCCGAAAGGAAATCAATCCTGAATATTCACTGGAAGGGCTGAAGCTGAAGCTCCAATACTCCGGTCACCTGAGGCGAAGAGCTGACTCATTGGAAAAGACCCTGATGCTGGGAAAGATTGAAGGCAAAAGGAGAAGGCGGCAGCAGAGGATAAGATGGTTAGATGGCATCACCGACTCAATAGACATGAATCTGAGCAAACTTTGGGAGATAGTGAAGGAGAGGGAAGCCTGGCATGCTGCAGTCCATGGGGTCACAAAGAGCTGGCCACGACTTAGTGACTGAACAACAACTAACAAAAAGCACCAAAGAAGTACTGGGGGCTCCAACTGTTCAGGGGCAGAATAACTTCTTAGAGAGAAGAACCAAACAGCAACTCCTTTACCTATATTAAATACCAGGGCTGCCTCTTGGATATTACTATTCCTGATAGAAAAAAAATCACAGGAAGACTGCAAACTGTGGCTAATAACCAGAGTATCTCATGCCAATAAGTCATATTTCAGTATAAGATTCAATTAACATTTTTGGTTTTTCTTTTAACAAATTCAGTCTTTAGTAAATTTACTCTTTACCAGACTATCAGATAAGAATTTTCTGTACTCAGAGTTCTAAATCAGAACATTAGAACACCTAGAACAATAATTCTTCAGGGAAAGAGGGTAAGTGAGGAAACAGGCCCCTAAAAGGGTGGGGAAGATCACAACCACCTGGAGGCTTTTTTCCCCAAACAGAACATGCCTTCCCCCAGAGTGATGTGACCCCATAGTTAAGAATCTAAGAATCACTGCCATAAGAACCAATGGAAATGTATCTATACCTCAAGAAATATGTATTCTTCTGGCAGGAAAAAAGGTTGAGAATCTAGATCTAGAGTAGAGGCAATATCATTCTCCAAACGTGTGCTGTCCAATACAGTAGCTGTGCATGCGTGCGTGCTAAGTCACTCAGTCGTGTCCAACTCTTTGCAGCATCGTGGACTGTAGCCCGCCAGGCTCCTCTGTCCATGGGATTCTCCAGGCAAGAATCCTGGAGTGGGCTGCTGTGCCCTCCTCCAAAGGATCTTCTCAACCCAGGGATCAAATCCAGCGGCTTAAGTCTCCTGCTAGGTTTTTATCACTAGCGCCACCTGGGAAGCCCAATAGAGTAGCTACTAGCTATTACTACATGAGACTATTTTGATTTAGTTAAACGAAAAATTCCTTTAACAAAAATTTAACAACTTTTTGATTTAACAAAAAGCATTTTGAAACTTAGTGTTCTTCACAGGCGTAAACTAGTTCTGACCTAAAGGAGTGGGTGACTTGCCACTGGGACGGGGATTGGGAAGCTGCTGGCAGGCTGACACTAGAGATCAGTGAGGAGCTAGAACGTTTACAAGAAACAAGCCACAAGCTGCGTGCCTCACAGTGTGTCCATGATGCTTCTCCACTGCACTTCTCAGTTTCCTCTAATGTCCTCTCTTAGTTTTAACGAGTATCCTATCAACAAATTGTTGGAAACAGATCACCTGGGGTGAACACGTGCAGGGAGAACAATCAGCCCGCCTGCTTCACAGATTTTCAGCTATGCTTCCAATCTTTCTGTACTAAAGTGATAAAGTGCTATGCTTCAAATGCAAAGATGACAGAACAGGTATTTTTAAGTAACAACATTGCCCCAAATTCTCCTTATAGAACAGATGACTTAAGGGCTTCCCTGGTGGTTCAGTGGTAAAGAATCCGCCCGCCAATGCAGAACACACAGGTTCAATCCCTGATCTGGGACGATCCCACCTGGCTGGGAGCAACTAAGCCCATGCACCACATCTATTGAGCCAGTGCTCTAGAGCCTGGCAGCTGCAACTACTGAGCTCATTGCTGAAGCCTGCGCACCCTAGAGCCCATGCTCCACAACAAAAAAGCCACTGCAATGAGAAGCCCGTGTACTGCAACTGGAGAGTAACCTCTGCTTTCTGCAACTAGAGAAAAGCCCACACAGCATTGAAGACCCAGAAGATCAAAAAATTAAAGAAAACTTTTTTAAAAGTCAGATTATAAAAACAAACAAAAAAAGATGATTAAAAAAAACTACAAGGTTACATATGTTTGGGAAATGCTATACACTAGAGCCCATTTTTAAAGATTCACAGTCCATGCTGGCATATTAAAAGTTCTGAGACCTAAAATAACAAAATTCATTTGATTTTAACCAGCAACCCCCAAGTTTAGATGACTGCATAACTCCTTTCTCAAAATTCATATAAACATCCTATAACACACATTTTGGAAAACACTGGAATTGTTAAAGCCTTCAACAATGATAGGAAAAACTATATATAGTCATTTCTCAGCTTCTCACAGATGGATCATTCTAGCAATGAAATTTTCTGATTTGTTGTGAGTTGCATTATGTGCCTCTGAAAGAGATTTTGAAGACCTAAGGCCCAACACTTGTGAATATGACCTTATTTGGAAATAGGGTCTTCATGCTGCTGCTAAGTCGCTTCAGTCGTGTCCGACTCTGTGCGACCCCATAGACCGCAGCCCAGCAGGCTCCCCTGTCCCTGGGATTCTCCAGGCAAGAACACTGGAGTGGGTTGCCATTTCCTTCTCCAATGCAGGAAAGTGAAAAGTGAAAGCGAAGTCGCTCAGTCATATCTGACTCTTAGCGACCCCATGGACTGCAGCCCACTAGGCTCCTCCATCCATAGGATTTTCCAGGCTAGAGTTCTGGAGTGGGGTGACGGTCTTCACAGACGTTATCAAGTTAAGATGAAGTCATACTGGATTAAGGTGGCTCTAAATCCAACTGGTGTCCTCATAAGAAGGCCATGTGAAGACACAGATATACACAAGGGAGAACATTACATGAAGACAGAGACGGAGGCTGGAGCAATATATCTGCAAGTCAAGAATCCCAAGGGCTTGCTGGCAACTACCAAAGGTAGGAAGGAGCTAAGGAATCGATTTCTCCCTCAGAGCCTCCAGAAGGAACCAACCCTACTGATATCTTGATTGTGGACTTCTGGCCTTCATAACTGTAAGAGAATAAATTTACTTTAAGCCACCCAGTTTGTGGTACTTTGTTACAGCAACACTAGGTAATGAATATGTCATTCTTCATCATCAGAGATTTCAGGCCAATGACATCACTCACTTTCAGATAAAGATGGCAGATTGAACATACATATCTACTTTCACTCCCTCCTGAAATCTCAATAAAAGAATAGAAAAGGAATATTTTTAGAAGTGATAAACCCCCAAAGATACAGAATAAGAGAGATGACTTTAACAAAATTCTATTAGGTTGGTGAAAAAGCTATTGCAGGTTTGTATTGTTGCCATTTGTCATTTGATATTGGAAACGAAAAAAAAGTGAAAATGTTAGTCACTTAGTCATATCCAACAACTCTTTGTGACCCCACAGATGTAGCCCACCAGGCTCCTCTGTCCATAGAATTTTCTAGGCAAGAATACTGGATTGGTAGCCATTCCCTTCTCCAGGGAATCTTCTGGACCCAGAAATAAACTGGAGTCTTCTGCATTGCAGGCAGATTCTTTACCATCTGATATTGGAATACATTTTTAAATAAATGAAGTTATGTTATACATTGTTTTAATGCTCATTTCTTGGTTTGGTTTTTTCCTAATGACATTACTTGCTGTTTATTTTATATTTATCTGAGACTATGGAAATGATGTTAGACAAAAAGCAAATTCAAGCGATTTTCTTGAGTTCAGAATGTATCATAAAGCAATGAAGACAACTCACGACGTCAACAATGCATGTGGCCCAGGAACTGCAAACGAAGGGACAGTGCAGTGGTGGTTCAAGAAGTTTTGCAAAGGAGACAAGAGCCTTGAAGAAATGGACTATAGTGGCCGGCCATCAGAAGTTGACAATAACCAATTGAGAGTCATCACCAAAGCTGATCCTCTTACAACTACAGAAGCTGCCAAAGACTCAATGTCATCCATTCTATGAGTGTTTGGCATTTGAAGCAAATTGGAACAAAGAAGAAGCTTGATAAGTGGGTGCTTCATGAGCTGACCAAAAATTTTAAAAAACTGTCATTTTGAAGGGTCTTCTCTTAATTCTATGCAACAATGAATCATTTCTCGATCAGACTGTGATATGACAACCAGCTCAGTGTTTGAACTGAGAAGCTCCACAGCACTTTCCAAAGCTAAACTTACAACAAAAAAAGGTCGCAGTCACTGGTGGTCTGCTGCCGATCTGATCCACAGCAGCTTTCTTGGGGCTTCCCAGGTGGTGCTAGTGGTAAAGAACCCGCCTGCCGATGAAGGAGACGTTAAGAGACATTGGTTTGATCCCTGGGTTGGGACAATCCCTTCTGAACCCCAGCAAAAACCATTACATCTGAGAAGTATGCTCAGCAAACCGATGAGATGCACTGAAAACTGCAACACCTGCAGCCCGCATTGGTCAACAAAATGGGCCCAGTTCTTCTCCATGACAATGCCCAACTACACGTCTCACAACACATGCTTCAAAAGGTGAATGAACTGGACCACCACGTTTTGCCTCATCCACCATATTCACCTGGTGCTGCTGCTGCTCCTGCTGCTAAGTTGCTTCAGTCGTGTCCGACTCTGTGCGACCCCATAGACGGCAGCCCACCAGGCTCCCCCGTCCCTGGGATTCTCCAGTCAAGAACACTGGAGTGGGTTGCCATTTCCTTCTCCAATGCATGAAAGTGAAAAGTGAAAGTGAAGTCACTCAGTCGTGTCCGACTCTTAGCGATGCCATGGACTGCAGCCCACCAGGCTCCTCTGTCCGTGGGATTCTCCAGGCAAGAATACCAGAGTGGGGTGCCACTGCCTTCTCCAACCATATTCACCTGACCTCTTGCCAATCAATTACCACTTCTTCAAGCATCTTGACAAGTTTTTGCAGGGAAAACGCCTCCACAACCATCAGGAGGAAGAAAATGCTTTCCAAGAGTTAATCAAAGCCCGAAGCAAGATTTTTACACTATAGGAATAAACAAACTTATTTCTCATTTGGCAGAAATCTGTTGATTGTAATGGTTCCGATTTTGATTAATAAAGATGTCTTTGAGCCTAGTTGTAAGGATTTAAAATTCACGGTTCAAAACTGCAATTACACTTGCACCAACCTAATAGAAACAGAAAAGCCAGAGAACTAGTGGAACAGGATTTAGATCTCAAGAACCAAAAAACTGAGTTATAAGCCAAAAATGGCGAAGGTAAAGAAACAATACCAAATATACAAAAAAATCCCCCAAAACTCAAAACTGGCTGTATCAGGAACCTCTGGAAGTAGAAGTGGGATCCATAATAAGGAGTCAGGTGAAAAAATGAATTTAAGAAGTAGGCAAATCTTTAAATTCCCTTCTCCACTCAGCCTTCTAAGGACTGGTCCCTCCTAAATTTGATAAGGGGCTGGGGAGAAGTTATTCTGTGAAAAGATAGAAGCACGGGTCTCTGGCCTGGGAACTTAAGTTGTACTATTAAAAACAAATGGACTGAGTGAACAGAAATACTGAATGCTAAGACACAACCTCCCAGCCCTGATCTCTCAAATTCCAGAATGCTGGCGATCTGGTTTTTTATCCACTTGGTGAGAGACTGTGAACATATGCATAGAAAAATCTAGAATAATACATATTGCATGTTAATCATTATCTCATGTGGTGAGATTACTGAAGAGTCTCACTTTCCATAGTGTGAAGTGAAGTGAAAGTCATTCAGTCATGTCTGACTCTTTGCGATCCCATGGACTATATAGTCCATAGAATTCTCCAGGCCAGAATACTGGAGTGAGTAGCCTTTCCGTTCTCCAGGGAATCTTCCCAACCCAGGGATCAAACCCAGGTCTCCCGTACTGCGGGCAGATTCTTTACCAGCTGAGCCACAAGGAGAGCCCAAGAATACTGGAGTGGGTAGCCTATCCCTTCTCCAGTGAATCTTCCCAACCCAGGAACTGAACTGGAGTCTCCTGCATTGCAGGTGGATTCTTTACAACTGAGCTATAAGGCAAGCCCCCATCCATAGTATATGTTTCTATAATGTTATAATGTTTCATGACAAGCACATATCACCTTTCCTCCTGCCAAAAAGAATAAAAATATAAAGATCAGAGACAATAAACAGAAGAGAAATGCTCCTTATACTAGATGGACTGAAGCGGTCCATTAGGCTCAAAATGTCTGTGTAATTCAGTTTCTTGCCAAAAGCTGTGTGGCTGAAGTCCTTTGCTTGGAGTGAAATCACCCTGCCACTCTGACCACAGTTTACTGGATCATGATCAGTGCACAAGCTAATACAACCATATGCAGAAAAACATCACTCTCGCCATGTAGCTAACTACCTCCCTCAGGAATGGTGGGAACTCTGTCCAGTCAGAAGGGAGTTCACGCAGACTTAACAGCAAACTATCACACCCCTCTTGAAGATGTTTACTGCTAGGTACACAAAGAGAAGACAGGCCATTCGGTTCAAGTGTGAGACGTCTTGTAGTTTCATAACCTACTATCCAGTCTCAACTGGGACTCAGGGTGACTCCTCTAAGGCTAACAGGACAACTTCATTCCAAAATATCCTTCAACAAACTTATACACACGCACCAAAAAAGCAAGACAAAAAAGTTTTCACTTCACAAATTCAAGAAAATTAGTTATCAGGGCCACTCAATGCATCAGCTTTCCAATACAGGCAAAAAATGACAATAAGAGCCAAATGGAAGAAACATATATTTTCAAATTAACTGCAAGTTAGGATTATCAAAGTATGCACCATTCATCATTTCATTTCATTTTTTGGTTCTTTTCCAACTACCAAAAGCTGGGTATAAAATTCAATGTAATGTAATTTAGCTGTGAAAAAGGAAGTTAAAACCAAGAGCAAGAGTTAGATGGTTTCTGAGTAATCGGAATTTAAACCAGTAAAATAAATAATCTTCTGATAAGTCATTCTACTCACCTTTCCTGTATGACAGATTTGTAAATCTATCACTTATTTCATAATCATTTAATTATGGAACAATTAAGTTTAATTATGGAACAATTCTGGAGCTGATAAAACACTAACTGAAATTTTTAAATAAAATATAACATAAAACATGACAAAACAGATTGAAATTAATATTGTTTCTTCCTCCACTTACTAGTTGTTACACAGTGAAGAGTATTTGCTTGGTGCTTAGAATTTAATGCTTCTATGGAAATCACTAGCTGTCCTTCTAGCAATGCTCCCTTTGATACTCCTGCTGTTTCACACCTCTGGTAAATTATTAAATATTTCAAAATCTGGAAAGGGCACAATTCAAAGAAACCACAATCTTCTTTAAAAATCATGGTAATAATAAACTTGTATGATACAGTTAATAATTCTCATTTCCAAAAAATAATATGCTTGCTTGCAAAATGTCAGATTTACATTTGTTAAGAACAAAGCATTGTGTCTAAACAGAATAGCTAGGTGAGTGACAGAAAAAGGAGACAGTGAGATTCAACACAATGTCCAAAACAGGAAATGAAGACAACAAATTGCTTTATTCAAGCAATTTACCCTTATTCAAAGGGTAAATTCATCTGGAAATAATAAGTTGGAAAAATTAAGTGGGAGTTTGTCTTTCCTGTTTCTTTTTTCTTTCCAAACAAAAGTCAACATGATGATTATGAATAATAATGGCATCTGCTTGTGAATCTTTACTTTTCATTGTATCAACATTTCCCAGGGTCAGACTACTAGTTAAGAGCACTGACTTTGGAAGCAGATACCTGGGTTTGAAACCCTGATGAGTCAAATACTATCACGTGACTTTGTGCAAGTTGCTTCTCTGTAGCACTGCTTCCTCACTTATAAAAATGAGGACAAATTACCACATGTGACAGCTGCTGAAGGTAAGCAAAACAATACGTTTAAAATGATTAACACAGTGCCTGGCAGATAGTAAATGCTTAATAAATATTAGCTATTATTTCTAATAAAGTCATCTGCACACAATATTCTAAGTTGAACAGGTCTCCAAGGTATCTTGGTAAAACATTCAATCGTGATAATTCAAAGTAAAATATATTGTATTTAATTTCCATGATTATTTATGAAAGTAGACTCTCACTTCCACACTGAGGTACCTGTAGCAAAAATTATTACCCTCCCCTCTATTTTAAAGGCAGAAAGAACTCAGCATGAGAACATGGGAACTAAGATCCTAATTTGTACCAGTTTGTAAGGATGGTTTTCAGGCTTTTCTACAGTCTAACACTTTCCCTCACATATCCTCTGACTTACTGTGCTCCCTCTGTTCAGATTTTCCTGTCATTTCTTTATCCATAATGAGAGAGCAGTAGGGAAAAGAACACTAGCCTGTGAGTCAGAGGCTCTGGGTTCTATCCTAGGTTCTGTCATCTGTAAAATCTAAACCTCCAACTTTCTTTGACAACAAAGGCATGAAAATTGGGAAAACTCGAGGTGCCTTCAGGTCAACCTCTTGTAGCCTATGGTTCTATTTGATCTGTTTCTGTGGTAAAGAATCCGCCTGCCAAGGCAGGAGACCTGGGTTCCACCCCTGGGTCCGGAAGATCCCCTGAAGGAATACATGGCAACCCACTTCAGTATTTTTGCCTGGGAAATTCCATGGACAGAGGAGCCTGGCCGGCCACAGTCCATAGGGTCGCAAGAGAGTCCCACATGACTCAGTGATTAAACAGCAAACAAGGAATTAAGTACTAGCTAGTAGCATCAGTTTTCCCACTCTTCCTGCCTTCTTTGTTGTCAAAGAAAGTTGGAGGTTTAGATTTTACAGATGACAGAATCTCGGATAGAACCCACAGCTTATGGGTTCTGCTTCTGTGAAGAACTGACTCATTGGAGTTAAGACCCTGATGCTGGGAAAGAGCGAAGGCAGGAGGAGAAGGGGACGAGAGGACGAGACGGTTGCATGGCATCACCGACTCGATGAACATGAGTTTCAGCAAGCTCTGGGACTTGGCGATGGACAGGAAGGCCTGGCGTGCTGCAGTCCAGGGGTCGCAGGGTCGGACACGACTGAGCGACTGAACTGAATGCCTAGTAATTAATCCGTTACGGTTTACAGCTAACTACGAGGTCAGTAGTTAAGAGTTCAATCAGGTAAGGCTGTGAAAGCTCTGTCACGAATGAACGAAAGCGGCCACCCTGTGCGAGGTGTTCAGTCCCACCCTCCACAGCATCTCGGGTCCACGGTAATCTGAACTGGGTTACGGAGGCGTCCGAACCTCAGGTTCTCATCACCTCGCTGCTCCGGGCCCTGACCCAGGAATCCCCTTCACACCTCTGGTGACCCGCGGGCCTGACCCGGCTTTCCCTCGCCCCCACTTAGCACAAGTGGACCTCGACTCCCCCCGCCCAGCGCGCCCATCCCCGCCATCCGAGCTCGAACCCTAGCGTCCGCTGAGGGGTGGCAAACGCTTGAGCTTCCCGAGCAGCTATCTCGGGCGTCAGATGGGGGCGACACCCGCGCTCAGCGGACGGCCATGCCCCTCCCCACACACACTGACTAAATACTTCTGAGCGGCCCCCAGGTTTGACTGCCCAGGCGCTCCCACGCCTCGCGTCTTATCTGCACCTCACAACCCCGCGAGGGACAGGCTGACTTGAACCGAATCCTACCATTCCCGAACCTTCCTTCTCCCTCAGGCAACGCCAGACCCCTCTGCCCAAACTTCTCGGCCTCCTCACAAGACCCGTCTCCTCAGAGTGTCCTCCTTTGCTTTCTCTCCCTTCCCGGCATCACCTCGCAAACTGCCACGGCCGGCCCCTCCATTCCGCACCGAGAGCAGCAACCACGCCCGGTGGCGGGGCGCCCGCGGGGGCTGCGACCTCCGCCCACGCCCACGCCCTCGTCCGGCAGCCCGACGCCGTCCCTTCCCCTTCCCCGCCCCCGCGCGCGCCCCGCCCACCGGCCCGCCGCGCCTGCGCACTCGGCGCGCTTACCCCAGACACGGAGCGCCGCCGGGACCTGCCTGGTGTGGCCCGGAGGGCCCTGCCGTGGCGGCGGCGGCCCGTGGGCGGATGGCTGGGCGCGCACCGGCAATGGGGAGAACCCGCGGGTGGCAGCTGAGGCTGGGGCGAGCAGGAATGAGGCCAGGCCACGACTCCTCCTTCCTCCCAAAAGAACTTTCCCACGGTCCTGCCGCGAGGTGCAGCCCTCAGCCCTTTGCCTCCACCTGGAGAGGGGCTGAAGTGCCGGATGCGGGATACCCAAGCCGGTGCCTGACCTCCGAACAGTCTCACCTCCTGGTGGGGCTGCTCCAGGTGCCCAAGCCAGCCTCTGATTCCCAGACTTTAGCAAATAAAAAAGTTACATGTTAATGTCAGGTTTTAAAAATATTTTAATCATACCTGTATCCTTTGCAACATTTGGGACATAAATGTACTAAAAAGGGCTTTCCTGGTGTCTCAGAGGTTAAAGCGTCTGCCTGGAATGCGGGAGACCTGGATTCGATTCCTGGGTCGGGAAGATCCCCTGGAGAAGGAAATGGCAACCCACTCCAGTATTCTTGCCTGGAGAATCCGATGGAGGGAGGAGCCTGGTAGGCTACAGTCCATGGGGTCATTGGTTCATTTGAAATTCAAAACTGGACTTTTCAAATTCAAGACTTGTATTTTGTCTGGCAACCTGTCCTGAGCAGGTCCCCAGCTTAATCCCAGGGTGCCCAGCCAGCGATAGTCAGGATCTGGAAAGGAACAAGCCCACCACGTTTGTGCATTAAATATGCCAATGACAGGACCAGGGTTTCTTAGTCTCTAGCTCATGGGAGAAGCTCCAGGAGAGCATTCCCAGCTGATGGGAAAGACGGTAGTCCTCCAGACTCTGGCCGGTGAGCTCAGGGAGGGGCAGGTAAGAGGGGCTTGAGCCCAAACTGATAATTTGGCAGCTGGTTCCTCAGACATCCAAAAGAAAATTCGTGAGAGAGAGTCCTGCCTGGCAGAGTTGCCCAAAGAGGAGGGTGGGGCAGGGTGTTGGCTGCTTTCCTTGGAAAATTCTTCCACCCCAGCTCCAAGAAGCCAGGACTGGGCAAAACCCGCAGGGGAGCTGCCAGCGTGCCTGTCCCATACACAGCTTTGGTGCTGCCCCAGAGTATATGCTACTGAGTGCTGGATCATAGCCTTCCTCATCTGTGTTCAGTGCTGTGGGCCATCCTCCCCACCTCTGTTGCTCACAGGTAGACTTACTGGAGAAAAATGGCTTTTATTATATTTATGGAAAATTCATCATAATACCATCTGGGACTTGCTAAGAGAGCTGCCATTGGGAAATCATTGGTGTCTTCCTCTCCCTCACTCTCTTCTCTCTCAGGTGCCCCCTTTAGGAAGGTGATTGCAAGGGGAAGGGAGCTAAGACTGAATGACAGCCTGTTGTCAGATAGCACTGGCTCTTTACATATATTTTTATTTTACTCTCACAAGTACCTTGTGAGATCATTGTTATCTTCACTATTCGGTGGGTGAGAAACCAAGGTACTGAAGATGGCTATTTAAAATATTTCCTATGGCAAGATGGCTATTTAAAATATATCCCATGGCAAGTGTTGGCTCAGCAGAAAATGCCCCACCTTGAGAATGACACTGGGATTCTCAGGAAGGGTGGAGAAACAGTGCCAGTGTAGAAGTACTTCAAATGAGTTGGGCTTCAAGCCCTTGTCCTTGGAGTGAACTTCAGGAGTGAACAAGCACTGAAACATCCAGCATCATCCTAGAGTTAATGAATGCCTAACAGAGGTAGCCAGGGACCAGCCACAGGCAGAAGTGGGGAAGGGAGTCTGTGATCTGAGGGCCTGCCATCAGGATTGCCGCCATATAAACCACTGTAGTCAGCAAAGTTTGATGAGAACTTGCTGTGCTAAGTGGCCTTCACCTTTCATTTATCTTCAGTAGTCCTCCCAACCTTGTAAGGGAAGTATTGTTATAGTTGTTTTACAAATGATGAAACTGAGGTTCCAAGAGGAGATTGTATGACACTGAGTTTGTGAATGGCAGAGCCAGAATATGAAATAATAAACTATTTATTTATTTGCTGCATTGGGTCTTAGTTGCGTCATCCATGGCATGCGGAATCTTAGTTCCTCAACCAGGGGTTGCACCTGCATCCCCCGCATTGCAAAGCAGATCTTAACCACTGGACCACCGGGGAAGCCCCTGAAATAAAACTCTCTTAACCACTCCTTCCACTTCCGTACAGCTATGCAGTGCACCTCTCACATGGATGTGACCTGCCTAACTGCTTGACTCAGGGTTCTGCAGTATAGGTACATCAACATGACCAGGAGAAGCCAACCCCCTCCGTGCAAAAGCTAAGACAATAACCTCAGATACATTCACCTCCCTACAAACTAAGGCTTGAATGAGCCACAGCTTCCACCCTTCTTTCACCCATCAGTGTGTGCCCCCATTCTGTTTAGGGTCTAGAACCTTACATACTATTGGACTAACTCCACATTATTAAAACTGTGTTTACTCAGAGCCCATCCTCAAACTGGAGAAGGAAATGGCAACCCACTCCAGTACTCTTGCCTGGAGAATCCCATGGACGGAGGGGCCTGATAGGCTACAGCCCATGGGGTCGCAAAGAGTCGGACATGACTGAGCGACTTCAATTCAAAAATTCAATTCATCCTCAAACTAGTGGAGTGTTAAAGCCAGAAAGCATTGTAGAGGTTATCAGCGATACCCAAAAGATGAAAAAATTGAAGCCCAAAGAAATGAAATTATCTATGTGAGGTTGAGTTCATTTGAGTCAACCAGGTCAGTGAAGGAGCTTTTGGATGCTGCTCTGAACATGCTCAGTCTTATGAGCAGTGTCTTCAGGGGGCCAGTTCTCCCCAGTCCTTAGTCATTGTTGTCTTTAAGCGGCTAAGTTGTGTCCAACTCTTTGCAACCCCATGGCCTGCAGCACACCAGTCTCCTCTGTCCTTCACTAGCTTCTGGAGTTTGCTTAAATTCATGTCCATTGAATAGGTGATGCCATCCAACCATCTCATCTTCTGCCCACCCCTCTTCTCCTTTTGCCTTCAATCCTTCCCAGCATCAGGGTCTTTTCCAGTGAGTCAGCTCTTTGAATCAGATGACCAAAGTATTGGAGCTTCAGCTTCAGCATCAGTCCTTTTAATGAATATTCAGGATTGACTTCCTTATGATTGACTGATTGGATCTCCTTGCAGTTCAAGGGACTCGTAAGAGTCTTCATCAGCACCACAATTTGAAAGCGTCGATTCTTCAGCACTCAGTCTTCCTTATAGTCCAGCAACAACCAGTCCTTAGACTTAGTGGCATATTGACTGCTTGCATTCCTCTACTTACCTCAGGATTTGGATCACTGTTGCATACCCACCTTTACACATGCTGTTTATTCTGAGAAGAAATCCCCAGTCTGGCCAAAGAGACCCCATATGAAGAGCCCCGGATTGATTCTGACCCAGACCCAAGGGTTTGAGTAGAACCAGAACACCCAAGGAAAGGCTACCAGGTGGACAGTGATATTTCAGGAAACGTGTAGCTGCCTTTCCCTTTTGAGTGTGCCCTCTCTGGGTATATCATTCCTGGATACTTAGGAACTAACTTGTTCCCACCCTCTTGGATAGCATCACCAACTCAATGGACTTGAGTCTGAGCAAACTCCAGGAGATAGCAAAGGACGGGGAAGGCTCGCTTGCTAAAGTCCATGGGGTCGCAAAGAATCAGACATAACTTCTGGACTGAACAGCAACCACCTTGTTCCCAGGCTCCCCTAAAGGAATGACCCTGGGCGCTTAAGTGCAAAATGTCCCTGAGGTCCTCCTTCTCAGGCTGTTGCAAAACTAAACCCCCTTGAGCAGTTTCTTTCCCCCAGGGAAACAGTTAAGAGAGCCTATTTCTCATGCAGGCAATAGAGAAGGGTTAACTGCTTCTCTCAGGTCCTGAGTCAAGTCTGTGTCCCACCAGTTCCCATAACCGGGTTTCCTGAAATGGAGCAGGTCCCAGGTGCCTCTCCACTAATCACTTCCTTGGAAATGGGGCCAGGAAGCTCAGATTAGCTCATCCCTTCACCTTCTTGAGGCCTTCTCCACCCGGAGCACAGAATCTGGGGCAGCTTCACCACTCACCTCCCTCTGCTTCCCTCTCAGGGGTCACACAGGGATGTTCTTGCAGAGGCAGGTTAGGTTATGGAGGGCACTGAGGCCATAGTCATGCTGCCTTTTGTGCCAATTCTTGGACTACAGCAAAGGAAAGATTCTCCCCACAAGACAGTATCAGTGTTTGTATAACTAGAGTATTTCTTCACCCCCCCACCCCAATGTTTTCTTCCTCTCCTTCTTAGAATGACTGACTGTGATACTAGGTAGCTTCCTGCTTTTCCTGGCTGACAATCACCCTTTGCACTGATTTCTCATCTACTAGTAGCAGGTTCTGTGGCCAGCCCAGGAGGTAGCATTCCTTTCCTGTTAGTGTCCAGTTTCTCCACTTCCTAGGTAACCGATGAAATCTATGTCACAAAGTAGTTCTCCTCTCGTAACTGGCTTTTTACTTTCTCTCTAGGCAAGGCTGCCTTTGTCCTGCCAGCTGGTGTCCACTGCAAGGGAAGTAGTCTTTGTATAACAGAAGACTTGGGAATGGAAATAGCCGTGTGATCTGGTCACGTATGGCCAAAGTAAACTTATTGGTTCAAAGGCCCGATGATCAGCTTTATTTGAAAGACATGTAGGTTGACCAGGTCAAAGATTCTTCTTCTAGGCGCTTCATTAAAAGAGGACACTGATTCCATATGTTCAGTCTTGGTTTAGTTGTATGATTACAGTTGTTGTTCAGTCGCTCAGTCATGCTCGACTCTGCAACCCCATGGACTGCACATCTGTACATGACTACTGCAAAAACTACGGCTTTGACTATATGGCCCTTTGTCAGCAAGTGACATCTCTGCTTTTTAATATGCTGTCTAGGTTGGTCATAGCTTTCCTTCCAAGGAGCAAGTGTCTTTTAATTTCATGGCTGCAATCCCCATCTGCAGTGAGTTTGGAGCCCAAGAAAATAAAGTCTGTTGGTGTTTCCATTTTTTCCCCATATGTTACCACGAAGTGATGGGACCAGATGCCATGATCTTAGTTTTTTGAATGTTGAGTTTTCAGCCAACTTTTTCACTCTCCTCATTCACCTTCATCAGGAGGCTCTTTAGTTCCTCTTTGCTTTCTGCCATAAAGGTGTATCATCTGCATACCTGAGGTTATTGCTATTTCTCCTGGCAGTCTTGGTTCCAGCTTGTGCTTCATCCAGCCCAGCATTCCACATGATGTTCTCTGTATATAAGTTAAATAAACATGGTGACAATATACAGCCTTGATATACTCCTTTCCTGATTTTGAACCAGTCCATTGTTTCATATCTGGTTCTACCTGTTGCTTCTTGACCTGCATACAGATTTCTCAAGTGGCAGGTAAGATGGTGTGGTATTCCCACCTCTTTAAGAATTTTTCACTATTTGTTGTGATCCACACAGTCAAAGGCTTTAGCATAGTCAATGAAACAGAAGTAGATGCTTTTCTGAAATTCTCTTGTTTCTTCTATGATCCAACAGATGTTGGCAATTTGATCTCTGGTTCCTCTGTCTTTTCTACACTCAGCTTGTACATCTGGACACACTCAGTTCACAAACTGCTGAAGCCTAGCTTGAAGGATTTTGAGCATTAACTTGCTAGCATGTGAAATGAGTGCGATTATCCAGTAGTTTGAACATCTTTTGGCATTGCATTTCTTTGGTATTGGAATGAAAACTGACCTTTTCCAGTCCTGTGACCAAAAAGTTTTGCAAATTTATTAACTTATTGAATGCAGCACTTTAACATCATAATCTTTTAGGATTTGAAATAGCTCAGCTGGAATTACATCACCTCTACTAGTTTTGTTCCCAGGTGGCTCAGTTGGTAAAGCATTCGCCTGCCAATGCAAGAGACATGGGTCAATCTCTGGGTCAGGAAGATTTCCTGGAGAAGGAAATGGCAACCCTCTCCAGTATTCTTGCCTGGGAAATCCCATGGACAGAGGAGCCTGGCGGGCTACAGTTCTATGGGGATCACAAAGAGTCGGACACAACTTAACGGCTGAACAACAGCAATGCTTAAGGCCCTCTTGACTTCAAAGTCCAGGATGTCTGGCTCTAGGTGAGTGATTACACCAACATCTTTATCCAGGTCATTAAGACTTTTTTGTACAGTTCTTCTGTGTATTTTGCCACTTCTTAATCTCTTCTGCTTCTGTTAGGTGTTTGCCATTTCTGTCCTTTGTTGTGCATATTTTTGCATCAGATATTCTCTTTGTATCTCCAGTTTTCTTGAGAAAATCTCTAGTCTTTACCATTCTATTATTTTCCTCTATTTCTTTTCATTGTTCACTAAAGAAGGCTGATTACAGTACTCAAGTATTTTTCCAGGAATGGTGCTATACCTTTAAAGCTAGTAATATGGAAACTTGACTGAGCTTATTTTTCACTGAGCTCCAAGTTGACTTGATTTTCACCCTTTCTAGCTTTAAGACCACTTTTATCTTCTGTTTACCCAACTCTCATTCTCATAGCTGAGAAGAGGCTGTGGGATCAAAAATCAAAAAGATCGGGATATCTTAATTCTTTTCGCATTTTACCACTTACTTTAGGTGTTATGTTCTAGTTTTCCACGACTAAAATAGGAAAATTCTCCCAGGAATATGGTTAAAATAGCATCTGTGAAACAATTTGGGGGCTTCCCAGGTGGCGCCAGCAGTACAGAATCCACCCACCAGTGCAGGAAACACAAGATACTTGGGTTCGATCCCTGGGTCAGGAAGATCCCCTGGAGTAGGAAATGGCAACCTACTCCAGTATTCTTGACTGGAAAATTCCATGGACAAAGAAGCCTAGCAGGTTACAGTCCATAGGGCCACAGAGAATCAGACATGACTGAGTGACTGAACAGTAAACAGCAGTGAAACAATTTGAGAGTTTCAAAATCTTTAAATTAGAAGAAATCTTAGAAGTCATTTAATCTAGTACTTCCAAACCAAAGGAGCAATATTTTTTCCAGTTCATTTCCTTTATCTCCACCCCTCCTCCCAAACAGCCTCTCTCTACCTCCTTCCTCAACCTATTCCTGGTATTCAAGGCAGAGAGTCGATCTATTAATAGTTGCATATTTTAAGTGTTTAGGATTAGGAAACACCTCCCTAATATCACGCAATAGTCATTCCAACTGTCCTGACAAGTTAATATCTAGTTTTACTTGAAATGTTGAATTTACTTGAACAGATGAATTTACATGAATTGTTGGAAATATGCCACCTCAGAGACAGTCCATTCGGGTTTTGGACAGCAGTGGTTTGGTAGAGTTTTCCTATATATTGAACTGAAACCTGCCCTGCTGTGTCTTCGACACATTGTTCCCAGCTTTGCCCTTTGAAATCACTGAGAATTCATCTGATCCCCTTATAAAGGGTAGAGGGAAATACTCATGACTGTTACTGTTAACTTGACATAGTGGTTCAGACCTGTCCTGAGTGATTGTATATTACAGATGTCCTTTGCCTTGTACACTATGTTCCTCAAATGTATAAATCCTGTTTCGTGTGAATCAAATCATTTTAAACATACTGGGACGGGGTAGGGGGAGGAACTGAGAGAGTTGGACTGACATATACACACTGCTGCTGCTGCTGCTGCTGCTGCTAAGTCGCTTCAGTCGTGTCGGACTCTGTGCGATCCCATAGGCGGCAGCCCACCAGGCTCCCCCGTCTCTGGGATTCTCCAGGCAAGAGCACTGGTGTGGGTTGCCATTTCCTTCTCCAATGCATGAAAGTGAAGAGTGAAAGTGAAGTAGCTCAGTCGTGTCCGACTCTTAGTGACCCCATGGACTGCAGCCTACCAGGCTCCTCCGTCCATGGGATTTTCCAGGCAAGAGTACTGGAATGGGGTGCCATTGCCTTCTCCACATATACACACTACCATGTGCAAAATGGATCGTTAGTGGGTACCTGCTGTATAGCACAGGGGACTCAGCTCAGGGCTCTGTGATGACCTAGTGAATGGCGTGAGGAGGGGTGGGAGGGAGGCTCAAGAGGGAAAGGATATGTGTGTACATATAGCTGATTCACTTTGTTGTACAGCAGAAACTAACACAACATTGTAAAGCAATTATACTCCAATAAAAAATAAATAAAAATTATTTTTAAAAGTTAAAAAGATAAACATACTGGGAAATGGACTGTCTGAAAGAAATCCTGTTATCAGTTCTTTCATTAACTGAGAATCCTTTTGTAATGCAAACAACCCCCATTTAACCTTTTTTGCAAATCTAGATTTTCATACATTATGTTTTACTTAAGGCAAGATTTGCCTACATAGAAAACAAGTAAAATAATGATCGCAGTGTTAGCAATAGCTAACATTTATTAAGTCCTTGTCCGGCACCAGCTGTCACAAAACTGACATACATTGTTTAATTTCTCACTGCAACTTCACTTAAAGGTATCTCCTATTTTCAGGGGAATCTAGGCTTAGAGAAATTGAATAATTTGTCCAAGGTCACACAATTAGAAAGTGATGGCCTAGAATTTCAACAAGGTCACAAGACTCCAGGACCTTGTGTCCTAATCACCAGAAAGTCTCAGACTGCCAATAATAACTGAAATGTCTAGCTCCTAGCTATGTGTCACAGCCCAGGCAAATCAGGCTACAATATAGAAAACTGACCTGAGGTCGATAACTTCAAAGATGGATGCAGAATCTACCCTTTCTGAGTTCTGGCACTGTCAGTTTCCCCACACAGCTCACATTTTCCAGTGCAATTTGATCAAGGAACCCCAAAGATATCCCTTCAGTTATTAGCACTAAGCAGATGCTGCAAATTTTATTTCAGGTATACAGGTATCATCAGACATTTTTTCACGGCATATTCCCAGGGGTTTATGGCATAAGCTTCTTAGAAGAAAAGGGTAGTTCATTGTTGACAAGTAAGTGTTTCCCAGGTGGCTCAGTGATGAAGAATCTGCCTGGCAGTGTAGGAAACACAGGAGTTTGATCCCTGGGTCAGGAAGATTCCCTGGAGGAGGAAGATTCCCTGGAAGAAATCCCTGCTCCAGTATTCTTGCCTGGAAGTTCCCATGAACAGAGGAGCCTGTCAGGCTACAGTTCGTGGGACTGCAGAGTTAGACATGACTGGGTACTCACGCACCATGCATATTGACACGTAAGATCAAAAATATTGAGAATCATGGTTGATCCCAGCCTGTTCCTAGGTGAGCTGGAATCATTCAAATGTGTTTTTAGCCCAGTTTTTAATGGTGCTTAGGTTTGCAAGTTAAAAATAGTTTAGGATGGATGGTCCATAAATAAGTACTGTTTTGAATCCAAACTGGACAAAGATAAATGAATGTAATACTTCTATGTCCTCAAATCAGTTCCAGTTTCTCCAGTTTAGTCAGCAACAGCATGCACTTAGGGCATTGCTCAGCTCAGAGCACATCCCGCGAGGCTCCTAAAACCCCAGACTTTTCCACACTGTAGAAGGGAGCTCCAGGTAGGGCTCCTCCCTCCTCCACACCCCTCCTCTATCCACAGCCATGAGATGCCCTATTTGACTTTATCTTGGCTCTTTGGCAGACCTTTGGTTTCAACTACATGATCTTTGCAAACTATGTCTGAGTTGGTGTTACAACTCTGAGTTGGCCTCCAACTCAGTCTTGAGAAATCAGGTCATTCCTTGTAAGGTGCGGGAGCTCCCCTCACAAGCCCACCCTTCTGATCTTTCCTTGTACAGCAGGCTTGTTTACAACCTCAGGTCACAGACTTAGGTGAGGAAAGACATAATTTTCTTTATTTCTCAACCTGGCTCTTCGGCCTCCATTTCTGCTAATGGCAGATAAATAATAAACCGTGCTGATTCAACACAACGCAGTCATTTCAAGGTTTAAACTCAGCCTCTTAGGACTCTCCTCCCAGTCTTCTCACCGTGTTCTGTGTTGAGGTTTATGTATTATTCGGATACCAGAGAAGGGGCTTCAAGGTCAAGTGTCATCTTCTGTCTCTCTTGCCTAACTGCCAACTTGGCTTTAGCCATTGGGCATTGCAGCTACTGCAGTCGCTGTTCTCTGGTGAGTGGAAGCTGTGGTCTTGGTATAAACAGACAGCAGTGATTGCTTCATAGGAAGCTCAGTGGCTCCCACTTCAGCTCTTCCTGGTACACTGAGCCCCCAGTGGGTCCCTGACTTGGGTCACAGACTCCTCAGCCTCTACCGTGGGGTTCTCACCACTCCCCCAGCCCACAGCAGTCCCCAAAGGCACCCAGTTCCAGCTCACTCCCACACTCCTCTCAGGGACTGGGCACCAAGGAACTTCCCCGAGTCCCTCCAAAGGTCGAGCCAGGAAGACTCGGGCTTAGGGGATGAGAAGGCTGGGGGTGGTGAGGAGATGAAGTTTATGTCAGCCTACTTTGCCTACCCAGGTGACGGTGCCACTTCTGCTGTGGCAATTGCCCTTGTTAGCACAGGGGACTTTGATTTTATTTCTTCTCGGCCGTGCTAGGTCTTGGTTGCTATGAAGGGCTTTTCTCTAGTTGCGCCGAGCGGGGGCCACTCTCTAGCTGCGATGCTTGGGCTTCTCATTGCAGTGGCTTCTCTTGTTGCAGAGCACGGGCTGGAGGGTGCAAGGGCTTCAGTAACTGCAGCACGTGGGCTCAATGAGTTGTGGCTCCTAGGCTCCAAAGCACAGGCTCAATAGTTGCAGCAGTCGGGCTTAGTTGCCCCAAGGCACGTGGGATCTTCCCCAGTCAGGGATCAAGCCCATGTCTCTTGCATTGGCAGGTAGATTCTTGACCACTGAGCCACCAGGGAAGCCTCCGCACAGGGTGCTTTGAAAGGCTGTGTCTTCTCAGAGTTCCAGTAATGAAGTGGATTATGAGCCTCTTCCATCCCCTATTGTTTGGTGGTGGGAACAGAAAACGAAGTCCCACAGTTGCATCTGAACTCTCTTGCTCTCCTTTCCCAATCTGTTTCAATTTTGCTTCAAGCTCAAAAAGGATTATATCTTCTGTGTGGAAGGAAAATTCACGTGTGCTTTCCAATTAGACCGTTGATGGCATAAACTCCAAACTTTAGGTTCACTGGGTTCTGTCTCTTGAGATTTAAGGGGAAGTAAAAAAAAACTTAAAAAAAAAAAAAAGAAATCCCTGTCAAGAATCTGACTCTCACAATGTTTTTAAAAGACTGCAGCTTTCAAAAACATCTTCTCTGCAACAGATTAGAAAAGATCTAATTAAGAGTCAAAAACCAAGACTTTCATCTTCTGTATCATTCTTCTGCATCATTCTTCTGCGAGGACAGTATCCAGAAAGCACTTGCTGTTGCATAAGTGATGGGAGATAGATCAGGGGTAAAAGAAATTAAAAACACATTGTTTGGTATGAAAATATCTTAGTTGCTTCTGTTTACAACAAGGAATCACCTTCTCCCTCAAGGTCTTTTCTGTTATTTACTAATTTATTGCAAAGATATCTACATGTCTGCTCTGCTGGGGATACAACTATGAACTGGACTTCCGGTGGTTAAGACTCCATGCTTCCACTAGAGAAGGTGTGGGTTCAATCCCTGGTCAGGGAACTAAGATCCCGCATGCCACCATAAGCTATGGGCAGTGACAGTCCAGTATATCAGTGACAATCCAGTGATGCGAGAAGGTCCCTGCCCCAGATCTGGAACCCATGGAAGGTTTTGTATAGGAAGAACAGCAGGAACTTTAGGCTTTATCCCAAAGATGTTAGGGAGCCATTGAAGGGTTTTCAGCAAAGTGATCTGTCAGATTGTTGTGTTTAAAACAAACAAACAAACAAACACTCTAGGGGATTTCCCTGGTGCCTCAGTGGTGAAGAATCTGCCTGCCAATGCAGGAGACATGAGTTCTATCCCTGGTCCAGGAAGATCCCACATGCCACAGAGCGACTAAACCGCCACACCGTAACTATTAAGCCTGTACCCTAGAGCCTGAGAGTTGCAACTACTGAAGCCCTTGGGCCCCAGAGCCCACGCTCAGCAGCAAGAGAAGCCACTGCAATGAGAAGCCTGCACATCACAACTAGAAAGTAGCCCCTGTTCTCTGCAGCTAGAGAAAAGCACGTGGGCAGCCAAGAAGACCCAGCAGAGCCAAAAAATAAATAAATAAGGGGAGAAAATAAAAAGACCATGCTAGCTGCAGCGTGGTAGATAAAATGGCCCAGGAAGAATGAGGAAAGGACCCAGAACAAAACACCATCACCAACAATAACGACAAAATTACCTGACAAACAGAAAGGAACTCACACAAAAAAACAAAGGAGGGACCACAAGGGTTGAAGGAAAAGCGGAAAGGGTGGCAGCCCTAAACCAAAGGAAGAACACTTCAAGAAGCGGGTACAATTAGAGTCCAGTGCTACCAAGAGAAATAGTAACATAGCAATTGGAAGTTGACACTGTATTTAACAGTAGGAGTACTGACAACCCGGTTGAAAGCAGCTTTAGAGGAGCAGAAGTTATGTTTATATCAGATTAAATCAGTTGCACCAATGCTTATCTCTCCCCTGCACTTATTGTCTGTCCCTACACTAATTTCTTCCAAATGCACGTCTTCAGTCTAGACCTTCTCTTTGAGCTCCACACCCAAATACAGTTGATGACTCAATATCTCCAAGACCAGCACTCTCTTCACCCAAACCTCATCTCAGCAAATGGTTACCTCCCTCCCTTCATCCAGTTGCACAGTCCATCCATAGCAAACCCTTTTTCCTCACCACTGCCCCTAGATCTAACCCATCACCACGTCTTGTCAGTCCTTTATCCCGGTGTGTTCCTCTGTCTCCATTGCCCAGTTCAGGCTACCATCTTCTCTCTCAACTGAACCATGGGGGTAGGCTTCTAACTGGCTCTCACATCAAACTGAATACCCCCTCCAACATGTTCCCTACACAGCAGCTGGAATAATCTTTAAAAAAAAAAAAATTTAAAGCTGCCATGTCTTAGTTGGAGCACCCGGGATCTTTGATCTTTGATGGGGCATGTGGGATCTAGTTCCCAGACCATGGATTGAACCTGGGCCGCCCGCACTGGGAGTGCAGAGTTTTGGATACTGGATCACCAGAAAAGTCTGCTGGAATAATCTTTTAAAAATACAAAGATGATCACTTCACTTCCTGGTTTCAAATCCTTCGATAGCTGCCAGGATTCTAAACCAAAATTCTTGCAGTGACCTCATAAGCCCTGTGTGGTCTAACCGTTGCCTCTCTCCCAGTCGCAAAGCACCACACGCTTCCTTCGTTTTCCCTCCCCTGGACTTCTGCTTCTCACCTGCACCACGCAGGCTGCAGCGTCAGGCTTGCTGTCTGCACACTTGTGTCACTGTAGCCAAGACCTTGGGCAAGGCGTGGCATCTCTCCACGCTTCCATTTCCACTTCTGTAAACTGGGGTTAATACGCACCTCCAGATTTGTTACAGAATTAAATGAAGTGTTATGCATAAAGAATACAAACAGGGAACTCCCTGGGGGTCCAGTGGTTAGGACTCTACCCT
Organism: Aepyceros melampus; assembly: GCA_006408695.1. Taxonomy (NCBI): domain Eukaryota; kingdom Metazoa; phylum Chordata; class Mammalia; order Artiodactyla; family Bovidae; genus Aepyceros; species Aepyceros melampus. The sequence continues at coordinate 176,451 of SJXQ01002351.1, forward strand.
TTCACTGTCGGAGCCCCAGGTTTGATACCTGGTCAGGGAAGTAAGCTCCCACAAGCAAACCACTTTGGCATGGCCAAATAAATGAATATAGAAATATAATCCCCAATCAACATTGGTAACTGCTAATATTATTCCCCATTCTCTGCCTGCTTAACGTTTCTCATATTTCAGATTTCAGCTCAAATTATTTGTGGGACATCTCCCTTGAACCCCCACCGCCCCCAACTCCCTGACCAGGCTATGACTCTTAAATTCTCACAGAGCATCTTTTCATTCATTCTATACTTCTTTGTGATTCTATATCTGAGGGTTATTTTATTAATGTCTGTCAACTTCGCGAGCCTGTAAGCTCCAAGAGGACAGAGTTCATTCTACTCGTTGTTAGACCCTCAGATCCCACCACGGTGCCTGACATATAAACCAGGTTGGTTTTGAATGAATGTTTGATTGAAAAGGAGGCAAAGAAGTGGAGCCAATGAGTTCGGATGACTCAAGAAGACTGTCATTGTAAAGATTAAGGGCAAGACATGGGGAAGGATCCAGATTTCTCACTTGGTTTTGTAAGCTGGCAGATTCTTGAGCATGTTTAAATGTTGGTGGGAAGGAGCCAGAAGAGAGGGAACTCACCAGAAGGAATGAGAGTCATGGGGCTGCGTGCGGGAGGGAATGGGACTTAGGGCAGGTGCCAGAAGAATCCGTCTCAGACAGAAGAGGGACGTTTTCGATGGCACAGGAACGAAAGCTGAGACTTCAGGCATGTCTGTAAGTTTGGTGGCAGGAAGTCATACCAAGACCTTTCAGGAATCTTGGTAACATTAAGTCGCAAATCTGGATTCTCCAAGAGCTCAGCTTAAATGGTAGACATCATTCCATTCATTTTCACCACTCATGTAAAAAGGAAGCAGGCATTTTCTTCATCATTGACTGTACTGACGCACTGCAGAGCAAAATAGCAAGTTTCCAAAGCAACTTAGTAACAGAGCTGAGACCAGCGATCTCAGTGTTCTCTTTATTGAACATGTTTCCTCCCCAAATTGAGAAACAGTATGGTAAAAATGGCAATACAGTAAAATAATAGCTGGCACTGAGTGCTTACTATGCACGGGGCACTGTTCTAGTACTTCATCTGCAATAACTCATTTGATCCCCACATTATGATATATTTTAAGATAGGAAGCTGAATTCCAGGGAGGCTAAGGAGTTTGCTCAAGGTAGAGGTGGCCAAAGTAGATTTTAAACCCAGAAGTCTGACTCCAAAACTGATGCTTTTTAAAAATACATATATATTTTATTGACCTATAGTTGATTTTCAATGTTGTGTTAAGTTCTGATGTACAGAAAAGTGATTCAGTTATACATACATATTCTTTCTCATTTTCCTTTCCATTACGGTTTATTACAGGAATTAAATATAGTTCTCTATGTTATATAGTAGGACCTTGTTGTTTATCCATTCTACGTATAATATTTTGTATCTGTTCATCCCAAACTTAAAAAGAAAAGTCTTTATTGAACTTGTTACAGCACTGCTTCTGTTTCATGTTTTGGTTTCGGTTTATTTGGCCCCAAGCCTGTGAGGTCTTAGCTGCCCGACCAGGGATCAAACCTGTACCCTCTGGATTGGAAAGTGAAATCTTAACCACTGGACCACCAGGGAAGTCCCCTCAAACTGATGCTTTTAAACCACTCTTCTATATTCCTGCTCTAGCAGAAGGGAAAGAACATACACGGAATCAGAAGACTTGGTGTCTCTATCATGAACTGACTCTGTGTGCTTGGCATTCACTTAGGTGTCTAAACATCAGTTTGCTCATCAATAAAATGAAAATGAGAATGTTCACTTATAAGGCTTTTAAAAGAATGATAAATATTGAAAAGGGGAAATCACTATACGCGTGCGTGCTAAGTCGCTTCATTCATTTCTGACTCTCTGTGACTATATGTCTGTAACCCTTCATGCTTCTCTGTCCATGGGATTCTCCAGGCAAGAATACTGGAGTTATTGGTTGCCATTTCCTTCTCCAGGAGATTGTCCCAACCCAGGGATCAAGCCTGCATCTCATTCTGTCGCCTACATTAGCAGGTAAGTTCTTTACCCACTAGTACCAGCTGGGAAACCCAAATCACTATATACAAGATATTATTGTCTTGCTTATTGGTTCGATTCCTGGTTGGGGAAGACTGGCTGGAGAAGGGATAGGCTACCCACTCCAGTATTCTTGGGCTTCCCCTCGTGGCTCAGCTGGTAAAGAATCTGCCTGCAATGCAGGAGACCTGGGTTCGATCCCTGGGTTTAGAAGATTCCCTGGAGAAGGGAAGGCTACCCACTCCAGTCTTCTGGCCTGGAGAATTCCATGGACTGTACAGTCTGTGGGGTCGCAAAGAGTCGAACATGACTTAGTCACAGCTAAGACCGACACAGTCACATTAAAAAAAATAATAATAATAATAAAAGCCTGAAATTACAGCTAATGGTGAAGTATACCCCAGAAGGCCAAGTTACAGTTTGGTGGTAGAATAATGATTCCAGTTTACTGATGGAATCTGACTATCAGAGCTGGGAGAGAACTTCAAGCTCTTTTTTTAGTGCAACTCACACACCAAGCCCTCTCCCAACCCATTTGATAGTCTAGGAAGACTGAGGCCAAGAAGGTGAGATGACACAACTAGTTTGGATTAGTAGCAGGACTTTTTTTTTCAACCTTGAAATTGTTTTCAAGTGGGTTTAACACAAACGATTTCACATTACCAAAATCTTATCTGGAAAGTACTTCAATTACTTACACATTTGTTTCACTGTGTATACCTTTACCTAAAGGAGCAAAATCCTAAAATGCCATTACCCATAAATAAACAAAGCCTTAAATTAATAATTCATGCAAAGCCCTTCTTCACATTGCTCTTATTTGGCCGTTTCAGGCATATCCCAGGTAGAGACAGGCTCACATGTTCAGGGGCAATAAAATTGAATGGTTATATCCAGATGGTCTGTGCAAAGTTCAACTGACTGTTATTAGTTTATCTCTGAGCTTAGATTTCAAGTCAGAAAGAACTGTACCTACCTCTTAGAGCTGGGGAGGGGGTGGCGGTTGGGGAGAGAATCACCAGAGAAAATTCACTTTTAGCACCTGCCTGGCACTCTTTACTATTTGGGTATAATTCTTTTCTCTCTTAAGGAGATAGCAGTTCACCTTGGTTAATGACCTCAGACCATTAGACCACTCTGATGCTACTAAACCAAGGAGAAACCCAGCTGTGCCAGGCCTAGACATGTCCGTCCCCACCCCCATTCCCTTTTAAGACAGTGAGTAGGCCGGAATTCTGGTTGATAAATGAGAGGAGCTGAGAAGGAGCTGAGAGGAGCTGCAGTGATGACTGTTCTGAGAATCTGATCTGCGAGGAGACGAATCTCCACCACATGGTACCATGGAGATGCTTTGGGAAAGAGAGCCGGCCTCCCTGACCGAAGGAGGACCAGAGAGGGAAGGGATGGATGAAAGAAATGCTTAAAGGGAGATGGACTGACCGGAGGTACCCAAAGAGGAAAAAATCGGGACGGAAAAGAGGCTGAATACTGGGGAACCTTCTGGGCGGTGAGTGTCGTTAAAGGAAAGATCGCGTGTTCCGGGGATGTAGATTTTGTGCGAAAAGCGGAGCAGGGACAAAGGTGGGGTACTCAAACAGCGGAGACAGCCCCGCAAGCGGTGGGGGGTACCCAGACGGCCCGAGGGTGACCAGGGCCGGCGAGGAACGGAAGGCGGGGCTCTGGGGCCACTCACGGGGTAGGCGGTGGGGGGTCGGGAGTCGGCGGAGGAGCCGACGCCGCGTTCGCCCCGGGGAAGGTCAGCGACCCCGGGTCGGGGAGCTGAGCAGAGACCCGAGAGGGAGGCGGGCCGGCCGGCGCCGGTCCAGGCGCTGCGGGCGCGCTCGGCGGTCCCTGCCCCGAGGCTGCGAGCGCCCGACTCCCTCTCGCGAGCCGGCTGGGGGCTCCCTGGGGAGCCGGGTGGGCTTCTCCTCGCCTCTTTGGTAGCTAGCTCCACGCTCTCCTTTATGCTCCCCCACAGTGTGTGAGAGAAGGGGACACGGTTGGCCGTGGTGAGCGGAACGCCGCCAGAGGACGGGAGAAGGAAACCCCCTGCGGGTGGCAGGGAAGAGGCAGCGAAAGGTGTCCCTGTGGCCGAGATGTGTGCGGCCGGCTTAGAGTCCGCGGGCGCAGAGCTAGCGGGCAAGGCCTCCTTCTGGGGTGTTCCAACGCCAGCGCCACAATCGGGCCTTTGCCATCCCTTCTGGCTCGGAAGGACTTCAGCCCATTAACCCCGTGGCATTGCATGCTTGTCTGAGCTGCAGGCTTGCCCCGGTCCTAACCTGCTACATGCTGTCTCCATGGGTTGTTTCTCAGTATCTACAAACCAGTTTTCCTTGAGGGTGAAGGGGGCAGAGTGAGTTCCAAATCTGTGTCTCAGCTTGAGGTGCGGGGCAACCTCTTGGCATATTCAGAATAGCAAAGGAGTAAGGAGGAAAAAGCTAATAGGGATCTTACATTTGTTCCTTGGAGAAACTGATGTAACCCATGGGTTACAGACTTGGGGGAGGGGCGTAGCAAGGAGTGAAAAGCAGTCTGAATAATTCTGCCCTGAGTGCAGGATTCTAAAGGACCAGATGCAGCAAAAATCCAGGCCCACTCTCCAGCGCAATTCTTAAGTTCCTTGGAGGAGAGTTCCGGTGCTTTATCAAGAACACAGCCTTGAGGGAATAGGCTAGGTTTTGTCTCTTGCTTGTCTTGTCTCCCTGTGTGCGTCTTCCTTTTGCTATCCTAGCAGCCCTGAGTTTGTGATTTCTTTCTCCTTTTATCTCTTTGCTCGTCCATTCATACTTTGAGTCCCAAAAGATTTTTACTTTGCCAAAGTCCCCACTCCTTCTCGTTATCCATCCTGCTGTCATTGGTTCAACTCCGCCTCCCAGCCCCGTCTCCAGCCAAATCGCCCTCTTTCCGGGCCTCTGATTCGCCTGTGTCCAGCCATCAGCTCTGTTTGTCTTATTAGATCTCGAACCCACTCCATCTTCATTTTCCTCTCTCCTTGCCTGAGGCTTCCGGCTCTTTGTGGGTCTTGGGGTTTCTCAGAGGAAGTTGTATTTGAGTTTAGCATGGGATAGAGCCTAAACAGACCCAGAAGCTAACCTCAGGTCACACTCGCCCCTAAAACGTTGTGTCTTCTCTGCTCTGGTAGCTTTTCTAATTCTAACTGCTCCTCATCTTTGGACAGCACTGGTCCTCAAAATGTGGTCTCCAGACCAGTAGATTTAGTGTCACCTGGGAACAGTTTAGAAATGTAAATTCCCAGGCCCCACCCCCGGATCTCTTGCATCAGAAGCTCTGGGGAACAGGGCCCACTGGTCTGTGTTTTAACAGCCCTCCAAGTATTGTTATTCGTGCAAGTTTGAGAATAATCCTGAACTTTAGAGATGAGGAGCAGAGGCTCTTCTCTGATGCCGTTTTCATTCTTTCCTTGTGTTTTTTCTCTAGACCTAAAAAAAAAAGATATGCATTTGATGAGAGTGGGGAGGAATGCTAGCCCATTCATTCAATATCTCTTTATTGAATAGCTATCATACTAGGAAAATACAGACGTGAGTAAGACCTAACCCTTGTCCTCAATGGGTTAAAAGGGGAGCAGGCAGAGAGACACATAAACAACTAACTGTAATACAATGTGATAAGCGTAATAATAGCAGCATCCTGAAGTGCTGTGGGAGCACAGAGGAGGGAACGATCAACTGTCTCTGAGGGAGGTAGAGAATTAATCAGGAGGAGGATGTGGCGAGAGAAGGAATTAGGGTACAAGACAGACTCTAGCCGGAGGGACTGGATTTCTAGCTTTACATGCCAGCAAAACAGAGGAAAGGGGAGAGGGAGCAGCTGCCCTGGACGATCGGCACTAGGCTGAGCAGAGTCCACATCCAGCAGTGCTTGGGCGCAGAACCTAGCAGGACCCCAAGCTTGCAGCTGGTGAGAGTTGGCTTTCTCGTAGCATGAACAATGTAAGCTACTCAGGTCTGGCCTCCAGGTCAGCAGCTAAGAATAAGGCGGTGGTGAAACGGTAATCTGGATTAGCTGCTGTACTGTCCTCAGAGTCCAGGAATCCATGGAGAAAATCAGGTAGATGATTCTCCAGCAAAGAGAGAGACATAGGTGAGCATGAGGCTAGGGGTCCAGGCTGACTAAGGAAATAGGTACGGAGACCCAGATCACAAGCAAGGAATGATAAATCAGAGAAAAGAAACCAGGGTGGGATCTATCTAAAGAAACAGAAAACTATAGGACTCCGAAGATGGTAGCGGGGAACACAGCATATTGTCCAAAAGGCCAGGGGGCTCCAGAGCCCAAATGCTTGGAAACCAAAACTCAGAGGCCCTCAGAACTGCTGTGCTTAAGGACACCAGAAGCATGACTCACTGTGGGGATAAACTCCTTGGAGTCCCAGCATGGTGGCCCTGTGGGGACCTGTGGCCTAAGGACACCAGGGCCTTGGTTCCTTATCTGTACAATGGCAGGCATCCCTGGAAACTCAGGGATGAAAAGCATCTCTGTCTCGAATTGAATTTGGCCAGAGGGCCATTTTATCTGGGAGAAGGGGAGGCTCCAGCTTCACATTTTCTCCCCCAAGTTATAGGAGCGGCTCTAACAGCTGGACCTCACTGAGAGGTCTGGATCCCAGGCCTCAGTCCTGTCAGGGGGACCAAGGTGGATTACCACAAAGAAGCCAAAACAATACAGGTTTGGTTTTGTGCAGCTTCCAGGGGTCCTGGGGACACACAGTTTGGAAACGGGGTCACAGTCTGCTTCTTTACATTTCTGCTTTCTGTGGAGTACAAAGACAAAGCAGGACTTGAAAATCTCACAGGCTTCAGGGACCAAGTAGGTAATAAAAATGTGTGACAGCCTGGGAAGGAGCCAACAGGGAGTGGTGGGGTCTGAAGAGAAATGGCAAGCATAGGCCCAGGAGAAGAATCCCAAATTAGTGGGTGGGTTTTTTTTTCGGTCGCACCACATGGCTTACATGAACTTACCCCCACCAGGGATTGAACCTGGGTCATGGCAGCGAAAGCCCGGAATCCTAACCATTAGGCCGCCAGGGAGCTCCCTCACATTAGTTCTTTTACAACAGCTCATTGGCCATACCCCTGGAGATTGGTTTTAGGAGGTTTGTGATTTCTGATAAAAGAAAAAAAAGGGTCACAGAATAGAAGGGGGGCATTATATATGGCAGGGTCCCCAACTTTCAGGATCTAATACCTGATGATCTGAGGTGGAACGATGTAATAATAACAGAAATAAAGTGTACAATAAATGCTTGAATCATCCCCAAACCATCCCCTCCACCCCCAATCCATGAAAAAATTGTCTTCCACGAAACTGGTCTCTGGTGCCCAAAAGATTGGGGACTTCTGGTATATAGGGATTTTTTTGGTAGGTCTATGCAGGGAGGGGCTTCCCAGGAGGCGCTGGTGGTTAAGAACCTGCCTGCCAATGCAGGAGCCGTTAGAGACTAGGGTTCAATCCCTGGGAGGGGACGAACCCTAGAGGAGGGCATGGCAATGCACTCCAGTATTCTTGAATGGAGAAACCCATGGACAGAGGAGCCTGGTGGGCTGTAATCCAATGGTCACAAAGAGCGTGGCCACACACACTATGCGGAGAGAGCGGGAGTGCTGGGAATGTCCATCCCAGAGCTAAGTGTTTGCATGACTGCTGGTGGGGAAGCCCTAATCTGAGGGGCCCAGAGAAATGGAATTCGAATTGGTCCTGGGGTTTGGACTGCTTCCCTGTCCGGTGGTTGAGAGTGTTAGGGGACTCTAGTTCAGGTCGCACTTTGCCTACAGCATTCTCTGCTCAGGATGCCCTGACTTTGCCCTAGAATTTATTTTTATATAAATATTTACAGAGCAAATTGAAAGACTCTTCTGGGGATTACGGGAAAGGATGGATTTTAAATGAGAAAGGAGTCCTAAGCTTAGTGGAAATGAAGCTCTCTTTCCTACTGGTGGTGGTTTAGTTGCTAAGTCGTGTCCCACTCTTGTGACCCCACGGACTGTAGCCTGCCGGGCTCCTCTGTCCATGGGATTCTCCAGGCAAGAATACTGGAGTGGGTTGCTAGTTCCTTCTCCAGGGAATCTTCCCAACGCAGGAATAGAATTGGGGTCTCCTGCATTGCAGGCGGATTCTTTACTGACTGAGCTATGAGGGAAGCCCCTCTTTCCTGTTACAGGGAATGAAAAGCCCAAGTCTAGGAACCTGAGTTGGACACGACTGAGTGACTTCACTTTCACTTTTCACTTTCATGCATTGGAGAAGGAAATGGCAACCCACTCCAATGTTCTTGCCTGGAGAATCCCAGGGACAGGGGAGCCTGGTGGGCTGCCGTCTATGGGGTCGCACAGAGTCGGACACGACTGAAGCGACTTAGCAGCAGTAGCAGCAGCAGGAACTGAGACCTGAGCTCCCAGGGAAATCCTTGCATGTTTTCTCTTTGGGAGGAAGGGGAGGGTAGGCAGTCCTGGCCTTCATGGGCCTCAGGTTCCGCTTCGTGGAACCACTTAATGACAGAAGCCAAGTTCTGCTCTGTGCACCCAGGGGAACACATCTCCCTCCCCACCCACATCTCACCACCCATTCTTTCTTCTGTCCCCTCAAACCACACAAGAGGTAAGGTACTTCCTTTCCAGAACAAGAGACTGCCAAGGTCATAGCCTCCACCCTCGGAAGTGGCGCTAAGGATTAAAATATCTTTGTATTTTAGAGGCACTAGGAAAATGAGAAATGCAGTATTTGGGGTTCAGTTACAGAGCCAGCCCCTCCATGCTCTTGAATGAGTGCTGAATTACTCGAGAACTTTGAACTGTAGAGTTTTGTTTTTTTTAAAAAAAATCCCTAGAAACTAATCTGAAGCTCATTTGTTAGTTTTGAGAAGGACAGGGTTGTTTGTGTAATGCAGAGCCATGAGTTGTGCTGGCGAGCATCCATGGTCCCAGTTTCCCCATCCTGAGCCCTGGAAGGGAGCAATGGTTGTTGATTTCTCTCAGGGAGATCTGACAGGTTCCATGAAGTTCAAGGAACATGTAAATATTGTGGTTAACAGCTTATCCTCCAGGGATTTCCTTGGTGGTCCAGCAGTTAAGACGCTGCACTTCCAATGCAGGGGTGCGAACTAGGATCCCACGTGCTGCCCAGGGAGGCAAAAAATAAATAAAAGCTTGTCCTCCAGTGTCAGAAAGAATCCTGCTTCGAAACCTAACTCTACTCCTTCCAGTGACCTTGAACCCTGGTTTAACTTTTACAGAGCAACCTCCTCATCTATGAAAGGGATGATAGTGGTCCCTCGCGCCCCAGAGGGTTGAAGTGAGGTGATGCATGTAAGTGGCGAGGACACGTATCACAACTGATATTCATCGAGCACCTATTAAGTGTTTTTTGTCCCAAACAAAAGAAAGAAACCGGGGGAGAGAACCAACTGTGTCCTACGTCAAACTCCCGGGCTCTGTATCCATACTTGCTAGCAGCGCATCAGGCCTCCTGTTGTGTCATAGACGCATCTTGGCCTGAGAGCAGGATCTGAGTCTTTCCATCTTAAATCGGTCCCAGGGTACAGGAAGCCACCTTGTGGGAGGCAGTAGGGAAGGTGCAGGGCTCGGAACAGTTTGTGGAACCAGGAATGAAAGAACTCTGGCTTGTACTCACTATTGCTCATGGGGTCCCAGGCCTGCTTCTCGCATTGCCCTGGCGTTTACACACTGCTGTCCAGAGCCACCCCGATGGCCATCGCACCTTCAGCTCCCTGCCTCCTGCCCCTCTCTGGCCTGAGGCTCTGGAGTCCTTTGTCTCCACTATGTCACTCTGAGACACCGCCGCCTCCGACCTCACTCCACGTGTGTCTGTTGTGTTCCTGTCTCTCAGCTTCTCCAGAGTGGCTTCTCCTCTCCCGCCGGGGGATGATTTCCACTGGCGAAGAAAGCAACCACACTCTTTGGTCATCAGTGGAGTGGAGCAGATCTAGGGCAGGAGGAGAGGAGGACATGTCGAGTGGTGGGCTCAGTGGTTTCGAGATGCCCCTTACCAGTCCTGTTTCCCCTTGCAGGAGCAGGAGGCCACCCACCACCATGAGCAGCACCCTGTCACCCACAGACTTTGACAGCTTGGAGATCCAGGGCCAGTACAGTGACATCAACAACCGCTGGGATCTGCCCGACTCGGACTGGGACAATGACAGCAGCTCAGCCCGCCTCTTTGAGAGGTCCCGAATTAAGGCCCTGGCAGGTGAGGTCAGGGGAGGGCCGGGGGAGATGCTGAGGATGCTGGGGAGGGAAGACTGTCTTGAAGAGTCCTTCAACTTCATGGGAAGACCGACGCTCTTTCTAAGCTACTGCACTAGAGTGGGAAATCCAGATCACTCTTCCACGCCCTAGTCCGCAATGCCAGCCTCAAGAACAAACCCCATCCAATCCACAAAGTGCCCAGCTTCCTTCCCCCCAAGCGGGAGAAGCCGTGCTGATGCTGAGACTCAGCCATCCTCTGCTCTGCGCTCAGCTGACTGCCTGGCCCCTGTCCCTGAGTCATGTTCCTTAATTCTTTTGCATTCTTAGTCTTGCTGTTCTATTTCCACCCACCTCTCCCTTCCTTTCATCCTCTCCTGTCTTCCTTGATTCTCACTGTCATCTCTCACACCTGTTCTCCCCGTTCAGTAGCCGCTCCTCTCCCTCCCCACCTGTTCCTTCCACCTGCTTGCCGCCTGTTCCTCCCCTGAGTTCATCTACCGTTCCCTGAAGCAGGCTCCCTCCACCCACCGCTGGTTTCCTACGCCCATCCTCCTGGTTGCTCTCCACCCGCCTCAGCCCCTGCCTTCCCCTATGGCCTGGGTTCTCCCCTTCAAGCTCCTCTGAGCACCAGCAAACCCGTTCGACGGGCCTCCCTGTGTTCTGGGGAGGAGTTGCCATGGCAACAAGAGTGCAGCTGCCAGCTGACACCACCAGCGGCTGGCGTGGGGCTGAGTCACCCACACACCCCAAGGCCACCCACCCTGTTTGGTTCCCCTCCTCCACGCCACCCTCATCTTTTCCTGACCTGCTGGCTTCCCAGCCCAGTGCAGTGGAAGCGGTCACAGCTACTCCTCCCCGAGAGGCAGTGCTCCCAGCGTGGGTGGGGTGGCCTCCTGGATGAAGGGAGACACTGGGGGCGGGGGTTCCCAACCTCGGCTGCACTTCTGACAGGATCATTCAGGGATATTTTCACAAATACAGATTCTCAAACCCCTTTCTGGACACAATGAATTAGAGTCTTTGGAACTATGGTCCAGAAATCAGGGTTTCAAGCTCTTCAGGTAATTCTTTTCAGCCAGCCCAATATGAGTCTGGGGAACCCCCCTACGTGGTGGCCATTACTTCTGGGAATCCCTCATCATTTTCTCCTGTGCTCCCCTGTCCTTCTGGTTAGGTCTACACTCAGGCTTGTGAAACACTCATATCACTGTTTCTATCGCTGAGCGAAGGCAAAAGACGTGGTCATAGAGAATGCTAAGTCTTTGGGGTACCCTGGTACCCTGATTTGGGGTAAGAGTCGCCTCTAGAATGTCATGACAGCTGTGTGCACATGACGTGTGATGCCCAGGACTATTTCGATGTGTGCTTAACGCATGCCAACCCAGGCTGTCCGTAGGCGTTTATCTGCACCACTAAACTGGGCTCCTCTGAGGAGGACTTGCTGTATGGGCTTTACCCAGCCCTGCGCCTTGCACCAGCAGGCGCCAGAAAACACTGAATGAAGGAGGATGGGAGAGGACAGGAGTGGGCTGTAAGTGACAAGGGCTGAAGCCCATAGAAAGGTGGGACGGGAAGGCTTCCCTGGTGGTCCAGTGACTAAGACTCTGCTCTCCCAAGGGGGAGAACCAGGGAGAACCTGGCTCTCCCAAGGGAGAGTCAGGGCGCCTGGGTTCAATCCCTCATCAGGGAACAAGATCCCCATGCCACAACTCAAGATCCCACTGCAGTAACTAAGACCCAGAGCAGCCAATCCCGTGGACAGAGGAGCCTGGTAGGCTGCAGTCCATGGGGTCGCTATATTTATATATTTAAGTGGTAAGGGAGTCAGGTAGATGCGCCTGGCTGTGGGTGTACTGGGGGCCTGATGGGCCCCAGGGCAGGAAAGGATCTGGAACTGGAGGTGAGAATGACAAACAAGGGAGGAAGATAACACCATCTATTTCACAAATAAAGGAATGTAAGCAAACAGTATAGCCCCGTGCCTGGCTAGTACTGAGCTGGCTTGGCCCTTTCCAGGATTTCTCTTTCTCGGGGCTCTCGGAGCTGGGGATCAAAGCCCATGTCCTGAGCGGGACCTCCCAGAGTCACAGCCAGGGGGCATCCTCAACACACCTGCAAACCTTCGGAAGCAGGACTTGACCTGGGGCGAGGGGGAGGCGAGGGATGCGGAGGGGACCGGCGCTCTCGGGACTGGTGCACTCCGAGGCAACTCCGGGCCAGACCGGCAGGTCTCGAGGGCGCTGGCGGTTCCCTCCTCCGGCCCGGGGCCCGGCCCTGCCCCAGCCGGCCGGCTCCGCCCCGCCCCTCCCCCGTCACTGTCCGACCTGTTTGTCTGGAGCTGCCTCTGTCTCCTCTCGCCGCACCAGGTGTGCTCTGCCGACGGGTGCCGCAGCGCTCGGGGGCTCAGACCTCTCGCCGCTCCTTTTTCACCCAACTCCTCGAAACTTCCACCGCCCTCGGGCCACACGGCCTGCTAGCCGGGACCCCCG
>SJXQ01002351.1:216169-265621 GCA_006408695.1 Aepyceros melampus
TGAACTGGGCAGGAGGTGAAGAGCAGAGGCCAGGACCGAGGGAGGCTGCAGCCCCTCGGAGTCTCCTGGCTCGCCTTAACTTTGACCTGGGCCCCTGTAGGTCCAGCAGGTGCAGGATGACGGCCACCGGCTCCAGAAGGCCTATGCCGGCGACAAGGCCGAGGAGATCGGCCGCCACATGCAGGCCGTGGCTGAGGCCTGGGCACAGCTTCAGGGGAGCTCCGCTGCCCGCCGCCAGCTGCTGCTGGACACCACGGACAAGTTCCGCTTCTTCAAGGCCGTCCGGGAGCTGATGCTGTGGATGGACGGGGTAAACCTGCAGATGGACGCCCAGGAGCGGCCCCGGTGAGACCCACATGCCTGGTGACCTCCAAGGGCTACACGTCGTGGCTGGGAGAGGGTAGTGGGCAGCAGGTGATGCGGTCTCTGTGCCCCCAGGGACGTGTCTTCCGCAGACCTGGTCATCAAGAACCACCAAGGCATCAAGGCCGAGATTGAGGCCAGGGCCGACCGCTTTTCCTCCTGTGTCGACATGGGGCAGGGGCTGCTGGCCAGGAGCCACTACGCGGCAGAGGAGGTGGGTGAGGCCTGGGCAGAGCCGGTCACCCTCACTGGGGAGGCCTGAATGCTGGGTTCTCCTCAGAGTCTTCCTGCTTCTTCTCATTCTTTCTGTGCCGAAACCTTTCACTGTCCCCTCACGGTTGTTCAGGGATTTCCCCGTTTGATTTTTCTGTCTGCCTCTTGAAATAAAAAAACCACCAGTGAGGACTCACTATACGACACGTGGAATTCTGGTCAATGTTGTGTGGTGGCTTGGATGGGAGGGGGTGTGGGGGGAGAATGGATACATGTGTATGTATGGCTGAGTCCCTTCGCTCTTCACCCGAAACTGCTACAACACCATTCATCAGCTATACCCCAATACGAAATAAACAGTTAAAAAAAAAGATATCATTAGTAAGACCCCCAGGGGCCCCGGAAAGGCCCTACTGAGTGCTAATTCACATCTCTGCCTCCCCAGACTCAGAGAAGCTGTCTCAGCTTCAGGCACGGCGCCAAGAGACAGCTGACAAGTGGCAGGAGAAGATGGACTGGCTGCAGCTCGGTGAGCCGCTGTAGAAAACCAATTGGGGGCTCTGGGCCCTGGGGGGCACACCAGGGGGCCTTGTACCCTGAAGAGTAGGTGAGAGCAGGAATCCTGGGCGTGGAACCCAAGACCCCTGCCCCGGGCATGCCTGGCTCTGCCCTGAGCTCCTGCTCTGGGGTGGTGTCTTTCTCAGTGGCCCTAGTCCCCTGCCGTTGCCCACTCTGACTTGCCACCTCTGCAACCCGCCCCCACTGCAGTTTTGGAGGTGCTGGTGTTCGGGAGAGACGCAGGTGTGGCGGAGGCTTGGCTATGTAGTCAGGAACCGCTGGTGCGAAGTGCTGAGCTGGGCTGCACGGTCGATGAAGTCGAGAGCCTCATCAAGCGGCATGAGGCCTTCCAGAAGTCCGCGGTGGCCTGGGAGGAGCGGTTCAGTGCGCTGGAGAAGCTCACGGCGGTGAGGGCAACCAGGACCCCAGGAGCACCGGCCCCCTCCCTCTGCCCCAGGCCCCGCACACTATCCTGTGTGAAGAGGACATTTCTCCTCTTCCCATTGCTCCAGGCTCTCCTAGATGTGAGCCGAAGGTACTCTGTGGTCACCTCACCTCTGGGAGCCATCATTTTCCCTGAGTGGCACTAAGAGATAGCATCTCCCCAAGGCTCCTCATCCCCACCTTCTTCTGGTTTTCTCTTCTCCATCCTTCCTGTTTCGTCAGACCAGAGCTGAGACACTTCAGCTTTCCCCAACGCCCCGGACCTTCTATGCTCTGACCTCAGAATTTCTTGGCAGCTGGAGGAACAGGAGAAGGAGCGGAAAAGAAAGAGGGAGGAAGAGGAACGGAGGAAGCTTCCCCCTCCTCCAGAACCCCCGGCCAGTCCGCCCGAAGGGCACTTGGTGGACAGCCGCACGGCCCCTGCCGCTGCCTGGGACGGGTGAGAGCTGGGACACCTGGGGAGGAAAGGAGGCTGAGCCAGAGCCACCCCACCACTTAGCGTTCTCTGTCACCCCTGCCGTTCCAGAGCGCAGCCCCACCCGCCGGCCAGTGTGAACGGCGTCTGCACAGATGCAGAGGGCCCCCAGGTGAGTCCTCCCATCCAAGCACCCTGTCAGAATCTCAGCCCCTCCCCGTCTCGTGTCTGCTTAACAGCATTTTGTCCTTGCAGCCCCTGATGGAACAGCAGAGACTTGAGCAGGGCGGCCTCCCAGAAGGGCCTGTGAGTTACTCCTGGGGATGTGGGTGTTGATAACTAAGAGATAAGGGACGCAAAGGGGTGTGAGCCAGGCAGTGGGGACACTGGAGTCAGGAGAGGGCAGAGACTCACAGGAAACATGGGGGTGGGAAGACCAGCTCCTGGACTTCAAGCTTCACACCCTTCAAGCCAGATGTCTCCCGTCTCACCTTTGTGACACAGACACCACTGTCTTCACAGGGGTCCGGTGCTGGGGACGAGGCCAACGGGCCACGGGGAGAGAAGCAGGCCCGGACACGGGGCCCGACCCCTCCGATAATGCCCCAGAGCAGGTCATCCGAATCCGCCCGGGTTGCCACATTGCCCACTCGAGGCCCGGAGCTCTCCGCCCAAGAACAGATGGAGGGGTTGCTGTGCCGCAAACAGGAGATGGAGGCCTTTGGCAAGAAGGCCGCCAACAGGTACTGGGTCTGGCCACACGATGCGGAGGCCCCTTCGGCTCCTGGTTCTAGACAGGCTTGCCCAGAACCTCTTCCTAGATTGGGGGAAAGGGTAGGACTCAGGAGCAGTGTGGGGCCTTGGTGGGGGTGAGAGGGCCAGGAAGCTATAAACAAGATGGACCTAAGGTGGCACTAGTGTTAAAGAACCCGCCTGCCAATGCAGGAGATGTAAGAGAGGTGGGTTTGATCCCTGGGTCAGGAAGATCCCCTGGAGGAGGGCATGGCAACCCACTCCAGTGTTCTTGCCTGGAGAATCCCCGCGGACAGAGGAGCCTGGTGGGCTACAGTCTAGGGGTTGCAAAGAGTCAGACACGACTGAAGCAACTTAGCAATGAGCGGAGTGGCCCTGGGAGTCCTGGGACCACCAGGCTGTTCCCAGGGTAGCTGGCCCCTCAGAGGCCGGTCAGGCACCTGCGTTTCCTCCTCACCCGTGCCACGTTCCCCACCCCGCAGGTCGTGGCAGAACGTGTACTGTGTCCTGCGGCGTGGGAGCCTTGGCTTTTACAAGGATGCAAAAGCAGCCAGTGCAGGAGTGCCGTACCACGGAGAAGTGCCTGTCAGCCTGGCCAGGGCCCAGGGCAGCGTGGCCTTTGATTATCGAAAGCGCAAGCATGTCTTCAAGCTGGGGTAGGAACGGACAGGAGGGAGGCTCCCAGTGATACAGACGCGAGGGCACTGGGCCAGGCGTTTGGGAACAGCAACATCGATGAGGGAGAGGCGGGGGCTCTGGTTGTGCTCACACGCAGGGTAGCGGGAGCACCACGGTGCAGGCCTGACAAGCTGAGCAGTATCCTGCAGGGAAGAGTTGCCTGCACTGCCCTGTCTCCGGGTCCTCTGGGCTTGCCCCTGCCTGCCAGCCGGCTAGGGGTGGAAGTAAGTGTGCCCTCGTCCTTGGCAGCCAATCAGGAAGAAGCTGCTTTGGCCCCACACCTGGTCCTGAGACTCGTGCAGAAAGGGTCTAGACGAGCTGGCTCTGAGCATCCGGGCCGTTCTCCCGTCTGGTCTCTGGGCAATAAGGCCGTCTCGCCAGTTCTGAGCTGGCCAGTCAGAGTCTCAGTTCTGCCCTGAGTTTTCTCTCTTTCCCAACAGCTTACAAGATGGGAAGGAATATCTGTTCCAGGCAAAGGATGAGGTGAGCTGTCCCCTTCCCCTGTGCCCCCTTCCCTCCGTGCTGCCTTGGAGCCATTCAGATGTACTCTTTATTTCCTCACCTCTCTCTTGTTTTGTTTGTCTGAAGTGTCTCCTTCTTTGATATCAGACAACCCACGTTGTGCCAACTGGATGTTTGTGAAGGCTGCACCAAAACATGTTGCTCCCTTAAAGGGGTCTTTTTCTCCAGACAGATGGGGCAGGCATCTCTGCCTCCTCTCTAACTCTTCCCCACTGAGCGCGAGCCACAGCCGCCAGTAGCGCAGCCTCCAAGCTGACCAGGTGTCTTTCCGCACCCCGTGCAGGCAGAGATGAGCTCGTGGCTGAGGGTGGTGAATGCAGCCATTGCCACCGCGTCTTCTGCCTCTGGAGAGCCTGAAGAGCCAGCGGTGCCCAGTGCCACACGGGGCATGACCCGGGCCATGACCATGCCCCCGGTGTCACCGGCTGGGGCTGAGGGATCTGTCGTGCTTCGCAGCAAGGATGGCAGAGAACGAGAGCGAGAAAAGCGCTTCAGCTTCTTCAAGAAGAACAAGTAGCTGGGGGCGAGACTCCCAACCCAGCTCCCTCCCTCTGTCCAGGAAACTGCCAGGGACCATGGACAAGGATCACCCTCTTGTCAGGACAACTGCCTGCTGCTAGGGTCTGTTGCCAAGGTCAGCCCATCACCAGGAACTGTCTCTGGGGACAAGTCAGTGTTCCCAAAGGCAACCCTTCTTTTCTGCTATTTAATTCTAGACTGGTGGTGGGGCCCAGGCAACCCCCAATTCCACTCCTCCCCGCACCTCTTTCCCCAGCCTTATGCCTCTGTCCCCACCATGGGCGCAGGCCGCGCCACACTCTCTACGAGGCCATGTGGGGAATGGCTCCCCTGCCCAGGGTCGTTCTCCCACCACAGCTAGGGCACGCCATCCAGTCCTCGCCCCTGGGGACCAGCCAGGAACCTCTCAGAGCGGAAGCAGGACCTGGGGGCTAGATTGCCAGATGACGGGTCAGAAACTCTGAAGCTGCCCCTTCCCGTCCTCCCTCGTCCTCTGACTCAAGCAGCCCCTCCATCTCCGGCAACTCTCGACAGCTTCCAAGTGTGAGTTGTTTGGGGCCAACCACAGCCTTGAGTCTGGCCAAGGAGGTGATTAAACAGCTCAGCTTCTCTTGCTGCCTCTGGGTGTCTTTGATTTCCTGCCCAAAACCTCTCTAGCTGTGCCCAAGTTCTGCCCTCTGGCCTGCGTCTCCTGCATGTCAGGTGTCCACAGCATCCACAGCGTTCTGTGAGCCTCCCTACCGTGGTCTCATTTCCCCATGTTTGTAATGACCTCCACTTTACTGGGTTGACCAATGTCAAGCCTCTTTTTAGACCAGAGAAGAGCCCCATGACATTAACAAGCAGTATTCATGTTAGAAGTCAGTGAAGGACTGCTGCTGTGGTGCACAACTTTCTTCACTCACGATTCTCCCAACTGTTTTAAAAAATGGAAGGCGGGGGACTTCCCTAGTGGGTCAGTAGTGAAGATGCCATGCTCCCCATGCATGGGGCCTGGGTTTGGTCCCTGGTTAGGGAACTAGATCCCACATGCTGCAACAAACATTGAATATCCCATGTGTCACAACTAAGACCTAGCAAAGCCAAATAAGTAAATATTTAAAAAAAAAAAAAGGCAGTAGAGCCCTGTCACAACCTAGTATCAGCCACGGCTTAGCCTGACAGTGGAAAGTGGAGCATACAGGCGGTGATTACTAGCCCCACCTTCTGTCTCAATGGAGAGGACCCCAATAAGGGGTCAAGGGAGTTCAGGTTCTCAATCCACTGACCAATAGAATGGTATCACCCTGGGAAGCCGTGAGGCACATCCTAAGTGCATAAACAAACACACAGGAAAATGTATTCTAGATCCAGTGAGATATTAAAGTAGATGACTTTCCCCATTGTCTCTGGCTTGGCCACTGAAGGTTTCAGGGCAATAGTATTTGCCTTGGCCTCCTATAGGAAAAGCTTTGCTCTTTCATTGTTTCCCATCCATATACAAACAACTATTTTCAGGGCTCAGAGATCTTTCCAGGAAAGCAGCCCCATCGTTAGCATAGTAGGCCAAGGGCCCTAGCTGGGCAGACCCTCCCATCAGCCATGATAAAGACAGGGTCAGGTGTGTGCAGGCCCAGAAAGTTCCCAAACACAAGCTGTAGTAGATTAGACAGCTCACAGAATAATTACACTTTCTCTCAAGAAGAGCAGATTCAGTACTTCAAAGCAGACATGTGATAACAAAACTGGAACAATCTGTCGTGAGACATCAGCACTACACGGACACCTTCTTTTGTGCTCCAGGTATAACTGTGAGATCTCCACTGTAGGAAGAGAAAGTCACACACTGCGGGGTGCTCAGGGAGTCTGGGTGGATGCACTCCTTGGTGGCAAGCCTGGGCATTGGGAGAGAAAGCAATAATTGGAGATTTTAGAAGGAAAAAAATGTGCATTAGGGTGAAAAAACAGTAAACAGGGCAGCCAAGTGGAGCAGTCCTGCAGAATGCAGTCAGACATAGTGAGTGGAGGTGTAATAAAAATATGGTTTGAGCATTTACATACACATGGTAGCTGACGCTACCACGAATCCTTAAGGAGAGGACGTAGAAGAGGATAAGCATAAAGTCAGGAAGTTACGTCTCATAAGGGAGACGCCTTCGGAAACGAGTGGATGAAAGTTCAGGAAGGATGAGAGAATGGGATGGAGCAGTGATGGATAGGAGGCAGATTAGAGCACAAAAATACAATAATGCAGGCTCCATGAATCAATGGGGAAATAGGGACAGACGAAAATGGATTAATTATTTAGAGGAAAATGTTTGCCTTCTTACCTAACCCTACTTCCAAGGGCAAACTCGAGATCTGTGCTGACCAGTGTGGCAGGCACGAGTCATGTGCAGCCACTGAGCGTGTGAAATCTGGCTAGTCCGACCGAGATGTGCTGTAAGTGTAGAATGCTTTCTGGATTTTGAAGACTGAAAAGGAAAAAAGAATTTAAAACATCTCAATAATTTGTATTTGATGATACATTGCAATATTTTAGCTATATTGGATCTCAAAAATATTAAAGTCAATTTCAACTGTTTCCTTTTGTTTCTTAAATGTGTTTACTAGAAAATTTTGTATATGTTTCTCACATTATATTTCTATTTGGATAGCACTGCTCTAAATGGACTACAGACCTGAATGTGAAAGGTAAAAACATTAATGTAATAGAAGAAAATGTAGGTGAATATACTTAAGAACCAAGGGGACAGAAAAAGGCCATTCTGTACAAAACTTCGAAAGCACACACTTTAAGGCAAAAATTGATTGTCAATCACATAAACAAATTAAGGATTTCTGTTCAATGAAGGACTCCATGGACAAAACTAATAATTTGGTAGGATGAGAGAAGATACTTGAAACTGACCTCTGGTGACCTCAGCCTGCAGCAGCTTGGAGTGGGCCTTGGGTTTCAGCCAGAGACTGAGGCTGGGTCACAGCGGTGAGAGCACCAAATCCTAGCCACTAGACCAATGGTCAGGACAAGGGCCCTGGCCCTTCAGCTTTGCAGAAAAGAATTCTGACAAAGACAGAAAGTAATGCAAAAGGTAACGTGTTTCTATTAGGAGGAAAGGGGGTACAATACATGGCAGAAAGTGAAGAACTAAAGAGCCTCTTGATGAAAGTGAAAGATGAGAGTGAAAAGGTTGGCTTAAAACTCAATATTCATATAACGAAGATCATGGTATCCAGTCCCATCACTTCATGGCAAAGAGATGGGGAAACAATGGAGACAGGGATAGACTTTATTTTCCTGGGCTCCAAAATCACTGCAGATGGTGACTGCAGCCATAAAATTAAAAGATGCTTGCTCCTTGGAAGGAAAGCTATGACCAACCTAGACAGCATATTAAAAAGCAGAGACATTACTTTGCCAACAAAGGTCTGTCTAGTCAAAGCTACAGTTTGTCCAGGAGTCATGTATGGATGTGAGAGTTGGACTATAAAGAAAGCTGAGTGCCAAAGAATTGATGCTTTTGAACTGTGGTGTTGGAGAAGACTCTTGAGAGTCCCTTGGACTGAAAGAGATCCAACCAGTCCATCCTAAAAGAAATCAGTTCTGAATATTCATTGGAAGAACTGATGCTGAAGCTGAAGCTCCAATACCTTGGCCACCTGGTGTGAAGAACTGACTCATTGGAAAAGATCCTGATGCTGGGAAAGATTGAAGGCAGGAGGAGAAGGGGAGACAGAGGGTGAGATGGTTGGATGGCATCACCGACTTGATGGACATGAGTTTGAGTAAGCTCCATAACTCATAATCCTAGCTTGAGTAAGTGTTCGTGAAGGACAGGGAAGCCTGGTGTGCTGCAGTCCATGGAGTCGCAAAGAATCGGACACAACTGAGCAACTGAAGTGACTGGCATTGGACACGCAGATGGACTCAGAGAGCATGTTACTGAGTTGCATCCTTGCAGCAGTTTGAATTACTTTTATGGGGCATTTCTTTCAGATTTCCTTTGGCCAATCATTCTGATTTGCCTGGTTCACAGTCCATATTTTGTACATCTCAGGATCCTCCCATGGATTCTACCACAAAGGCCTGTGGGTAGAGCATCCCTTGACATCACTCCTCTTTCACCTCCAAGGAACCTTTCTGCACGTGTGTGGTCATAGAGGTCTCCTGTCTTCGAGAATGAGAAACATGTGGTCTGGTCAGGGCCCAGCCTTCTCCCTTAATTGTCCTGCTAGTCTTGTCTTGGAGTTTCAATCTACAGGGAATGAATCCTCTATCACTTTACTACGGAGAGATCCATCTACCTCCTACTTCAAAACCAATAAGAGATTAATATCTAGAATAGACAAGAAAATCCTGCAAATCAGCAACAAAAAAGAGACTGTAACCTGACAAGAAACACGGGGAAAAGATATAAACAGGAAAGTTCGGTTCGGTTCAGTTCAGTCGCTCAGTCGTGTCCGACTCTCCGCGACTCCATGAATCGCAGCACGCCAGGCCTCCCTGTCCATCACCAACTCCCAGAGTTCACTCAGACTCACATCCATCGAGTCAGTGATGCCATCCAGCCATCTTATCCTCTGTCGTCCCCTTCTCCTCCTGCCCCACAATCCCTCTAGCATCAGAGTCTTTTCCAATGAGTCAACTCTTCGCATGGCCAAAGTACTGGAGTTTCAGCTTCAGCATCATTCCCTCCAAAGAAATCCCAGGGCTGATCTCCTACAGAATGGACTGGTTGGATCTCCCTGCAGACAAGGGACTCTCAAGAGTCTTCTCCAACACCACAGTTCAAAAGCATCAATTCTTCGGCGCTCAGCCTTCTTCACAGTCCAACTCTCACATTCATACATGACCACAGGAAAAACCATAGCCTTAACTAGACGGACCTTTGTTGGCAAAGTAATGTCTGTGCTTTTGAATATGCTATCTAGGTTGGTCATAACTTTTCTTCCAAAGAGTAAGCATCTTTTAAACTATTTGTAAGGCCTCCCCAGACAGCCATTTTGCTTTTTTGCATTTCTTTGCCATAGGGATGGTCTTGATTCCTGTCTCTTGTACAATGTCACGAACCTCATTCCTGGTGGCTCAGAGGATAAAGAATCCGCCTCAGTGCAGGAGCTTCAGCTGGATCCCTGAGTTGGGAAGATTTCCTGAAGAAGGAAATGGCCACTCACTCCTGTATTCTTGGCTGGAGAATCCCATGGACAGAGGAGCCTGGTGGGCTACAGTCCATGGGGTCACAAAGAGCAGATATGACCAAGCGACTAACACTTATGTCACAGGGATTGGAAGGACAGGAAGGCCAGAGGGGTGGGGGAGAAGGGGAGAGAGACAAAAGTTGATGGAGTTCATTTTTTTTTAGTTATTATTATTTAAAAAATTTTTTTGGCTGGGCTGGGTCTTAGTTGTGGCATGCAGGATCTTTAGTTGAAGCATGTGAACTCTCAGTTGTGACATGTGGGATCTAGTTCCCTGACCAAGGATTCAAACTCAGATCCCCTGCAATGAGAACTTGGAATCTTAGCCAATGGATGACCAGGGGAGGCCCGTGGAGTTCATTTTAGCCAAGTGTGTTCCTGAGGGTCTGAATCATGAAGACATTCACGAAAGGACTCTTTTTGACTCCCTTTCAATCACCCTCAATCTCCATCTCTCTCTCACACACAATCTTTCCCTCCCCCTTCTCTATTTCCATCTATTGCTGTTATGCTTTAAAAAAAAATTTGGCATGATTCTTGAAATACTAACCTCAAATAATCAATAAGTATTCACAACTATGTTACAAAGTCTGCCATTTCTTATGGGAAAACATTACTTTATGAGTGATAAGTGTCTGATACACTTCAGTTGAATAATAAATAAACATAATCTGGGATAGACCAATTGTCAAATGTCTTTAGAGGTAAAGATAAACTTCCTTAAATTAAAAAAAAATTTTTTTCCCCCATTATTCTCTAACACAGCAGTCCACAGTGTTTTTTGGCACAACTGGTTTGTGGAAGACAGTTTTTCACCCTCAAGTGTGAGGGTGAAAGAGGGTGGGGTTGGGGTGGGGGAAGGGGTTGGGGATGGTTTCCAGATGATTCAGTTGCATTACATTTATTGTGTACTTAATTTCTATTTTTATCACATCAGTTCCACCTCAGATCATCAGGCAATAGATCCCAGGGGTTGGGAGCCTCTGCTCTAAAGGAATCTGAAGCTTTGGCCTTCTCCCATGAGGAATATGGAAGCTTCTTGAAGCCACAGAGGAATACTATTTGTCTTGTTCATAAATTATCTTTAGGATCTTGCCCATTATCTGGCACCTCATAGATGTAGCGGGACTGCCTAGCAATTAATGGCACAGACTCCTAATATAATGTGAGCCACATAGGTGATTTTAAATTTTATAATAACTACACTAAAAAGGTAAGAAGAAATGAGTGACATTGATTTTACTAACATGTTTTATTTTGCCCAGTATGTAAAAAATGTTGTTTTGACTGTGTAATGCATATAAAAATCACTGAGCTGATGAAACAAAATTATTTTAAGGCAGGACAAGAAAAATTGACCTAAAATTTTATCTGCTGTTGGAGTCACTCTTCTCTCCCCTTCATATGCATTGTGCGTCTGCACTGTACACAGACTAGATCTCCTTAGAAGACCTAGAAGACACAAGAATGCCTGCTCACCAACAAAAAAACCCCAACAATTTTCTGTCTGTGCCAGCAAGGCTACTCCTTAGGAGATAACATTCCTTCCTCAAATCTGTAAGAAGTCATGATGACTCACTACTTGCCTTGTTAGGTCATGTAAACTATCAATATGTTTCTCGTTCGTATAACCCTTTGTCTCAAAAGCTTATATAACTGTGCTTTGACCTCTAATGGATCTTTGAATTCTAATGGGTGAAACAGTCCTCAGTGGTTTCTGAGAGACTGTCTCCTGGGTTGTAATCCTCAGATTGGCTTGAATAAAATTTTCCATTTATTTCTTAGATTGGCTATCGAGTATTTTTTTCTTGGACAGAGCGTTTCACATCGTGTGTTTTGTGCTGAGTGTCCAAAATGCAGTGTGCCGAGGCTTCCCCGGATGTCCAGGAGTTAAGACTCTAAGCTTTAACTGCAGGAAGCATGGGCTCAACCTCTGGTTGGGAAATTAAAATCCTGCATGCCACGCCATGGGGCAAAAAAAGAAAACAAACAAAAAAGCAAACAAAACAACCCCACAATTCAGGGTCTGTTTTACAGTCACAACACATCTCAGTTTGGACTTGCCACATTCAGGTGCCCAATGTGGCTCAGCCATGTATTGGTTATAAATGTGGCTCAACCGCTTTATTGGTTATAAACACCCTCAGAGCCTGTTTCAGAGGAGGAAAAAGGGCAGCAGTTTACTGCCCAAACTGCCTTGGATTCCAGGACTGTGACTTTAAAGGGATTTGGGGGCTTGGCCTCCACTCTTGAAGAAATGGAGATGAGAGCAGTTATGGGGACCAATTAATACAAGGGCAAGACTTGGCCCAGAGCAGAGATCCAGATCCTTTGAGCTTTGGAGGCCACCTTTTGTGGCATTGAAACATTGGTCACCTCATTTCTGCTTTGATGCACACTTTCCTATAATGACGCTTGAGTTTCTCCCATTCTAAAGTGTTTCTCCAAAAATCCATGTCCGCACATGTATAGAGCTCCCTCTGCTCCCCCGCAAATTCTCCATGGTTTCTCCACTCCTGCACCTCCTGTCATCTCTCTCCTCCTGCACAGAGCTTGACACTCACCATCCCCTGCAAGCGCAGCATTCTTCTCAAATTTAGGAACAAGAAATGAAGTGAGAGGTTCAAGTGTTAAAGAGGTGCTGGTGGCTGTTGGGTATTATGTGGGATAGCATGGTGTGGAATCTTGTTGGGTTGTTGTGGGGTCATTTGGGGTCTTTTTGGGGTGGCTGTGGGATCTTGTGGGGCTGAAGGGGAGTCTTATGGGGTCTTATGGGGCTGTGTGTGGGTGAGGAAGTATAACTGCTTGGAGCTGATGTAGCTGTTCCCTGGTAAAGGAGTGGAACTATCACACCCATAAGGTGGTTCCTTCTGCCCGAGGTGGACCCTCTGATGCCAAACTTTTTCAAACAGAGTGCATCCTTCATGGACACACAGCTGTGAAGATCATTTCTAACCAGAACTGATGCAGATGGAGAGCCTTTCAGGATTGGAAGCATTTTGGGTTTTCAGTCTACTACCCTTCTCTGCAGGAGCGAGATGGGCCGGCAGAACCATCCTCAGAGCAGAATAGGAGGCCAGTGCTCCTGTATTTCTGAGCTTCCTGGAATGCAGAGCAGAAAGCAGGTTTCTGAGATGGAATTCTCCATGGAAGACCATCAGAAAAGTTTCATATGGCATTTTGCGGTTGTTTTTTTGACAATTTTCAACAATACTTTCCACTCTGCTTCTCAACACTTGGATCTTTCCAAGTTTGCTCTTGCTATTTAAAACTTTCAGCTCAGGACAGACTTTGGTGGAAATAATTCCTTTTTTCTGAGGCATTGCCAAATTAACTGAACAAGTTGCAAATTAATCCAGCCAGAAGCAAAACAAAACAACAAGACTATGGAGCTTGAAAGAAACGCTGGATAGTGGTCAAAATGTGATCAAAAGCCTTTGGTATGGATTACAACAAACTGTGGAAAATTCTTAAAAAGGTGGGAATACCAGCCTCCTAAGAAACCTTACCTGCCTCCTCAGAAACCTTATGCAAGTCAAGAAGTAACAGTCAGAACTGGACATGGAACAATGGACTGGTTCAAAATTGGTAAAGGAGTACTTGAAGGCTATATATTGTCACCCTGTTTACTTTTCATATTTGCAGAGTCAAAGTGTTAGTTGCGCAGTCATGCTGACTCTTTTCAACCCCATGGACTATAGCCCACCAGGCTCCTCTGTCCTTGGACTTCTATGAGCAATAATACTGGAGTGGGTAGCCATCCCCATCTCCAGAGGATCTTCCCAACCTAGGGATTGAACCACATCTCCTGCATAACTAGGAGGATTTTAAACAGTGAGTCCCCAGGGAAGCTCATCATGGGAATGCTGGGCTAGATGAATCACAAGCTGGAATTAAGACTGCTGGGAGAAATGTGTGTGTGTTATGTGTGTGTTAGTCGCTCAGTCGTGTCCGACTCTCTGCGACCCCATGGACTGTAGCCCACCAGGCTTCTCTGTCCATGGAATTCTCCAGGCAAGAATACTGGAGTGGATTGCCATTCCCTTCTCCAGAGGAACTTCCCAACCCAGGAATCGAACCCTGGTCTCCTGCATGGCAGCCGTTTATGATACCATTATAATGCAGAAAGTGAAGAGGAACTTAAGAACTTCTTGATGAAGGTCAAAGAGGATAGTGAAAAAGCTGGCTTAAAATTCAGCATTCAAAAAACTTAGATCATGGCATCTGGTTGCAACACTTCATGGCAAGTAGAAGGGGAAAAAAGTGGAAACACTGACAGATTTTCTTTGCTTGGGCTTCCAAATAACTGCAGATGGTGACTGGTAGCCATGAAATTAAAAGAGGCTTGTTCCTTGGAAGGAAAACTATGACAAACCTAGGCAGTACATTGAAAAGCAGAGACATCACTTTGCCGACAAAGCTCCGTCTAGTTAAAACTATGGTTTTTCCAGTAGTCATGTGTGGATGTGAACTGGGGCTTCCCAGGTGGCACAGTGGTAAAAAATCTGCCTGTCAAGGCAGGATATGCAAGAGACACAGTTTTGATCTCTAGGTCAGGAAGATGCCCTGGAGTAGGAAATGGCAACCCACTCCAGTATTCTTGCCTGGGAAATTCCATGGACAGAGGAACCTGGCAGGCTACAGTCCATAGCATCACAAAGAGTTGGACATGATTGAGTACACATCAACCCACATGGATGTGAGGGTTGGACCATAAAGAAAGCTGAGTGCCAGAGTTGATGCTTTCTAACTGTGCTGGAGAACACTCTTGAGAGTCCCTTGGACTTCAAGGAGACTAAACCAGTCAATCCTGAAGGAAATCAACCTTGAATATTCATTGCAAGGACTGATGCTGAAACTGAATCTACAATACTTTGGCCACCTGTGTGAAGAGGTGGAAAAGACCCTAATGCTGAGAAAGACTGAAGGCAGGAGAAGAGGGGGCAGCAAAGGTTGAGGTGGTTACAAATAGCATCACGGACTCAACTGACATGAGTTTGAGCAAAATCATGGAGATAGTGAAGGACAGGGAAGCCTGGTGTGCTGCAGTCCAAGGGGTTGCAAAGAGTAGGATTCGACTGAGTGATTGAACAACAGCAACAACAAAATGTGATCCTATCTAGTGCCCCACCCTACTTGTTAATCACCACAACGAGATAAGCAAAAGGTCATGCCGCTTCCCACCCCTTTCTCTCCTGGTACCTGCACCTTGCGGGCAGTTTGCAACTTATTTCCTTTCTGTTTTCCTGAAATTATATTCTACTAAAATTCCCTTGAGATTTGCTCAGTCCATTGGAATTCAAGAAAAGTGGGCCCTGATATACAGCTGCTACTGCTAAGTCATTTCAGTCGTGTCCAACTCTGTGCAACCCCATGGACTGCAGCCACCCAGGTTCCTCCGTCCATGGGATTTTCCAGGCAAGAGTACTGGAGTGGGTTGCTATTGCCTTCTGATATATAGCATAAATGTCTAAATCTTGACTCATGACCTTCTATGTCTTAGGTAGGCACAGCAGCAGCTTTTATAACAGTTCATTTCATGATTAAAAAAAATTTTTTTTTTCGTTATTTAAATGTTGATCAGAGGAAATGGATGAGGAAACTTCAGTAGCAAGTTCTGTAGTAACGGGGTAGGAAAGTGTGACTCAGTCTGGCCCTGTGTTTGCTACTGGGGGACGTTTGCTGTTGGGCGACTTTTGCCGCACTGCACCTGGGCATATTGTGGATGCAGAAGAGCTGCCTTTCATTCCTTAACTAATTCATCTGCCGTCATATCCCTTAAAACCAATCACCTTGATGACGCTGTGTGGTCTAGTCTACGCTATTCTGCGACGGGGTGGGGGCAATCTCCTACCAGGTTTCCTAAATCCTGACCCAGTGCTCAATGTCTCAGTAGCTGCGCAAAGTCCGGGTGTTGGAGGCACCGGAAACTAGTGCGCTTCCGAGTGCGCCTGGCCACGCCCAGAACTACTTTTAGAGAAGATTGCATTAAGGGAGGGGGCCTCAGAACGTGTTTAAAAGGGGCTTGACTGGGTGGACCCCTCCAGTGCCTCTACAGGACTCCAGGAGAGAGGGAGGCAGTTCTCGCTGAAGTTCCTTGCTCGTCGGGAGGCCCATCCTCATCATGTCTTCTTCAAAGAGTGAGTCTTTGGGAGGGGGGGGTCTTGTGGACTAATGTGGAAGCGTCTGGGCTGTAGGGTATCCGCAGGGTCACCTGGGGTGCTTTGAAGTTTTCTGTTCACTGTGCCATTTAGTGCTGATACTTGGAAAGAGGGGACAGCTAACTAGACCAGGCCCTGAAAAAGTCTGCTTAGAGAAGGAGCTCAAGATGGTAGTAGGCACCCATCATGGTACGTTTTTCTTTTTTTCCCCTTAAATTCGAAATGTGGAAAGTTCCCTTTGCAGGATGCAGCGGTTCTAGATTACTTTGAGGAGGGCTTAAAGGGGGAAGGGAGCCTAGCTTTTCCAGGGCCTAATATTTTGCCCATTTCCATCAGAGAGTGAATTTGGTTTAGAACTGAGTCGGTGGTGAGCCCAGTTCTAATGGACTTGGGAGCCCAAAGCTAAAATTGAGGACTGGGGCGCTTGCCCTGGTTACAAGTAGAAATGCAAATATTAATGTGTAGAATTCCACGATGTTTGGTTTTTCTCAGATGAGATTTCCTCGTTTTAATTTTTGACATCTCCTAATAGCTGCATATTTTGAGTCCTCTCATAGGTGGTGGGTACATACTAGTTGGGGTCTTGACAGACACATCTGGGCATTCCCAGGCCAGTGTCTGGACCTGTGCATTGCATTGTAATTATAATTTATATGGCAGATGCCCCAAGAATTGTTTGGGGTGCACCAACGTTTTTGGTATCGGTAAGATATGCAGGTGGAATCCCTGAGTTGGGAGCTGAGGGAGAGTCTGTATTTCATGGGATTCCTCAGAGGGTGCCAGGCCAGGAGCAGAATCCCAGGAGTGGGTTTGTGAGAGCTCCGCAAGGGGGCCTAAGCTTCCTGCCCAGAAACAAAATTCCTTCTCTTTGGGAGGTTGCAGATTGAGCAAGTCTCAGCTCTCACACAGAGATGCAGGGGTTACAAGTGAACCGAAATGTGAGGCCTGAGGCTAAAGTCTGTTTCTCATTCTGGGTCTGTTCTAGAGTCTCTTTCTGGACCTGCTCCAGAGTCTCAAGAAGGCCAGAGGCGCAGGAGAACCAAGTACGACAGAAACCAGAATAGGATTCTTTTTGAGGCTTACGAAAGAGACGCTTACCCCGATTTTAATCTCAGAAAGGCTCTGGCCAAGCAACTCAAGGTTCCTGAGGCAAGAATCCAGGTAAAAATGTAAATCCTTGACAGGAGGGCGGCGGCTGGGTGGGGAACCAGCCCACGTGTTAACTTGCCTGTTTTTAATACGGTTTAAAAAGCCCTGCTTTGAGTTAATCCTCTTAATATTGCTGTGAGGTAGACATTATCCCCATTTATAGGAAAATAAAGGTTAGAGGTTAGTAATTTAGGTTACTACCCTGGCAAGGGGTAGAGTCTAAACTGGCTTCTGTCAAATATTTACCATGTTAGAAATTGAAAACTGAGAACTTTAAAAAAGGAGGAAAAAAAGAAATTGAAACTGAGAAATTTCAAAATATTCACTAATTCAGTAAAAATAACCACAATAAACCTGTGCTGCAGTCCATGAGGCTGCAAAGAATCTTAGCGACTGAACAACAATGAACTCTATTACATTACTTGTTAACTTTTAAGTATTTTTTAAGAAAAGCAACCATGGTCTCAAAGCCTGAGAATTGTCTTAGAGGAATGGCAGAACAAGACTCAGAAGCTGGTTTCTCAGTTCTTTGCATTCCCTTTGCTGTACCAGCTCTCTGGGCCGCTGGGAATCACAGAGAGAATATAGGAAGGAAGCAGAAGAGCAGAGGCAAGTCATATTTTGTGTTGTAAAGAAAATGGTTTTGATTTCATAGGGACCCCCCAAAGGGGACTGGAGGTCCCAGGGATCTTGGATCTTTTGGATCTCTGGGTCACAGCCTTGGGGGCACACTGTAGTCTCTCCAGTTCCTCCTCCAGGAAGTCTACTGGGATGAGTCTGGGTCCAGCCTGGGAATTTAAATAACACCCCCTCCTCTGCCCTCTAGGTGGCTGAAGTGTGAGGTCAAGTCTGAAAACTGTTGCTGCTGCTCTTAATGAAATTCAGGTCTCTTAGGGCGGAGCTGGAATGTACACAGGCTGTTTAGAAAGCCTCCCAGGTGATTCTGATGTGTAGCTAGGACTGAAATCTGTTCTTGACCAGTGGTTTTCAGTCCTAGATTAACATCCCCTGCACTGGCAGGCAGATTCTTTACCACTAGTGCTATCTGGAAAGCCCAAACACCAATGCAGGAGACGTAAGAGACTTGGGTTCGATCCCTGGGTTGGGAAGATCCCTGCAGACAGGAATGGCACCCCACTTCAATATTCTTGCCTGGAGCATCCTATGGACAGAGGAGCCTGGCGGGCTATGGTCCATAGGGTCACACGGAGTTGTACATTACTGAAGCGACTTAGCAGGCAGGCAGGTACAACTTCACGACCACTTATGGGCAGAAGCACTGGGTTCAGAAGTTCAGTAAACAGTTCTGGGGTTCCTTATACTTCAGGTAGCATCTGGAGCCAGATGGGAAACCTTGAAGTTTAAAAGCTCAGCTATGGGACATCCCTCTGAGAGCACCTGATAGACACCCTATTTAGGGCCAGAGAGTGAAAGTCAATTAGTCTTGTCCAGCTCTTTGCCACCCAGTGCCTGCCAGACTCTTCTGTCCATGGGATTTCCCAAAGGGACAATAATGGAGTGGATTGCCATTCCCTTCTCCAGGGGATCTTTCCTGACCCAGGGATTGAGCCCAGGTCTCTTGCATTGCAGGCAGATTCTTTATCATCTGAGCCACCTGGGAAACCCAATTAGGGGCCAGAGAGACTGAGAAAGCTTCCTGGTTGGAGATCAGCTTAGCCTTTGCAAAGGCCATTGTGTGGGGGAAGAAGCCAGCATCCTGTGCCTACCTGGAGGTGGGCTTGCCTTGGGGCCAGGGTGTGTACAGGAGAGTTTTGGGTTTTTGGGAATGTCCCTCCTCCCTCACCTCCCTGTAAATTTGGGCCTTTGTCCTGCAGTTTCCCAGTGGGAGTTGTTTTCCCTAAGGGAAAAGAAAATGCGTGGGAATTGGCTGTGAAATTCCTTTATTGTTCTGTTCCATCTTCAGGGCTTGCCCAGTGGCTGGGCCTATAAAGATTCCACTGTTGTGTTCCTGGAGGGCAAAGGGGAGGCCTGGCAGAACAGGACCAGGGTGAGGGATGAAGAGGAGCCTCCAGGAAAAGGAGTAGCCCTGGGGGAAGTAGAACCCCATCTCAAATCTAGAGGAGGCAGAAAGGAGGCCTGCCTGGGAATGGGAAGAGAAGAGGACTGCCTATGTCAGCAAAGGAGAGGGGGTGGGACTAACAAGCGTCTTGCTCCCAGGCCTCACCTGTCCAAGGTGAGGTCCTAAAATGACCCACAGAGGAACTGACACTGAACTGGGGCTTGGGGTGAAAAGAGGTTTTACTCAGAGGGGTTCTGTCTTATAAACTGCAAAATGATTACCACCGTAGTTTACCTAACACCTCATTCTGTCACATAGTTAATATTTCTTTTTTATGTCAAGAACATTAAATGTCTACTTTCTTAGTAACTTTCATTCTGAATTCTACCTTAAGTCACAAGCTCCTTGGTGGTGATAATTATAGGACTGGGCTTAATTGGAAAATGTCTTTTGTCTCCCCATCCTTTTGACTCAGTGTCTCTTCCTTTCTCCATCTCCCACCCCCTCTCCCCTCCCCTTTAGGTGTGGTTTCAGAACAGAAGAGCTCGAGAGCGTCACAAGAACGCAAAGAAGGAAAAGGCAGGCCCCCCGGTTCCAGAACCCATTCATGGAAGAGTTGGCACCCCAGTTCCAAGACCCAGTCAGGGTGGACTCTGTGCCCCCAACTGCCCTTGCCAGCAGTGTCTAATTGTGGCCCAGAGGAATGCCAGTTTATTTTCCTCGAATCCAGGGAATGCTTCTGATCAGGCTGGTTTTGGAGGGTATGTTGGTAACCCGAGCATGAATATGGCCTCGCATAACCTGCCAACTGTAGCTGATGAGCCTTCTGGAGACCTGCGCTATACTTTCTCCTCGAGTTTCAGCCTCCACTATTTCCCCTCCGGCTTCAACCCCAAAGAGCTCACGGCTTCCCAACAGTCCTCTCCACAACTGGAAGCTGGCCATGCAGAGACTTATGTGGGGGGCCCTGAACAGCCTCTGGCTCAAGTGGACGAGGCCCCGCAGGGATACTGGCAACATCCCCCCTCTGGTGAACAGCAGCCGTGGTGGAGCTGGCAGGCTTCGCCTGCTCTGAAGCCAGAGATGGAATTCGAGCAGCCACCGTCCCAGAGCCTGGAGGCTGCTATGCCACCATGGTCCTGTTGGTCACTTCTGCCTACTCCAGCCTCTTCACCTCCTCAACCCCCTCTGCCCCAGGAGCTGTATTCCCATCCTGCTTCTTCTCAGCCCCTTGCAAAGAGGGCATCTGCCAATATCAGGAGGCTGTTTCATCCCTACCTCTGAGAAAGGACCTAGATGGGAGGCCCGAGGCACCCCAGCCCTCAGCCGTTGCAGCTGTGGAAGCAGCACTTAAACTCCTGCTACAACAAAACTGGACATAACCTAAGCAAGTGTGAGTCAGGTCACAGATGAAATCAGCTAGGGCTTATCTATACTTTTTAATAGTATGCAAAATTGAAAAAGGATTTGAAGATTTGTGTATATCTCCTAGACATATTCTAAAGAAATGAAATTGTCAGGATGGAAGGGCATAAAGTACGGGGGATATGGGCAGGCAGGGGACCTAAGAGGTTTCCTTAGATGGGAGGAAAAGGGATCTTTGGAAGTCCATCTGTCCTGCCTTTTTATCAATATGAATCAATATGATTCACTTGATCAATATGAAGCACTTAAATGTTCTGTAAACCTTAGAAGGGATTGAGGGGTAGGCTGAGGGCTGATTTGTAGAAATAAACTCAATATTCACAGAATGGGATTCACTGTGGCTATTTCTGTGGCCTGGAATGGATCCTCCCTCTTCTCCATGTGCACACTGCCCACTTCCCTTGTCCAGCCAAGTGTGTCTTCCCTCTGGACTTTGAACACATCCCTGCTCCTAGGCAGACAATTTTCTGAAAGCAAGTCCTCCTCCCAACTCACTCTATGGCCAAATGCAAACCCCAATATAGAATGAATGGGTTTGACTAGAGAGAGAAATTGGAAGGTGAATGCAAATGCATCTCTTTTCAGTTCACACAGTGTAGCCTGGGTCCCTCAGGTACCTACCCATCCATGCCAAGAGGAAGAGGGTGAGAAGCACACCTGTGTGGAGGAAATCTGCTTAGCCAAGGGGACTAAACCCTCAAGGTTGGAGAAATATAAAGATGATTCTTGTTCATGTGGCAGACTACCTTCAAGGTTACAGAGTAGCAAAACTTAGCTTTACCCAGTTTATAAATAAGGGTCTGGTGTACATCAGAGATGAACTCCCTCAGCCTTAAACTGCTCTGCGCAGTCTGACTTTAAGGAAAACTAGGTGTTGAGCACACCCATTCCAGTACTCTTGCCTGGAAAATCTCGTGGGCAGAGGAGCCTGGTAGGCTGCAGTCCATGGGGTCACAAAGAGTCAGACACAACTGAGCGACTTTCACTTTTCACTTTCATGCATTGGAGAAGGAAATGGCACCCCACTCCAGTGTTCTTTCCTGGAGAATCCCAGGGATGTGGGAGCCTGGTGGGCTGCTGTCTATGGGGTTGCACAAGTCAGACACAACTGAAGTTACTTAGCAGCAACAACATCAGGAGTTGAGCACAGGCTGCTTGATCACAGAAATGTCCAATTACATATTTCACCTTCCTTGCTACTTTGACATTCTGTGAAGTTAAAGTACCAACACACAAACTGCCAGGAAGGCCTCATAGCCTGAAAAATCTTTAAGTTGGATCTACAGTGTCAGCACCTTGAGTTTTTACTCCAGACTACTCAGGTTTCATCAATAGACATCTTTCTAGCCTCAAACCCCATCCTTCACCCCCATTTTCCTTCCCAAATGGCAGTACCAGGTGAAGAGGGAATGAGAGTACCATCAGATCTTGCTGGAGGGCAGAGCAGCAGGCTGCCCTGTGCCCACAGAGGGCATCAGGAAACTGCTCCTGTGTGTCCTCATGAAGGGATATGCTGAGTTTCCCAAGTCTGGGGCCCAAAGAGACAGAAGCAGAGCTGCATGGTAAGAGGCTGGATGGCTGTCTTCTGTTCAAATGGAGCAGAAGGCTTGGCTGAAGACTGACCTTTATAAGGCTTCTCTCTGGTCCCCTGTCTTTCTGCCCCTATAGTGCCTTACAATGTGTGAAATCCACATTGGAATGGATTAATAAACATTAGTTAGCCCTTATATTTATCAAGTTGCAGTAAAGAGAGAAGACACTGACTCAGAGAAGACACTGACTCACGAACTATTTACTCATATATGCCGTGGCAAAGCTGGTCCTGGAATCTGCATACATAGTGCAGGTGGTTGCGACCCACATAGCGTGGGCGTGAGGAGCTATCCCACCTCTGAGGCCAGGGGCAGCAGCCAGGAGGAGCAACCCCATGTCCAAGGCGTGGTGGCTGTGCTGGCGCAGGAGGGCTTAGAGGAGCTATTCCCGTTCAAGGTCAGGAGGGACGGTGGTGAGGAGATACCCCTTGTCCAAGGTAAGGAGCAGCGGCTGTGCTTTGTTGGAGCAGCCGTGAAAAGATACCCCACGTCCAAGGTAAGAGAAACCCAAGTAAGATGGTAGGTGTGCAAGAGGGCATCAGAGGGCAGACACACTGAAACCATTGCTACGAGCAAAATGACATAGAGACAGACAGACAAACAGGACAGACACGCACACACAACTCCGGCCAGAGGAAAAAATGACCACGCGGGCGGTCTGCGGTTTATTTATATAGCTCTCCATTTCCGCATTCCAATCTACATGACTAAGCCCTTTTATTGCAGGGCATGTTGCAGAGACGTGATCCAATAGCAGAGCAGAAGGGAGTGAAGCTTTTGTTTATTCTTAGAGTCTGTTCAGGGCCTCCTTTCCTCCAGATCAGGAGGGAGATTCCCTCACTCTGCAAGGGACCATTAATCTCACGGCTGTGTCCAGACTCCGTAGCAGAAGAAGCCCCGCATGCAGGAATCTTCCCTGCCCGAGTGGAGAGTTGCTCACGTGGGAACGTCTCCACTTCCCTATCATGGTTACATTAGCTTCCTTCATCTCCCCTTTTTTATTTGTTCTAATGGTCTGCAGCATGGTCTGGATCCTCTCTGCTTCGGGCTTTAGTTGTTTCCTTTTACACCATCATTGGAAGACTAGAAAAGCAACACAACATAAAAGCAATATAAACACAGTGTTCCCAAAGGTCGTTCCAATTAATGTGGATGTATGCCCTAATGGATTTAAGCTATCCATCCCTTCTTGAAGACTTTTCAACAAATCAGACCCTGTAATGTCAGGTAAAGTCTTTCTAAAGGTAGACAAAATTTGTCGTTCCAAATCCACAATTTCAGTAGGTTTTGATGTCCAGTCAGAGAGCATTTTTCCTTTTTCCACCCCTCGCTCAAATTATATGGTACAGGTGTTACACAGAATTGGGAGGAATTTCAATCACATTTCAACACACTTCTTGTAGATAAGACAGTCAATTGGTCTCCAAGCCAGGAAACAGTATGTTGAAGGTTGAGCACATCGGTAGCAAGTTGTGCTTCCAAATCTCGCTGTGTTGCCATAGCAAATGAGAGTCTTTATGCCAATCACAAACAAAATCAGCTGTCTGATGCCTTGGTGCAAAGCTAGGCCTGCTACTGCTGCCGTTGCTGTTACCAATGCGACAGCCAGGATTGAAGCGATGATCACACCAATCATGCGTCGAGATCGACGTAGCAAAGTCTGTACAGCGGTAACCAGACGAGAAACAGCAAAGGAATCTGACCATGGTCATGTCAGATTTATGGATAACCATACTTCTGACCGAACCTTAACAATTACCAATGAGAAATTAGAATAAAGAGCTTGTTTTTCAAAGTTCTTCCACCAAGACGGATTCACACCTTGGGTCAAATTACAGTGATTACATGATATAGATCCCACAGCAACATCCCAAGTCCAATTACCGTACAATAACGCAAAAGGATATTTTACACAAGCTGTAGCAAAATAGGACTTATTAACATGTAAATTGACATGAAAAGGACCGGAAGAGTCGTTAACATTCAAAGTATAGTTTCCTGTCCATATATTGAAGCTACTAGAAACTGCCCATAATTTCCAAATATCTCCTTGAATGTGTGGATATCCTAGCAACTGTAATTGAGGAGGAACAAGTGCAAATTGAGGCCATTTAACTGTTTCATTACCATGGCCTATCAAGGCGTTGTTTACATGACTCCATTTAAGAGATTTATTTGACCACTTTTCTAAGAACTGTCCATGATCTGGACACCAATCTACAATAATAAACCCAGAATAATTCATAACTTTAAAGGGACAATGACCTTGGCAGCATCCCCATTCCAGAGATTCTAGTGAAGAAGCAAAAAGGTTAACAGGACATAAAGACAAATGTATTCCATCATGACTGTCTACTGGTTCTGTCGAAGTGCTAAATCCCCTGGTGGAAACAAGCACAGTGAAAGTAGCAAAATGATAATTATTATACTTTATTCCCCATGTATTATAAGAATGATGAGAATGTTCCCTAGTGGACAGACAAAAGGGGTGTCCTCCTATGCACAAAGGGACACCTTCTACTGCAATAGTCAAGTTACTGATATTATATTGTTGTTTATGATGAAAGATTGTTCTATTCCTCCACAAGTAGGTGGGGGAAGAAAGGCAGTTTCATTAGTGCATATCAGCACTTCTGGTTCCCCCCAGGAAACTGCTCTTATTAACGGGGGATTAGGTATATATGCCCAATATGTATAGGTACCTGCTGATGCCCCGATTACCTGGCATGGTAACACCGCTATCATGGCAAGCAGGAGATGGGGAGGATCCAGAGGTTGCCCCGCTCTCATCAGTGTCTTCTTAGCTTCCAGGGTCAGCTTCTTCAATTGACCCCATGTAGGAGGTGTTGCTTCCCTTGTATTGAAAGTAAAGCTTCTCTGCATAGTAAGCTCCTCAAATTTTTTAACAAAGGGATCAACCATGGTTGATTTTGATCAATCATGCTGGGGTCCAAAACCTGTAATTATTAACAGAAATGAAAGCATACCCTCGTCCTAGATATATTAATATTGCTGGAATCCAGCCCTTCTCTTTATCCTTATACCAAATTGGCATATTCAGGATCTTCTTATCCTCTTCCTTCCTTCAAAAATGCAATTCTGCTGCTGATAAATTTTCATTGCTTCACATATTCAAAAAATTTAAAGTAAGTAAAGTTTTATTTAAGATGTCTTTTGGTTTCATAAATCTCTCCTGTTCCCCCCTTTTTATTTTTTCAATATAATCACGTAAAGTATGATTAGCTCTTTCAATAATGGCTTGTCCTTGACTATTATAAGGGATGCCAAAAGTATGAGTTATATGATATTGGGATAAAAAATGAGCTAATTTTGCTGATTGGTAGGCAGGTGCGTAATCAGTTTTCAATTCAATTGGTATTCCCGTAACTGCAAAATAAGATAACAAATGAGTAATAACAGCATCAGCTTTTTCAGAATGTAGTGCAGTAGCCCATTGGAAATGTGTACATGTATCTATAGTATGGTGGACACATTTCTGTTGTCCAAAAGATCAAATGAAAATTACATCCATCTGCCGTATCTGATTTGCTTGTTGTCCTCTTACGTTGACACCTGGTGGGGTAAGTGGTAAGCAAAAGGCGCACATATGGAACAAGAACGAACAATATTTTGAGCTTGTTTTCGAGTAATAGCATAAGATTTTTTTAATCCTTTAGAGTTAGTATGTTGCAGGCGATGTTCTTGTGTTGCTGCTTCTATAGGATAGAGCAGTGCATCAATTGTAGCATTTCCTAATGACAAGGGTCCAGGAAGAGCAGAATGTGCAGGGATATGAGTAAAGAAAATTAATTCTGAACGTCACAAGAGTGATTGCTGTACCTGATAAAACAATTTATCAATATCTGTCTTAAGAGTTATAGGCAAGGAAACCTGAGGAAGCTGCAGGCAAGAGAGAACAGCATATTGAGAATCTGAAACAATGTTAACGGGAAGTTGAGGAAAATCTTGCAAAACTAGATAAATAGCCCACAATTCGGCGGGCTGTACAGAAGAGAACGAATGGGAAGGACTTTAGAGCATTCGGAAGTCCAATATCCAGCAGTGTTTTTATTTGCATCAGTAAAAATGGTGGGTCCTTTGACTGGAGTATCTGAAATTGGAGATTGAGGTATCATGGAGTTAGTTCAAAGAAAATAAATCAATTTAGATGACGGATAATGATTAGAAAACGAACCAGGAAATGAAGCAAGGGAAATCTGCCAATTTTCATTAAATTGTAAACATCGAGATATTTGAGCATTTGTTAATTGAGTAACAATCTGGTGTGGTTCTTTTCCTGATAATTGTAGAATACGATGGCGACCCTTCTGTATGAGAAATGCTAATTTATCCATATATGTAGTCAATTTTTTGGAAAAGCTGTTAGGTAAGAAAACCCATTCTATTAATCCTTTTTCTTGAGCAATAACACCAGATGGAGAATGAGGAGTATGAAATATTATAAATACAATGGGTTGAGACGCAGAAATGTAGGTCAAGAAGCCATCATTCAATCTTTGTTCAACAAATTGAAGTTCCTGTAAAGCCAAAGAGTTAATGTCTGAGGACTATCTAAAGCTGGGTTTCCTTCTAAGGTAGAAAATAAATGTTGTATTGATAAATAGGAATCCCAAGTATTGGGCGTAGCCAATTAATATCTCCCAATAATTTTTGAAAGTCATTTAGGGTTTTTAGATGATCTCTTCTAATTTGTAACTTTTGGGGTCTTATTCTGTGTTGTTCTAATATCGTCCCTAAATAAGAAATAGAAAAGTCCTTTTGAACTTTCTCTGGAGCTATATGCAAGTTGTATTGCTTTAAAGCCTCCTGTAGTTTTAGGAAAAATTCATCACGTTCAGCAATATTAGGGGCTGCCAATAAGAGATCACCCATATGATGATACAGAATATAATTGAGGTGATCTTGACGAACAAACTGCAAAGAACGAACTACAAATTCTTGGCATAGGGTAGGACTATTTATCATCCCCTGTGGTAAAACTGTCCATTGATAATGCTTAACAGGTTGGGCATAGTTAAGAACAGGGACTGGGAAAGCAAACTTATCTCTATCTTGTAATTGTAAAGGAATAGTAAAAAAACAGTCTTTAAGATCCAGTACCATTAACGACCAATTCTGAGGAATAAGAGCTGGAGATGGAAGGCCCAACTGTAAGGCTCCCATAGGTTCAATACATTTATTAACTTCTCTTAAATCAGTCAACATTCTCCATTTTCCAGATTTCTTTTTTATCACAAACACAGGAGAATTCCAGGGGGAAGTAGAGGGCTCTATATGGCCAAGCTGAAGTTGTTCTGATACTAATTGTTCTAAGGCCTCGAGCTTTATTTGTGGTAATGGCCACTGCTCAACCCATTTTGGAGTATTGAGTATCCATTTTAATGAGAGTGCTCGAGGAATCTGAGCAGTGGCTACTAGTTTTCCAAAGGAACGGTTACAGAAGCCCCCGTAGGAGAGAGAAGATCTCTTCCCCATATATTAATAGGTATATTTACAATGTAAAAAGTGACAAAAAATGTTTTTCCACTATGAAACTGGCATTGTAAGGGATGAGTACTTTTCCAAACATCTGCAATAGAGCCCAATCCTGTTAGCATTAGAGGGCTCTTTCCTTTGTTCCAGTCTTGGGGCCATTGCTGAGAGGAAGTGACTGAAACATCTGCCCCTGTGTCCATTAATCCCTCGAAGTTCCTTCCTTGTATAGTCAAAGAAAGAACAGGGCGAGAATCCTTGATAAGCATCTCCCAAAATATATGTTGCCCAGTACTCCCAAAGCCTCCAGTCCTTTCAGTAGGAAGAGCAGAAAAAGGATGATAAGGTATGAGAAGTATTTGTGCAATACGTTCCCCAGCCAATAATGAAATCATAATAGAAGTTGAAGCCATGATTAAAATTTCTCCAACAAAATCAGAGTCTATTACTCCAGGGATTACGGTCAGACCTCTCAGAGCTGAGCTGCTGCGACCCAGGATTAAGCCAAAATTGCCTTTAGGCAATGGGCCGAATACGTTTGTCTTTAATTTATAAATACCACCTCCTGGAGACAAAAGAACACTTTCAGCGAGCAGCAAGTCAGCAGCAGCAGTTTCTGGAGTCGCAGACCATAAATCTGAAACCATCATTGGAGGCGCTTTCAGGGAAGCACCGAGTGTATCGATTGTTGGGAGGGAGCAGGGTTGGGGCGTGCGGGGTAGCAGGAGAGCAAGGAGGAGGAGTCCTTGGTATTATTCCCGGGCCCCAAGGACTCAGGTCCGCAGGGTAGTTTCCTGGTATCTGGTTGCCCATCTTATCTGTGTGAGAGCGGCATTGATTAGTCCAATGAAACCCTTTCCCGCGTCGGTAGCAAAGTCCGGAAGGAGTTTTATTCCTCCCCATATAGGATTTGTCCTTGGAAATTGTGCCTTGATCAGCTTTTAATTTCTGACATTCTTTTTTCATATGGCCAGGTTTTCCACAATGGAAGCAATTACCTCCCTTTTGTGGTTTCATAGCTTTTGCCAGGGTGGTAGCAAAAACGTTAGCCTGATGCTCTGTCCCTCCTACTCCAGAGCAGGCTCTGATATATTCAGCCACAGATGCACCCTGTCCTTTTAATGGCCCAAGTATATGTTTGCATTCAGAGTTCACATTTTCAAATGCCATAGTTTGTAATAATATTTCAGCAGTCTCGTCCCTAAAAAACCTGGCGGACTTGCTGTAAAAGGCCAGGTTTTCCACAATGGAAGCAATTACCTCCCTTTTGTGGTTTCATAGCTTTTGCCAGGGTGGTAGCAAAAACGTTAGCCTGATGCTCTGTCCCTCCTACTCCAGAGCAGGCTCTGATATATTCAGCCACAGATGCACCCTGTCCTTTTAATGGCCCAAGTATATGTTTGCATTCAGAGTTCACATTTTCAAATGCCATAGTTTGTAATAATATTTCAGCAGTCTCGTCCCTAAAAAACCTGGCGGACTTGCTGTAAATCTTGGTCAGTGTATTGGGCTTGTTCTCTTAAAGCTCGATATTGGCCCTCTCCCATAAGCTTATCCTCTAAAGGGCCAGGAGGATTCTGTCCTTCATTAATCCGAGCCTGCTATGGATCTAAAATCCCCCCCCCCCCAGGGTTACTAACCCTTTTGGTTTCACTAGTGCTCCCACGTTGGGCACCAGATGCTATGAGCGAAATGACATAGAGACAGACAGACAAACAGGACAGATACGCACACACAACTCTGGCCAGAGGAAAAAAGGACCATGCAGGCGGTCCGTGGTTTATTTATATAGCTCTCCGTTTCCGCATTCCACCTACATGACTAAGCCCTTTTATTATAGCGCATGTGCAGAGACGTGATCCAATAGCAGAGCAGAAGGGAGTGAAGCTTTTGTTTATTCTTAGAGTCTGTTCAGGGCCTCCTTTCCTCCAGATCAGGAGGGAGGTTCCCTCGCTCTGCAAGGGACCGTTAATCTCAAAGCTGTGTCCAGACTCCATAGCAGAAGAAGCCCCGCATGCAGGAATCTTTCCTGCCTGAGTGGAGAGTTGCTCACGTGGGAACGTCTCCACTTCCCTATCATGGTTACATTAGCTTCCTTCGAACCATAATCACAGAAAACTAGTCAATCTAATCACACTAGGACCACAGCCTTGTCTAACTCAATGAAACTAAGCCATGCCAATGAAAACTGACCTTTTCCAGTCCTGTGGCCACTGCTGAGTTTTCCAGATTTGCTGGCAAATTGAGTGCAGCACTTTCACGGCATCATCTTTGAGGATTTGAAACAGCTCAACTAGAATTCCATCACCTCCACTAGCTTTGTTCGTAGTGATGCTTTCTAAGGCCCACTTGACTTCACATTCCAAGATGTCTGGCTCTAGATTAGTCATCACATCATCATGATTACCTGGGTCGTGAAGATCTTTTTTGTACAGTTCTTCCGTGTATTCTTGCCACCTCTTCTTAGAGGGAGAGGAGGAACGAAATCAGGCTGGAAGGTGCCCATGGCCAAGCAAGCGTCTGGGGCTGGGCGGTCAGGAGGACGGGATGGGAGTGGTCGTTAGAGAGGATGGCCGCAAGAGGGCGCAGGAGCGCCGGCGGAACGCAACTGCGGCTCCCGGGTGAGACTTGCAGGCTCGAGCCCGGGCATGAACGAGACGGAGTTGGTGAACAAGGCGACGCCCAGAGCGATGGTGGTTGGTTTCAAGGCGGCTCTGACTCTCGGCCCCAAATTGCCACGCCTCACAAAGGGGCAGAGGTCTGACTACAGCATGTCCTGGGGGCATGTCCAGCCTGGCAAGTGCCGCAGTGGCCGGCCAGCCTGCTGTTCCGCGAATTAGACTTTAGCAGATTCCACCCAAAGTTGAGGTGACACGCTCCTTTCCTTTCTGCGGTCGCTTTTTCAACTTAATGTTTTCCCGTTTCATTCACATTGTCTGAAGTGGAAAGACGTCTCTTTTTGTAACACTGAGTAAAATGTGTGTATGTGTGTGTGTGTGTGTGTGTAAATATGTCCCATTTTCTTTATGCTAGACACCAGGGAAAAATTAAAAGATGGCACCTCAAATTTCTGGGTGCCTAAATTAAAACATAAACCAAAAATGGGTCACATCGAATTTTAGTGAGAACATAGAGGAATAAAAATCCCCTGTATAGCTTCAGTTCAGTCGCTCAGTCGTGTTCCACGTTGCTCTTTACGTCCCATGGACTGCAGCC
Source organism: Aepyceros melampus (assembly GCA_006408695.1). Taxonomy (NCBI): domain Eukaryota; kingdom Metazoa; phylum Chordata; class Mammalia; order Artiodactyla; family Bovidae; genus Aepyceros; species Aepyceros melampus. Next base: position 246,869 of record SJXQ01002351.1, read on the forward strand.
AGCCAGGCTTCCCTTTCCATCACCAACTCCTGGCCTTGCTCAAACTCATGTCCTTTGAGTTATGGGAGTATAAAAAATTCATCTAGTCAGGAAAGCCGATTGGCTTTTACTTAAAAACTTAAATCTTGTACCCTATTGTAGCCACGTGTCTCGGGAAACAAATTCACTCAGGACAATGCAGATGGTGGGATGCAGTTTATTACACTGGCGGGCTCAAGGCAGAGTCTCCTCTTAGCCAAAGACCCCGACCAGTTTTTATGAAAACCTTATATACCCTAAGTGTACGTGCTCAAACCCACCTCCCCAAATTCTCTGAAACTAGTCTGAAGAAAGGAAAAGAAAGATACAGTCAAAGTTCACCATGATGTGTAGGCCATAAGCCTAGGTGGCCAGTTACTACCAGTGGACAATCATCAGTAGGCCTGTGGTCATACCCCAGGAAGCACAATAGAAAGTATGATTCTATTCGGTCACACAGATAATTGGGGTATTCCTTTAGGCGGCGGAGAGTCTGGGCACAAGCCCTGGGGCTCTTCCATGTGGGGTGGGGTGGGGTGGGGTGTCTGATTTTCCAGTTGGTTTGTCATTTCCATAGATATGGGGCATACAGCTTGAAGTCCACAGTCCGGCCCTGTCCTGTTTCCTCCTTCACTATTAGAGAAGAGTAAAAGTAAGCACAAAATAATAAATTTCTGAAAACAACTCTCTGAACTTCTAAGATAGCCTTCCTTTCTGTATCCCTCCAGCCATCTATAGGTAGTCTCTATTGTATGCAAATATTAAAAATGAAAGTCAATGATAGAGAAACAGAAAAATAGATGAGTCTCTCTCTACATCGTCATGGTTATTGTGAGACTCCTAGTGCCAAAATCCTAGGGTATCATAAAGGTTAACTCTAATAACAACTGTGAGATGTCCAAAACAGCGCGTTATAACCTACTCGCAAACACACAGTGGAGACTCATGGCACTGAGGACGGTATACATGTGTTCCAAACAGAAACTTACTCGGTGTTACAGCCTTCATTAGGCTTCCGTATGCCTTGAAGTGCCAGCCAGACGTGTGAGCCTTCAAGACCGTGATAGGGTGGTCTTTGGTGGAGACGGCAGTGGTTGTCCTGAGACAGAGTGTTTGGTGGTAAGGGCTGAGGTGTGGCGTGCCGGCTTGCTCCACTGCTGCTCAAAACGGGTCTGGGCGAGCAGCGGACACAAGGAAGACGCTTGTTAAAGATGCCAGTTGACGGGCCCCACTCCAAACCTGCAGAATCAGTTTCTCCCTGGGATGCGGAATGCTTTGTATGCATATTAAAGTTTGAGAGGCAAGATTTAAATACTTGCTTTTCACCCTAGGCTTACTAGTAAAGATGACTAGGTGAGTTTTAATTACTACTATCCCCTGTGACCCCTCTCAGATTCTGTCTATTGGTCTGGGTGAGAGTACATTTTAAAAAATATATAGTTGACATTCAGCTTCTCTGTGACTCAGTGGCAAAGAAGCTCTCTGCCATGCAAGAGACACAGGTTCCAATCTGGGTCAGGAAGAACCCCTGGAGAAGGAAATGCAACCCATTCCAGTCTTCTTGCCTGGAGAACCCCAGGGACATAGGAGCCTGGCTGGCTACAGTCCATAGGATCACAGAGTCGGACACAGTTTGAGTGACTAACACACACACACAGTTGGCGTTCAGTATTGTATTTGATTCACAATATTGCATAACATAGTTTTAGGTGACCAACATAATTTATATAGAATACAAATTTGTTTTAATCACATCTTCCAGGCAATTCCCAGATGAAGCCAGGATTATGCAAGAGGGCTGTCGGATTTTTGTGGTGTGAGACTTGAGTAACCTTTGATTGATAGCCTTTGATTCAAGGTAGCAGAGTCTGTGTGGGTGGGTCAGGTCAGCGCACCCCACCCTCCCCGTTGCTGTGGCAGCGTTAGTGTCTGGCTGTGAGACGGAAGGGCATATGAAAATGGGGAAGGAGAGCATTATGTTGTGGTCTCCATATGGAAGCTCATTTCTTCCTGCTATGCCACGTGGCAAAGGGCAGGGCAGTGTGGTCTTTTTGCATTTCACGGGCCTCCTGAGTGTATAGGTAGCAGGTGAAAATGCTGTACTAATCATGCCTTCAAAGATGTACAGGTGTGATTTCTCTATATAATAGCATCTGCGAAAGAAACTCAAAGATGGAGGAGAAAGAGGAAGAAATGGTAGGTTCTCAGATAAAATTTGTGACTCAAGTCAGCAGCTATGTCCTCTTTACTTGCTGAAGCCCCATGTATTCAGACCTTGTAAACATTTGCTTCTATATCTCTGGTGGTCCTGCCTAACAAATTTATTTTTAATACTTGTTTTCCCCTCCTAATGATAGCCAAGGTTAGGTCTTTAGGATAGCCCACTGCCTTCTCTCCATTTTCTCCATCAGGCTCCCTTTAGAGCATGACAGATTCCTGCCGTGAATTCAGTTCAGTCGCTCAGTCATGTTCGACTCTTTTCGACCCCATGAATCGCAGCACGCCAGGCCTTCCTGTCCATGAATTTAATTGATGTGCAAATGTTGAAAATATTCTCTTTTTTTTTATTAACTTGGCGATGCGTTGATACAGAAGATGCCTGCCGAATATAAGGGTAGGTCTTGGGGTATCAGTGAAGAAGGAGAGTACGTAATATCTAGGTCCTGTTTGGATTCAGCATCAGTCTATGTCATTGGTTCCCAACCTTTTTTTGGCACCAGGAACAGATTTCACGGAAGGCCATTTTTCCATGGACTGGGGACAGGGGGTGGTTTCCGGATGATTCAAGCGCATTACGTTTATTGTGCACTTGATTATTATTCTATCAGTTCCACCTCAAATAATTAGGCATCAGATCCTAGAGGTTGGGGACTCCTGGTCTATATAGATAAGGATAACGAAAATGCTCCAATAAAGCTGATTGCTATATGGCCTAGAAATAACACAGAGTTCTAAAAAAAATGAGCTCTCAGTTGCCTCAAGGAAGGACTTTCTATTCAAAATACACAACAGTACAGGAAATGAGAGTTATATGTATTTTAAATGAGCTGTGCTTAACCCTGTTCTCATAATCAGATTAAAGTTTCAGGGGTTAATGTTTTCATTCACTTTTTTTTTTGCAAAACTGTCCCAACAATGCCTGCATGCAGGCAGCTGATAGCAATTTGTCCCAGCACAGCTGATGTTAATTTTGTTCACTTGAATCGAGGGCAGTTGGCCAGATTCCTCGACTGAAAAGATAATAATTTTCCAATTATCATTAACGGGGTCTTGGAGGGGTCTACTGAGAACTGTGCATGAGTCATCGCATTTCATGTGAATTGCCCTGGTCTGCTTCATTTCCCTTGCCTGGAGATTTCTTTGGAAAATGAAACCTCTTATCTTTGTGCAGGCTTTCGTTATTAAGTGTTCTGTAAATTTCCTTTTTCTAATTTAAAAATTTGTATTTATTTATACATTTATGTATTTTTTTATTTGGGCTGTGCTGGGTCTTCCTTGCACCACGCAGAATCTTTAGTTGTGACGTGCGAACACTTAGTTACATATGGAATCTAGTTGCCTGACCAGGGACTGAACGTGAGCTGCCTGTACTGGGAGAGTGGGGTCTTAGCCACTGGACCACCAGGGAAATCCCTGTGAATTTCCTTCACTTCCATTATCATTTCACAGTTATTTTCTTGTTTCTTACTTTTTGTTTCTCCAGGGGAAAAAAAAAGAGTTCTGTAGTATATATTCAAGTATCTTAAAATGCTGTAATATAATCAGCACAAATGAAAAATGAAATCATTTCAAGAAAATAACAATTTGTTGACGCGAAAAAAATCTTCATGATGTTTCATCTTGTCCGCATTTCTTGAGCCGATCTGCGTCTTTCACTCTTGACGAGTGGTCATTCTAGATATTTAAAATAAAATAAGATATTGTTGCCCACATCTTAAAATCGGATAACCATTCCTTACTTTTGATCGAGTAGTACTTGGAAGTAGAGTTAAGGATCTACAAATGAGAACTGCTTCCTAAGGGTTTTAAAGAGGCTGTCAGGAAATACTATTTGGTGGTCATTTTGTATAACTTATAGCTCTTACCAGAGTCCAAGCTCACTCTGCTCAGAGGTGTTAGGATCAAGAAGGGACTTTATTTGGGAGCTGGCTGACAGAGAAGATGGCAGGCTAATGCCTTATAATAACCATCTTCTCAGGGCCTGGTTGCTAGGTTATTTATGGATTGGAGATAGGGGGAGGTGAGGAAACCAAGTAAAAAGATTATTAAATCCTTGCAAATGTCTCCTAGAATGTCAAGCCTCAGGCAGGGGAATGTGTTAGTTGCACTTCCTTACAGTCCTTCACAGGTGGGCAGCTCAGGTTATCTCCCTGAGGCAGGCCATTATGTACGGTTATAATAAAAAAGGGTTAAAGTCACTGAAGCAGATCCAGTGTAAATTTAAAATTAACTCTTGCTGGTTACATAGTGTCATCTCTACTGAACACTGCTGCTGCTGCTAAGTCACTTCAGTCGTGTCCGACTCTATGCGACCCCATAGACGGCAGCCCACCAGGCTCCCCCGTCCCTGGGATTCTCCAGGGAGCAAGAACACTGGAATGGGTTGCCATTTCCTTCTCCAATGCATGAAATTGCAAAGTGAAAGTGAAGTCTCTCAGTCGTGTCCGACTCTTAGCAACCCCATGGACTGCAGCCCACCAGGCTCCTCCATCCATGGGATCCCAGGCAAGAGTACTGGAGTGGGGTGCCATTGCCTTCTCCGCTACTAAACACCACTGGGTTGGAAATTGTAGAAACCCCAGGATGAGTAATATGTTCCTTTTTTTTTTTTAAATAACCAGGTGTTGCTGTCTCTAAGCTGAACCTGGTCACCTTTTTTTGAGCAAGGAAGAGCCCTGGGATGTGAAGAAAAGGAGACAACAGTCAAGCACCCAGGTAGGTGGGGATGAATAACGCAGATTGCGCAGGGCTGATGTCCGAAGGCGAAGGAGGAGCCGAGGCCTTAAAATGTGGCTTGGGCAGCTCTGCTTCACTGGGGATTCCCTCGAGAAGTCCAGGCCTCTGTGTCCCGCTGTCACAAGGTCCCTCTCCTGCTCCACTCCCCATGCTCCTAAATCCTCTAAGGGTTTCCTTTTGCTCCGGTGATCTTCCGTGGCAATCGGAGTGAGAACCAGAGGCTTCCCCAGGCCAGTGAGGGATGTTCTAACTCTTCTTCCATTGCTTAGGGGGCCTGGGAAAATCTGTGTGTGTGCAGAGTTCTTTTATGGAGTTTGTGTGAGTTTCTCCTCCCTTGTCTCCTAGAGACACCTGCACATCCGCTGACACCGGGAATGAGAGATAGACTGACTGCCCCCCACTCACGTCTGTGCAGAGCAGGCCTCCTCAGGCCCCAGACCCTCCACTGGGTCCTCAGAAATGAACCTGGGAGCCTCCCAGTGTTTACCCAGCGTCACAATAGAGTAACCTGGGCCACTTCTTTAAGATATCATTGATTCTGGGCCCTGCCTAAGACTAATTGACAGAAGCTCTGAGGGTGCAACACAGAGGATGGCAGAGTCCTAAAAAATAACAGAAATGATCCCGATGGAGACTCAAGGTGAAAATGACTTTGGTGAATGTTGCTCAGAATTTCCCATCTATATGAACACTTTTGGATCCCATTAAAAACAGATACTGGGGGCCTAACACTCAGAGGTTATGACTCCCCAGGTCCGAGTCATTAATTTGCAATTTGAGCACTCAATGAAGTTGCTTCCCCGAGACCTCATTCCCAGCAGCATTAATCTAGAGAAATCAAGAAAAGTGCCTGAGTGCCTTACACACAAGCACCCCATCTGAACACAAATACTGCTGCGCCCAGTGAAGACCACCACCACCTTCTGGAAAGATGACATTCTCTGCTCACCAGTGGCAAAATGAGTGGGGGCTAGAGAAAAGCAGTGGAGTCTGAACAGTGGGGGAACAGCATGTATTCATTCACGAAAGGAATGTTTCATGAGGATCTACTGCGTGCTCACACGTATGTGTTAAAGACACTCTGCTAAGATCCACACATTATGAGAGTTGATTGTTGCAATCTGCTGGGGACGGAGGCTTCAGTGTGGGGAAGGGGTCTTCAGTGTTAGGGACTGGGTATTCACCATGGGGAACTGGGTGTTCTGTGTTCATCTTTACCAGGAGGATTTAGATGTCAGGCTTGCCTTTGTGGGAGTAGAGATTATCTTTCTTTCTTCTCTTTCCATATCATGGATAATAAAGATAAAACCCACCCACCAAATTTCAAGTCCTTTGCTCTCCTTAACCTGAGTCTGAGCATCAAAACCTGGAAATGCCAGATCCATTCACAAAGGTGGCAGAGTTGCCGGGAGCTCTGGTCTCTGAGCTGCTCTGAGAAGGGTGACCAAGGAATGCGGGCGGAGCCATGGCAGGACATTTTTTCCTTTTTTGGTCGTTTAAGTGATCATTTTAAATGGAATCTGAACTGACATTTCCGATTAGGCTCTGCAAGTCTGATTTTGGAAGAGGGACTATATTCTAGATGAAAACTCTGGAGCAGCAGAGCTGTGGCCGCAATGTTAAGCGTCAAATGAGAAACAGGAATCTGGGGCATCAGATGGGCTGCTCTGGAGCTGGGTCTGATCGTGGGTGACCAGCGCCCCTGATTCCAGCCTGCTCTTGGGGCAGATGCATTGTTAGAGGTACTAGATTCAAGTCACTGTGAATTTCACCTGGATTCCCTGTGCTGGCGTGTGCTGGAAGTCCTCCATGCGCTGTTCGGCGTGTGGTGGGAGACCGATAAGGCAGGCAGAGTGATATTACTATCAAGGGCGAAGTCTCTGATCGAAGGGCACAGAGGTGCTGGGGAGAGGTTGGCACGAGCGAGGAGGGCCTGGAGGAGTGGGAAGAGACTGCACTGAGAGTCCTCAGCCCCAGTGCCCCTCAGCGAGGTGTTCAGGGACTACAAGAGGGGTGTGCTCCCTGTGAAATGCGGCACTATGTGTTAGAATACTAATTTCTGCCCATTTCAGGTTTCCAAGAGTTAATCTGAACCTACCTCTTTTCAGTTCCAGCAGCCTCAAATCAAAGGTGGTGAAGAGCACTTTATCTGCAGGAACTAGGGGACGGTTTTTCTAGGAAAGGAAAGTGGAAAGTGAATTCGCTCAGTCCTGTCCGACTCCTTGCGACCCCATGGACTGTAGCGCACCAGGCTCCTCCGTCCAGGGGATTTTCTAGGCAAGAGTACTGGAGTGGGTTGCCATTGCCTTCTCCAGGAGATCTTCCCGACCCAGGGAATGAACCTGGGTCTCCCGCATTGCAGCCAGACGCTTTACTGTCTGAGCCCCCAGGGAAGTCTGGTTTTTCTAGAGAAGATGCTGAATGAAAGCAAGGATACTACCTGATTGTATCTTACCCAGTCACCTTGGTCTTGGAAAGCCTCGTTGGCTGGGTGTGATTGGCTGTTCTTAATTTGTTTTCTCAGGTTAACATGCCTTGACTCGATATTAAGTTTTGTGTGCTTAAATAGGCTACCAACGCGTGAGAATCACCTCAGCTTAGTGGCCTCCTTGTTTAATCACTTTTAACAGTGGGAACTCAGTAGGCGGAATATTACACTTCTCATCCATTTGCAAGGTAATTTAGGAGCTGTCCACCTAACACAGAAATGCATAGGCATGTTGGTGCAAATTTCAACAGATAACCCACATGCGTAAAAACCAAAGATCCATGTCTGTGACAGCAGGAAAAAGAATATGTGCAGCTATGGAAATGCATAACTACCAAGTGTTCTGGTTAAGTCGTTTTATTCATAATTACCATGGAATAAGGCGCTGTTTGGGAATGCAAGAGATCCATTTCTACTGGTGTGAAAGCATCACCTTCAAATTTCACTGGTAAAGGAAAGCAATTTCATTGACAGAAAGTCTGATTTGACAATATGTCAGTGTGGAACCATGTACGTAGTATTTTAGCAGTGGTGTATGTCTGGGTGTGTACTATACAAATTCAAAAGTAGCTTGTGACACATGGAAATTGCATAGCAAGGAGCATACACTTAGTAGTGACTAGAACATCTGGAGATAACATTTTACTGCCTCTGGCGGGGAGGTGGTTAATTCATGGACATTTTTACTTGATTTTACTAAAATTTCATAATGTATATTACTTTATAATTAAATTTGTTCCTCTGTAATTTTCTATCGCTACCTTAATATATGACCACATGTTTCGCAGTTTAAAGAACGTTCTACAGTTTATACGTTAGAAATCTAGCAGTCTTGGCTGGGCTTTCTGTTTCGGGTCTTAGAATGGCAATGAGGAGGGGCTCGTGAGGCATAGGTTCTTGTCTGCAGCTTCCAAGAGAGAAGCCACTTCCAGGAGCACTCAGGTGCTAAGCAGGATCCACTTCCTTCTGGTGGCCTCTGTGCCACCCTTCCACGGTCACACCTTGCACCTGGTGTCCCTGAAGAAGAGAAGAAATACGGTGTCACTGTGGACTCATTTGTTCTCTAATCTTGTACAGTGTACTCAGTTGAAAGGATCATCACAAGTATTTTATGTCAGGAAGGTTATTACCTCAAGGTCTAAAACTAGAAACTATTCACAGTTAGGTTATGATTTAAATGCAAGTCATGGGATTAGTGAATAGAAAAAATCAGTGACCCCCAATCTACCCGCTGCAACTACCATCACCCACCTCTGTCCCTCTCCTCCTTCATTCTCTGCTCCTCATTGTGACCTCACTCTCTCTGCCTGTGACCTTCAGATATCTCTAGAACTAATGCTTCCCCTTCTCAGCATCTTTACTGCACTCCCACACCCATCCTGTACATTTCAGACCTTCATCTCCATGAAACCTCTATCCCCTGATCCCAAACCCTCAGCCCAGCCCTCCTCCCCTTCTGCTCTCCCAAGCCTTTTATCCTTTGCTTCCTCCTTCTCCTTTGCCCTTTGTCCTTCCGTCATTCCAGGGACTTCAGCCCATTTCTCATGTCTTGTGTGTCTAATGCCCTCAAATGTTCCAGTCTTCAGTTACCAAGTGTCCTGCGCCATTTCCCCCAACCCTATAATTCCTGACTCTGCAATTTCCCCTGCAATTTTGGGGAATAGTTTGAGAAGAATAGGTATTAACTCTTCTCTAAGTGTTTGGCAGAATTTACTTGTGAAGCATCTGCTCCTGAACTTTCATTTTTTTTGAAGCCTTTTTAAATAGCTCATCTATATATGGTATTCTCTGATGATTAGCAGGTAAAGAATCTGCCTGCAATGTAGGAGACACAGGTTCAGTTGCTGGTTAGGGAAAATCTCCTGGAGGAGGAAAATGGCAACCCACTCCAGTATTCTTGCCTGGGAAATTCCATGGACAGAGGAGCCTGGTGGGCTACTGTCCATGGGGTTGCAAAGAATCGGACACAACTGAGCGACTGATGCCTGCCTATCTATATCTATATAGCTAGATAGAAGTGTATATCCATCTGGAGTAATGTGTCATTTAAGGCCGGTGTTTCCTCATTGATATTCTGTCTGGCTGACCTGTCCAGTGTTATCAGTGAGGTGTCAAAGGTCCCTACTTTTATTGTTACTGTCAATTTCTCCCTTATGTTAATACTTGTTTTATGTATTTCGGTGCTCCTAAGTTGGGTGCATAAATACTTAAAATTGTTGTATTTTCTTCTTGGATTGATCCTTTGATCATTATGTAGTGTCCTCCTTTGTCTCTTTTAAAAGTCCTTATTTTTAAATAAGGGAATTTCCTGGCAGTCCAGTGTTTAGGACTCAGCACTTTCACTGCCATGAACCAGGTTCAGTCCCTGGCGGAATACTAAGGTCCTGCAACTCACACAGCCAAAAAACATTTTTTTAAAAGACTGTTTTAAAAATCACTTAAAAGTTTAAATATACTTGGCACGTGGAGTATGAGAGACTTGTTGAGATATACTAAAGTTTCAAAAAGTTAAAAATAGAATTACTGTATGACCAGGTGATTCCACTCCTGGATACATATTGAAGAAAAAGCCAAAACACTATTTCAAAAAGATATATGTACCCCAGTGTTTATACTAGCAGTACTTACAATTGCCAAGATATATAAGCAACCTAAGTGTCCATCAACAGATGAATGGATAAAGAAGATGTGTATTGACACACACACACACACACACACACACAATGTAATACTACCTAACAGTGAAAAAATGAAATTTTGCCATTTGCAGCAACATGGATGGCCTTGGAGGGCATTGTGCTAAGTGAAGTAAATCAGAGAAAGGCAAATACTGTTTGAAAAATATAACAAATGAGTGACTATAGCTAGAAAAAAAAAAAGCAAACTCACAGACACAGAGAACAAACCAGTGGTGACCAGTAGGGGGGTGGGAGGTGCACACTATTGGCTGTAAGACAGGCTCAAGGGGGACTTCCCCGGTGATCCAGTGGCTAAGACTCCCATGCTTCCAGTGCAGGAGGCCTAAGTTTGATCCCTGGTAGGAAACTAAATCCCACATGCTGCAACTAAGCCCCGGCACAGCCAAAAAAAAAAAGATAGGCTCAAGGGTATAGTCTACAACATGGGGGAAATAGCAATATTTTATAACCACAAATGGGAAGTAACCTTTAAAATTGTATTACATTTTTTTAATTTTTAAAAATAAAAAAATTTTAAAGATTCTTTATTCTCAAAGAATATTTGAAAAAGTAGATAAGCTTTTGTCTAATTTTTCTGTTAATCAGTGTACTTCAGAGAACTGAGAAAATATAAATATGTAAGTTGCACCACAATTCATAACACACACATAGACACACAATAAACAAAAAATGCTGATCTTCTGATTCTGTTATAATATGCTTTATTAACATAGATCACAGTTTCCTTTGTGAATCATCAATATGTATTCATGACATCATTTTTAAAGGCTTCTGTCCATTCCCAGCACAAAATGCTAATCCACCCTCCATGGTTGCCATTGGTTTATTTTCAACCAAAACTGCAATGCAAACAACTTCACTGCAAACAAAATCAACAGTCACCTCTGCTTATTAAAGATACTAGCTTTTCAAGTGGAGGTTATAATCAGTCCAGGCTTGTTCTTGTAGGTTTCCATTACTCTCCACACTCTCGTAACAGACAGTGATATTCTTCCTTATTACTTCTTTGTATTTTCTAAACAGTTTACAAGAATCATATTTTTAATGTATGCTAAGTCATGTTATTAGATCACAGTTTCCTTTGTGAATCATCAATATGTATTCATGACATCATTTTTAAAGGCTTCTGTCCATTCCCAGCACAAAATGCTAATCCACCCTCCATGGTTGCCATTGGTTTATTTTCAACCAAAACTGCAATGCAAACAACTTCACTGCAAACAAAATCAACAGTCACCTCTGCTTATTAAAGATACTAGCTTTTCAAGTGGAGGTTATAATCAGTCCAGGCTTGTTCTTGTAGGTTTCCATTACTCTCCACACTCTCGTAACAGACAGTGATATTCTTCCTTATTACTTCTTTGTATTTTCTAAACAGTTTACAAGAATCATATTTTTAATGTATGCTAAGTCATGTTAAATTTCTGAAATACGTCTGAACTCAACTGATAAATATTTTCAAAGACCTCAAAGATTCAGAACCAAGAGCTCTAACATTTTTGATACTGTACATATATGTCCCCTAGTGTATTTGTAAAATGTAAAGTGTATCATCCACAAACAGATTGGCAAAATTTACACAAGTGAAAATAATTAGTGTGAATTCTGTAAACATTTGATAGAGGGAAAAAAGGCTTGGTAGAAATCACCAGTGAAGCCATATAGTCTGGTATTATTTGCTGGGACATTTTTGAGCACTGTTTCAGTGTCCATTGGGGCTTCCCTGGTGATTCAGAGGTTAATGCGTCTGACTGCAATGTGGGAGACCTGGGTTCAATCCCTGGGGCGGGAAGATCCCTTGGAGAAGGCAATGGCACCCCACTCCAGTATTCTTGCCTGGAGAATCCCTTGGACGGAGGAGCTTGGTGGGCTACAGTCCACAGGTCGCAAAGAGTCAGACACGACTGAGCGACTTCATTTTCACTTTCACTTTCAGTGTCCGTAATAGTAATTCGATCTGTTCAGATTGTTTTACTTCTTCATGATTAAATCTTTTTCTCTTTTAATTTTTTTACTTGGCCTATAGATTTTTTAGGATCACGTTGTTTAATTTTTACATATTTGTAAACTTTCTAGTCTCTGTCCTGTTGTTCATTTCTGGTTTCTTACCATTGTGGTTCAGTTCAGTTCAGTCGCTCAGTCGTGTCCGACTCTTTGCGACTCCATGAATCTAAGCACACCAGGCCTCCCTGTCCATTACCAACTCCCGGAGTTCACTCAGACTCAGTCCATCAAATNAGTGCAATTGTGCGGTAGTTTGAGCATTCTTTGGCATTGCCTTTCTTTGGGATTGGAATGCAAACTGACCTTTTCCAGTACTGTGGCCACTGTAGAATATGATAAATGTGGGAATATTTAACTAAATAAGACACTAATCAATGCTGACTTTCAATTGGTTCAGTGAGTTTATCTTTTAAAAGTGCTTCACCCTACTATAGTAATTCTCTAAGACTGAATTATGTCATTCCACTTTGACAAAGAGCTTAAGTTTCATTAATGGCTTATTTTTTCTATTCATTCATTTGTACATTTCCTGAAAATCTACTGTGTGGAAATGAACATGTACAATTTGACAATGTACATGATCACAAATGGGGGAAATTTATTGGGAAAATTAGTTTTTTTGTTAGATGTTATATGCGTTTTTCCATCTAGAAATTTAACAGTTTTACTTGAACAAGTTGGAATGAGAAAGAGAAGCTAGAACACACTCGGCAGAACTCAAATGAATAATTTCCCTCCTTTTTCAATTTAGTTTTCCTTCCTGATATATCTATTCTAGCTTCACTGATGGGAGAAAGAGAAAAGAGAACTATGTGAACAACCAACTTCTGTCTCCTCACTTCTTGATGAATGCTAATCATTCAGATTCTCACCTTTATTTACTAAGATCACTGAAGAGTTACCCATAACCAGTGGTTGAGTCGGTAGAGGGTGAAAACTCCTAGCACTGATCTTTGCAGAGTTTTCTTATTGCTTAATTGCTTTCAAATTAGGCTTTTTGTGTTTGTGGGAGAGAAAAGAACCAACATGGTGAGTTGCCACTGACTCAAAAATGAATTTATGTATACAGAATGATTCTTTTTTACAAAGTCTCAGACTCACATGGTTCCCTCTGGTTCAGGAGCAGACTGTCCAGTCCGCAGTAAATAGCCTCACTCTTCCAGGTGAACAGGAAGCCCACTCATACGGAGTCAGTAATGCTGGGGAATAGAGAGGGGTTGTTGTTGTTCAGTCACTCCGTCATGTGTGACTCTGTGTCCCATGGACTGCAGCACACCAGGCCTCCTTGTCATTCACTATGTCCCGGAGCTTGTTCAAACTCATGTCCATTGCATCGGTGATGCCATCCAACCATCTCATCCTCTGCAGTCCCCTTCTCCTCCTGCCCTCAATCTTTTCCAGCATCAGGGTCTTTTCTGATGAGTCAGCTCTTCACATCATGTGGCCAAAGTATTAGAGCTTCAGCTTCAACATCAGTCCTTCCAATGACTATTCAGGACTGATTGCCTTTAGGATTGACTGGTTTGATCTCCTTGCAGTCCAAAAGACTCTCAAGAATCTTCTCTAGCACTAGAGTTTGAAAGCATCAATCCTTCAGTGCTCAGCGTTCTTTATGGTCCAACTCTCACATTCATACATGACTATTGGAAGAGAGGGGGAGGGGGAAGAAATGGTGAGGAAGGATTAGAAAATGAGATGATGGTGTGTTCAAGTTTCCTATAGATGCACTAGGGATAGAAGCCCTGTAAAAGCCCCTTAGATACTGGTTTGGGCTGACGGTGCAACCTCTGAAGCCAGCACAGGTCCATCGGCTGTGAGCCACATCCCTCAGGCAAACTCTCATATTATCAGCAGAGCCTCTAAGTAGAGACTCTCCTGCCTGACAGAGTCAGAGCTCAGGAATATAGAATGTGAACTCATACTCCACAGTTTCTTCATGTCTCTTCTTTCCCACAGGGCAAAGAAACACCTCTAGAATGAATTTACACTTACATGTACATCCCATAGTCCATTAAGCCAAATATTTATTATTCATCCACTCAACAAATTTATATTTAAGCCATTGCTCTAGACTCAAGGATAGAACAGCAAACAAAACAAAGTCCCTATTCAAAAGAACTTAATGCTTTAGCAGGGACTCAGGCAAGAAACAAGTGAACAAGTACATGCACTGGATGCTGCTGCTGCTAAGTCACTTAAGTCGTGTCCGACTCTGTGTGACCCCATAGACACGGCAGCCCACCAGGCTACCCCGTCCCTGCGATTCTCCAGGCAAGAAACTGGAGTGGGTTGCCATTTCCTTCTCCAGTGCATCAAAGTGAAAAGTGAACGTGAAGTCGCTCAGTTGTGTCTGACCCTCAGCGAGCCCATGGACTTCAGCCTTCCAGGCTCCTCCATCCATGGGGTTTTCCAGGCAAGAGTACTGGAGTGGGGTGCCATTGTGGTGAGAATAAGAAAACAGGATGATGTGATGGAAAATGATGGATTCGGGGTGGTTAGTGAGGGGTGGTTGGGAAGGTCTTTCTGGGTGCCGAGAGCTGACATCTGATTTTAGGCCTTAATGTCAAAGACAAGTCAGCCACGTAGATATTGGAAAAGATTATCTAAGTAAGAGGGAACAGTACGTTCAAAGGCCATGAGGCAAAAATGACTTTGGCATATGGAAAGAAGATAGGAGGTGGGCAGTAGACATTGCAGGGCCTTTAGAAGACATGGTGAGGAGTTCTGAATTTGTCTCAAAGGTGATTGAAAGCTCTTGGATTCCTCTAAGCAGAGGACTGGCAAAATTTGATTGGCATTTTAAATTGATCACATTGTGTGGAGAACAGACTGTAGAAGGACAAAAATAGAGGCAAAGGTACTGGACAAGGCTTTTGAGTAATCCATGGGAGAAATTATGGAGGCTAGGACAAGGATGGTAACAGTAAAGGCCAAGAAGTACTTGTTTATGGGTTATATTATGCGAAGAATGGGAGGAATTGGATGATACATTGGGTGTGAGGTGTAAGAGAAAGAAGTTGAGATGGCAGCAAGGTTTTAAGCCAGAGAACCTGGGTGAGATGGTGTATACTATTCACTGAAATGAGGAAGCCTGGCAAAACAACCAGTGTGAGGGGTGGTGGAAATCAAAGGGAGATGTTGAGCAGCTGGAGCTCAGGAGAGAGGTCAGAGTTGGAGACACATGTCAGTGTATAGGGGCTTCCCCAATGGCTCAGTGGGTTAAGAATCCATCTGAAATGCAGCAGACACAGGAGACATGGGTTCGAATCCTGGGTCAGGAAGATCCCCTGGAGAAGGAATGCAACCCACTCCAGTATTCTTGCCTAAAAAAGCCCATGGACAGAGAAACCTGGCAGGCTATAGCCCATGGGGTTGCAAAGAGTCAGATATGACTGAGTGGCCAAGCACAGTCCGTAACAAAAAGTGTACAGATGACATTTAAAGCCACGGAATAAGAGGAGACCATGCAGGTAGGAGCCTTAGGGCATTATGATACCTGGGTGTTGGGAAGATGGGGAGAAGACAAAAAAGAAGTCTACAGAAAAGTGGGCAGTGTGATTGGAGGGAAACCAAGAGATAGTGCTTGTAAAGAAAACATTTCAAGAAGGAGGAAGTGAGCAAGTAGAGCAACTGTGGCTGAGAGGTTAGATTAGATGAGAATTGATCATTGCTTTTAGCAATATGGAGGGAGCAGCTTTGGTAGCAGAGTAGGAATGAAGTGGAGACAGTTCAAGGGGGAATGGGAAGAATGGCTGGTGAGTAACCTACATGGACTTCCCTAGTGGCTCAGATGGTAAAGAATCCACCTGCAATGTGGGAGACCGGGTTCAATCCCTGGGTTTGGGTGATCCCTTGGAAGAGGGAAAGGCTACCCATTCCAGAATTCTGGCCTGGAGAATTGCATGAGTCCATGGGTCACAAAGGGTCAGACGTGACTGAGCAACCTTCACTTCACTTCTTCAACCTACATGGAGGAGTTATACTATAAAGGAAAACAGAAATGGAGAAGAGCTAGAGGGGGAATATGAGACCACAAGATTCCTTCCTCTCTCCTTCTCTCCTTCCCTTCCTTCTTCCTCTTTTCTTTCCCTCTCTCCCTCCCTTCTTTCCTTCCAGATGGAAGATATAATAGTATGTTTGTGTGACAATAGTATGATCCAGATGGAAAGAATAAATCTGATGCTGTAAAAACTTACATACGGTGGTGTGGGGCTATGGAGATTTAAGGACTGCTCTGCCCCATGTAAATCATGTATATAGCATTATTGTGATTTCAATGAATGAAGCTATAACAGAATTATCTAACCAACCATGAAACCTGGGAGAGAATTATATGATCTGATCTAGCAACTGTAAAGCACTATGTAAATAATCCATGAGCTCAGAGACTGGCAGGGCAAAAATAATTGTCAAGCTTGACCTCTCTGATGTCTACATCACTTCCAAGCAGTCTTTGAACCATCCTGCTCTTCTGAAGCCACAATTGGACAGGAGTTTCCAGGAAAGTATGGGCTTCTGTGGATGCTGAGCAGCATAGGATACTGGAAATTGCCAGTTTGGTGATAAATGCAACCTGGAGAATGCAGAACATATTTTTAAAGGAAACCAAAGATATTTTGTGAGGAAAAAGTATTTTAATAATCCATATTAGTTATCTGAATTGAATAAACAAATAATTGTTTTTTCATTTTTCAAATTTAAGATGTAATATGGTAGATGGTGCTGCAAATCTTTAATTTGAGTCCACTGGGACTTAAGTGTTTACAAAAATCCTTTATTTTTCTGTTAAAAGAAGTGAGTCATTTTGTATTTAGAAGGCAACAATAAACAGTTATTTTTCAGGACTTTTATTAGGTCCTATACAAGAACTTTACTATATCATATTTAATCCATACAACAGCCTGTTTACTGTTATTTTCTCCATTTTATAGATGAGGAAACTGAGGCTCAAAGATACTGTTTAATAAACTTGCTTAAGTCACAAAGTTCAAAGAATGATAGAGATAAGATTTGAATATAGGAAGCCAGATTCCAATGTCTGCTTTCAACCACTAAGCTGTAATTCTGGTGTGTTTAAAGTTATAGAAATATCATTCCATGGTTATCCAGATGGAGAATAAATGGGCAAGTATGAATCTCATTTCTCATTTTAATTATGCCTCTGTTTGCTCTTTTTGTATTTTGAAATTGCTTTAGCATGTAAAACAAATTCAAACTCAAACAAAAACGACTTTATGACCCTCTTGGCTCTTAGAAACTATTTAACAAGCTTTCATTCTGATTTCCGTTTCTAGTGAGGAGCAACTAGAGACAGGAGGTGATCAGCTTTTTCCACCTTTGTTAACAAACAGCCCCAGGAAACATTTTTGATTTGTAGCTGGGAAACTTTAGGTTAAAAAGTGTTGGTTTCTGGCCTGTGAAAGTTTTCAACAATCCTTGTGTCTGTTTAGATGAGAATTGATCATTGCTTTTAGCAACATGGAGGCAGCAATTTTGGTGGCATAGTAGGCATAGAACTCTGATTGGAGACATCTCAAAAGGGAACGGGAAGAACAGCTGTTGAGTAACCTACATGGAGGAATTTTACTGTGAAGAAAAACAGAGAAATGGAGAAGAGCTAGAGGGGAGGATATGGGATCATGAGACTCCTTTCTCTTTCCCTCCTTTCTGCTGAACCTTTGCTTAGGAGGCTCTGGTGGGGTGAGATAGGTGACGGCTTGTAGCTTTTTCCAGGCCTTAATCTCCACAATGGCAGAGAATGTGTTTGTCTTTGTACACCTGTTCCCTAACATTGGGCCTGGTATATAAACATTGAATTAATCAATGAAGGAATGGCTCCATCATCCAGAGGTAGTTCCTTCTGGCCCACTGGATTTTTCTTCAATATGTATTTTAAGAATGAAATCCTGCGGTGTTGACTTGTACTATTGACTTTTTTTTCCTACCTAAAATAAAGTATGAATATCCCACTTTTTCAAAATATATATTTCTATGGTTTTATATATGAATATATCAAATTTCTTTACCATTGGACAATTAGATCTTTTACCACATGTCTATATGTCTTAAGATTGCAAAGAAAAGCTTTATAGATAAAACCTCATCCTTTTTTAAAAAATAATATTTCTGAGAGGGGAATTATTAGGTCAAATAGTAGGCACTTTTTACAAGTTTTCCCAAATTTTCCTTCAGAATGCATCTGTCAATACTGTATGCAAGACGTATTTCTAAGCATTCTCTCTACCATGAAGGATATCCTCTCAAAGATATTTTTCCATTATCTTGAAAAATTATATGAGTTTTATTTTACATCTGTTTGATCTTTTGATTCTAGGCTTTATGAAAAGTGTAGCAAAGATAATATTTTGAAATATATTAATGTTCTTTTCCTTTTTCTACTTCATTTTACATGATCTTCTGCTATCCAGACAGAGGCATCCACTGCTTTGGGGAAGCTTAGGACTGTTATATCAGAACAAACAGAGAAAGATCCAATGTTCAGTTTTTGAATTCCAAAATAGGACTTCTGATTTCAGTTCAGTTGCTCAGTCGTATCCGACTCTGTGACCCCATGAATCACAGCACGCC
>SJXQ01002352.1:0-146807 GCA_006408695.1 Aepyceros melampus
CTGTTGATGATTAGATCATGAATAGCTTCAAACTTAACCCCAAAGTGCAACAAATAGTGGTTTGATACTAGGCACATCTGTAGAACTCTTTTAAACTTTGGAAAAATAGAGATTTATGTATTCACGTATTTATAGACATTCTGTTATATTTTATATTTTTGTTTATAGGCTTTTTATTGAGTCCTAAAAATGCCCTAAATATGTAATAAATAACTGATTTTAATTTTTTCGTTTATTTTAGTACATTATGTAAAAAATCTTTACATTTTCCCCTTTTTTTATTGAGGTATAAGTGATATGTGACATTTATTAGTTTCAGGTGTACAACATAATGATCTGATTTTTGTATACATTAGAAATTAATTACCACTATAAGACTGGTTAACTTCTGGTATCATACATAGTTGCAGTATGAGGACTTCTGAGATCTAATCTTTCAATACAGTATTGTTAACTATAACCATCATGCCTTACATCACTTCGGCATGATGGCTATATTTATAACTAGAAGCTTGTAACTTTTGATCCTTGTCACCCTTTTTGCCTACTCCCTGCCCCCAGCCTCTAGGAACCACCAATTCTCTGTTTCTGTTAGCTTGGTGTTCCTTTTTGTTTGTTTTGTTTTTTTCTTGTTTTTGTTATTGTTTAGATTCCTCATATAAGTGAGGTCATACAGTATTTGTCCTTTACCTTCTGATTTATTTCATTTAACATAGTGCCTGCAAGAGCATTTTCCTAGTTTTTCATGTTACATATATAGAAAGAAGTAATTTCCTGCAAGATGCATAAGGTATTAGAAGGACAATTTCCCTGTTATTGCTAATTATTATTTAAAGTGCAGGCCAAAGTCTTCAAGTAGTGCTTTTATAGTTTGCTCTTTTTCTTGTTGGTTAGAACATAAGAGTTTTCTTATATTCAGCCGTTTCTGTTTGTGCTGAGAGACAATGATTACATTTCCCCTCCTGTAGGCAGAGAGCAAGCAGATTTCTTTGGAAAAGCAGCTCCAGGTCCTGCGGGAAACTGACCACATGCTTCAGGTCTTGCAGGAGAGCTTAGGGGAGCTGGACAAGCAGCTCACAACGTACTTGACTGACAGGGTAGATGCCTTCCAAGTTCCGCAAGAAGCTCAGGTACTGCCATGGATGTGACGGTGTTCCAATCATAAAGGGAGCATCTGTAATCATCTCCTCACCTGCATGGGAACCAGCCCTGCCTACCATTCAACCCAGGGTCAATGAGAGAGGCTGACCTTACTTACAGGGCAGCATGTGGGTTTCGGGGTTCTCATAGTGTTTATGTGAAGTCCTAGCGAATGGCCACCATTTAAAAATTCTAATTTTCTTAGCTATGAAATTGGGAAAATTCTGTTTTTGTAAATAAGTGGTGAGCATTTGAAATGACCAGTGCAAAGACCTTCATGCACCATGCACAGAGTCCTGCAATATGGGTGGCCATATTGTTATTATCCTGGAGGAGGAAATGGCAGCCCACTCCAGTATTCTTGCCTGGAAAATCGCATGGGCAGCAGAACCTGGCAGGTTAAAGTCCATAGGGTTGCAAAGAATCGGACACCACTGAGCAACTGGGCACACACACACATTATTATTATGCTGCATGCTGATCAAAGTTTGTATCAGAGTGTTTTTACCTATTGTATGACTCTATGAAACTTAAAAACAACATTCTCTCCCTTTTCTACTCTCTCTAGAAAATCCAAGCAGAGATCTCAGCCCATGAGCTAACTCTAGAGGAGTTGAGAAGAAGTACGAGGTCTCCGCCCCAGACCTCCCCAGAGGGCCGTACTGCCAGGGGAGGAAGTCAGATGGATGTGCTGCAGGTGAGGAGGGAGAGCAGCTTCCTTTTACTTCTCAGTGTGTTGGGCATAAAAAGAAAGTGAAAAAAAGCTGATGACTTGGATGCCTTTGGTCTCCTCTGTGATGTGAAGAAGGGGTTGGGAGTGATGCGTAAAGGCACACTGTGTGCTAAGGTGGGCAGCAGAAACAAATTGTTGCTTGGGTGAAAACTATTGGCTCTGAGTTTTCTAGTTGAGTTGAGAAGACAGAGCAATGTTGATTTAGAAGTTCACTTTGTATAGGTCTTTCCATTGACAGAACCTCCATCAGTACAGGCTTCCCTGAAGGGCTCGGTGGTAAAGAATCTGCCTGCCAGTGCAGGAGACGCAGGAGACATGAGTGTGATCCCTGGGTTGGGAAGATCCCCTGGAGAAGGCAATGGCAACCCACTCCAGTATTCTTGCCTGGAAAATTTCATGGACAGAGGAGCCTGGCGGGCTGCAGTCCGTGGGGTTGCAGAGAGTTGAACAAGACTGCATGCACATACTCCATCGGGACTGGTGTGGCTGGTACACTGGGCAGGCTGAGTGCGTGGGGCACAGTACAACTTAGCTCTGTGATGGAAGAAGCAGACTGACTTGCACTTTGAGCTTGTGTTGAAGGGCATTAGGAATTCTAGGTTTCTGAACTGTTTTTCAGACAGGTGAGAAAATTAACGTGGTTTTCAGTATAGTGAGGCTAGCTTAGCCTTTCATTATATTTCAGATTGAGACCCTGAGTGTCAAGGAATTCATGACACTGGGCTGTATAGTTCCTTAAGATGATCAGGCAACCTCACAGATTTCTGTTAAGGAGTATTTTTATTGTTCCTTTATTCTACCTCTTCTTGAAAAAGTATGTGTTATGCTAATATTCTCTGCTGAGAGAGATTATCATTCTAACGTGAATTATTATTTTCATTTCTGCCAACAGAGGAAACTTCGAGAGGTGTCCACAAAGTTCCAGCTTTTCCAGAAGCCTGCTAACTTTGAACAGCGCATGCTTGACTGCAAGCGTGTGCTTGATGGTGTGAAAGCAGAGCTTCATGTTTTGGACGTGAGGGATGTGGACCCTGATGTCATACAGACCCACTTGGACAAGTGTATGGTGAGGCCACTGGGTGGTTAATGTGTCCAACGGGTTTTCCTGTTGCTATATGGCTTCATCTAGTGCTTATGTACATGGTTTGTTCAACTGTTGTTAGTCTAAAATGTGCTAAGAATAGGGATAAATGATGAAAAACAGGTTAGAAAATTAGAAGTGTGGTCCTTTCCTCCTAGGAAATTAGAAGAGATAAGAAAGAGAGACAGCAGAGATTAAAATCAATTAGTACAGTGTAAGGAGATCCAACCAGTCCATTCTAAAGGAGATTAGTCCTGGGTGTTCATTGGAAGGACTGATGCTAAAGCTGAAAGTCCAGTACTTTGGCTACTTCATGCAAAGAGTTGACTCATTGGAAAAGACTCTGATGCTGGGAGGGATTGGGGGCAGGAGGAGAAGGGGACGACCAAGGATAAGATGGCTGGATGGCATCATCAACTTGATGGACATGAGTTTGAGTGACAGGAGTTGGTGGTGAACAGGGAGGCCTGGTGTACTGCGATTCATGGGGTCGCAAAGAGTTGGACATGACTGAGCGACTGAAGTGAACTGAAGTACAGTGTAATGAGATAAGGAAACTAGAATAGACATGTATATAACATGATTTAAAAACAAGAGGAAAACATATCTTAATCACAGTATGAAGTTAGGGAAGGCTTTGACAGAATGTGACTAAACAGCTAAATTTTAAAGGATAAATTTGAGTTAGCTAGAAGAACCAGGAAATAGCAACCCACTCCAGTATTCCTGCCTGGAGAATCTCATGGACAGAGGAATCTGGCAGGCTACAGTCCATTAGGTCGCAAGAGTCGGACACAACTTAGTAACTAAACCACTACCAGAGGAAACGTACTTAGAATGAATGTCAGAAATATTGCAATGTACAGCAAATTCATTCTCAAAGAAAGTAAAATTTTAAATATTAATTTATAAAGTTTAAGCTTAAAGTGTGAAAGAAGAAATTATACTTAGAATGGATGACAGTAATATGGTAGCATAAAAATCATTCTCTAGGAAAATAAAATTTTAAATCAAATCTAAACTTAAGATGTAAAAGAAAAAATTATTTAAAAGATTTATTACTTTTTAGTTTTGAACTTTAAAATTCACTTGCACAGAAATATAAAGATCATGTGCCTGAGTATTCACAGTCTTAGAATTAGTGTTCTACCTGAGGACAATCATGAGAAAATGGAAGATGACACATGTTAGGAAACGTCTAGGAAGAGTTCTTTGTGCTTTTCCAAAGTGTAGTCTCCACATGTCTTTGCATACTGAAGATTGATTACTTAAAAACTGGAATGAATGGAAGGATGAACAAATAGGATGAGTTTTTATGCATAATACGTGTGCATATGCATGCATATGCACGTATGAATGTACACGTATATTCACTGAGATAAAGAGATCACCAAAGCAAGCACTGTCCTTGACGTTGGGTAATCTAGTCCAGGGGTCTGTTACTATGTGGCCATGCCACATTGGGTGTTTCAGGTCAACACTACGATGAATGGAGATAAGAGAACCTGCCCAAGATAAAGCTTTTCAGTTTCAAAGCAATGCGGATGAGGGCATCTCTGAATTTGACCTATATAGCTTCAGCTTCTTACAGTCAAATACATATTGATGTATGGAACTTTTATATGTTTTTTCATTATATGACTAACATGTGCTCATTGTGGTAGACTTTGTACTTCAGAGAACTGTAAGAAAAAATTGTATCTTAGTACTTCCAACTTCCCACAGCCAGAAATAGCCAGTATTAGCTTTTTTCTAGTAATGGCATTTAGGATTTTGAAAAATGTAATTTTAAAAAATGTTAGACATTCAACTTTTTGTCCTCATGTTTCCCGTTTTTTGTAGAAAAAAATGTTCATATTATCAAGTACTTTCCTAAGCCTTTAAGATACAGGTTTGAGTCTTTTTAAAATAAGACAAGTATAATCTCTATGAGTGTATTTTCTTATCTGATTTTAAAAAATTATTACAACCTTGGTTTCTTCTTATTCTTTCTTTGAACCAGATCTGAGAGAGATAAAGCCCTTTGATCTCCATGATTAGTTCTTAGCTGTCAGTCTTTGTCATCCATGTTCTGAAAGGTTCCAATTACCCCATTTTCACTACTATGTATAATTTGTCTGGCTTTATTTTTAAGAAACTCTATAAAATTTTGAGTGAAGTCAAGCTTGAAGTGGAGACTGTAATCAAAACAGGAAGGCACATTGTCCAGAAGCAGCAAACCGACAACCCTAAGGGGATGGATGAGCAGCTGACTTCTCTGAAGGTTCTCTACAATGACCTGGGTGCCCAGGTGAGCAGGGCAGGTGTACTGTCCCCTCTGTCTCTCTCATTTGTGTATTCTAAAATTTTACTTCTGGGAGAAGAATGCTTATTTGAATTTTATGGCATCAATCATACATGTTTCCATTTATTCCAATAATTTTTATTATATATCTTTAAAAGTGTTGACTATGAGGGTCACTCCGTTTCTTCTGAGGGATTCTTGTCCACATTTCAGTTCAGTTCAGTTGCACAGTTGTGTCCGACTCTTTACGACCCCATGGACTGCAGCATGCCCGGCTTCCCTGTCTATCACCAACTCCCGGAGCTCACTCAAACACATGTCCATTGAGTCAGTGATGCCATCCAACCATCTCATCCTCTGTCGTCCCCTCCTCCTCCCGCCTTCAGTCTTTTCCAGCATCAGGGTCTTTTCCAATGAGTCAGTTCTTTGCATCAGGTAGCCAAAGTATTGCAGTTTCAACTTCAGCATCAGTCTTTTCAATGAATATTCAGTGTTGATTTCCTTTAGGATGGACTGGTTGGATCTCCTTGCAGTCCAAGGCACTCTCAAGAGTCCTCTCCAACACCATAGTTCAAAAGCATCAATTCTTTGGTGCTCAGCTTTCTTTATAATCCAACTTTCACATCCATACATGATGGCTGGAAAAACCATAGCTTTGTAGTAGTTATAATGGTCATATGAATTCAATTCACCCATTCCTGTCCATTTTAGTTCACTGATTCCTGAAATGTCAATTTTCAATCTTGCCATCTTTTGTTTGACCACTTCCAATTTACCTTGATTCATGCACCTAACATTCCAGATTCCTATGCAATTTTTTCTTTACAGTATTTGGACTTGCCTTTCACCACCAGTCACATCCACAACTGAGCGTCGTTTTCGCTTTTGCTCAGCCTCTTTTTTCCACTCTCCTCCAGTAGCATATTGACCTCATAGACACCTTATAGGCCATATAGACGCCTACTGACCTGTGGGGTTCATCTTTTAGTATCATATCTTTTTGCCTTTTCACAGAGTATGTTACTATTAAAGTGATGAATAGTTACATAGAAATGTATTTTTAATATTTAGTCCAGACTAATTTCTGTATTTTCAAAGGCTATGACATTTTATAAGTTATTGTGAGGAAACTCTAAAAGTAATAGTCTCTGTATAAACACAGGTTATTGGTCCTTGGATTTCTTGATTGAACAATCCATTGAGAAGTGTTAAAAACATCAAGACTCTAATAAATAGCATCAGGAACTTCACATTAATCCAGCAGGATTTAAAATCTTATCCAGAAACATCTATAATTTGGACATTTTAGTGAATTTGTGGGGAAGTTGTTAGGCCCTTTATTGTGAATGACTGACTGGATCCGTTAAGCTTAACGTCTTCTCTTATTGAGAATCTCTGCCCTGAAACCAGACAAGCAAAAACAAGATAAAACACAGAAACAAATGAAGTGAAACATTCACATTAATATTGAAAAGCTGTGTTAGATAATATATTAAACCCTTCTGTGGTTATTAAATATTAACCAAGTTTCTACACAAGCCCAGAGAATACAAGCTGCAATTTTGTGATTACTTTGAGATTACTAACAGTCATACATTTCCTGGGCAATTTGGATTTCACTTCTGTAAGATTAGATTACTGATATGATATACTGGTATACCATTTTTGATACATTGCACATCTGGAACACGTATGGTAACAGCTTCTTTTTATCTTATATAGCTGAAGTTACTTGTTAAATATTACTGTATTATTTGGGCTTCCCTGGTAGCTCAGATGGTAAATAATCTGCCTGCAATACGAGAGACCTGGTTCAATTTCTGGGTTGGGAAGATCCCTGTAGAAGGGAACAGCTACCCACCCCGTTATTCTGGAGAATTCTATGGACTGTATAGTCTAAGGGGTCACAAAGGGTTGGACAAGACTGAGAGACTTTCACTGTCACTGTATTTATTAATTGACAGGGCATTTTATAAATGGTAACAGTGTGGCTGGTTTTTACACCAAATTTCTATGATTATGGCTTTAGAGTTAAGTCATTTTCTCACTCAACACAACTAGACTTTAACTGTATATGAGGAGTTACACAGGCAGTTAGAGATAAAGTGATGATGTATACCATTTTTGATACATTGCACATCTGGAACACGTATGGTAACAGCTTCTTTTTATCTTATATAGCTGAAGTTACTTGTTAAATATTACTGTATTATTTGGGCTTTCCTGGTAGCTCAGATGGTAAATAATCTGCCTGCAATACGAGAGACCTGGTTCAATTTCTGGGTTGGGAAGATCCCCTGTAGAAGGGAACAGCTACCCACCCCGTTATTCTGGAGAATTCTATGGACTGTATAGTCTAAGGGGTCACAAAGGGTTGGACAAGACTGAGAGACTTTCACTGTCACTGTATTTATTAATTGACAGGGCATTTTATAAATGGTAACAGTGTGGCTGGTTTTTACACCAAATTTCTATGATTATGGCTTTAGAGTTAAGTCATTTTCTCACTCAACACAACTAGACTTTAACTGTATATGAGGAGTTACACAGGCAGTTAGAGATACAGTGATGAGCAAAAACATGTTATCTCTGCCAAGTGGAACTGTGAGAAATAAAAGAAGAAAGCTTTAATCAAGCAGTCATACAAAGTAATGTCAAATTATCAGCCTAAAGTGTTATGAAGGAATATATGTAGCACTGTAGGAGTATGTGTAAAGAGGGATTTGATCCAGTCTGGGTTAGGAAAGCTTCCCTGAGAAAGTGGTGCATAAGCTGAGATCTGAAGGATAAGTCGTAGTAGCCAGGGCAAAAATCAGCGGAAGAATTTTTGAGGCTGATGGAACATCACGTGTAAAAGTCTGTGGTAGTAGGCAGCGTGGTACATTTGTGTGGCTAAAGCAGAGAGAACAAGTGTGGGAACAAGGTGTTGGAGAGATGTGATGATACCAGATCCTACCAGTGTCTTTGAGTTTGTGGTAAATATTTTAATCTCTGTCTCTGAAGTAATGAGCAATTATTGCAGGGCTTTAGCAGGGAGAGAACATGCTCAGATATTTTTTTTCTAAAAGGCCACTCACAGCAGTCTGGAGGGTACATTGCAGACAGGCAAGCATGGATGTAAGAAGACCAGTTAGAAAGTCATTGTCATGCTCTTAGTGAGAAATGATGGTGCTTTGAACTAGGGTGGAACATTGGAGACAGTATGAACAGATTTTTTAAATAGATACTTAGGATGTAAAGTAAGCAGAACTTGGTGGAGGACTTGATGTGGAGATGCAGGAGAGAGGTGAAGGAGACTCCTGGGTTTCTGGCTTGATTATGTGGAAGATTATGGTGCCATCATTGGGTGGGACACTTACAGGCAGAAGCGTGGAAAATCCTAAATGTGTATTGGATGTGTTGACACTTCAAGTGTCTCTGCGAGAGTTAATTGCACATGTCAGATATTCACACAGTTTATTCAAGTCTGGAAAATATATCTGGGATGAAGATATAAATTTTATGAGTCATATGCATAGAGGTGATAATTAAAATTTTCAGTGATGATGAGATTGCCTAGGGAGAGGATATATCAACAGTGAAAAATGAAAAGGTCCTGAATTAAGTAAGTTTTGAGGGATTACATCACTTAGGAGGATATTTGAAGAAGAAAATCACTGCAGATGGTGACTGCAGCCATGAAGTTAAAAGATGCTTACAACTTGGAAGAAAAGTTATGACCAACCTAGATAGTGTGTTCAAAAGCAGAGACATTACTTTGCCGACTAAGGTCCGTCTAGTCAAGGCTATGGTTTTTCCTGTGGTCATGTATGGATGTGAGAGTTGGACTGTGAAGAAGGCTGAGCGCCAAAGAATTGATGCTTCTGAACTGTGGTGTTGGAGAAGACTCTTGAGAGTCCCTTGGACTGCAAGGAGATCCAACCAGGCCATTCTGAAGGAGATCAGCCCTGGGATTTCTTTGGAAGGAATGATGCTAAAGCTGAAGCTCCAGTACTTTGGCCACCTCATGTGAAGAGTTGACTCATTGGAAAAGACGCTGATGCTGGGAGGGATTGGGGGCAGGAGGAGAAGGGGACGACCGAGGATGAGATGGCTGGATGGCATCACGGACTCAATGGACGTGAGTCTGAGTGAACTCCGGGAGTTGGTGATGGACAGGGAGGCCTGGCGTGTTGCGATTCATGGGGTCGCAAAGAGTTGGACACGACTGAGCGACTGAACTGAACTGAGCTTGCAAAAGAGACTAAAGTATATATATATGTGTGTGTGTGTGTGTGTGTGTGTGTGTTTATATGTACACTACATTTCTTTATCCATTTATTTATCAGTGGCTATTGTGAATAATGCTGCAGTGAGTATGGGAATGCATATATCTCTTTAAAATGATGATTTCATTTCCTTTGTTGTATACCAGGAGTAGGGTTGCTGAATCATATAGTAGTAGTTCTTTTTTAAATTTTTTGAGGGCTCTCCATGTTGTTTTTTATAACTGCAAACTTGACACCTGCTAATAAAGTAGATCTTAAGTGTTCTCACCACAGAAAAAGGTAAGGATGTGTTAATGAACTGTGGTACTCATTTCACAATGTATATGTGTATAAAATGATTACAGTATACACCTTAAAAACACACATTGTGCAACCATATATTTTATATGCATGAGAAACTACATATAAAAAAGTGGTAAGAAGTGGTAGTATACCAGGAACGTGCTAGGTCTGGGAAGCTGAAGGAAGGAGGGTGTTTGGAGAATGAGTGTAGGTTTTTGTCTGGAATATTACTGAAATATTAAAAACAAGGCATCCACTTAAAAGCATACAGTAGATCTTTTGCCACTGGGGTCATCACTGAGCTTAGCAAAGATGATTTCTGTGGAATGATGGAGGTAGAAGCCAGAATGTCATGGCTTGAACACTGCATGGGGGATGACAAATGGTTTTGAGAATTTGCATGGGAAAGGTAGGAGAGAGGGAGGGAAGGTGGGGCCAAAGGAGGAAATTTGTGTGTGTGTATGTGTGTTTGTGAGAGAGAGACAGACAGACAGACAGATGCTTGAGTATGTTTCATCCTTGGTGGGAATGATCCTATTGAGAAGGAATGTTTGCATATCCAGGAGAGAGAAGGGATAAATGATTAGGTAAAAGCTTTACAACTTGATATTGCCTAATTTAATATGCAGTACATCTTAAAGTGTATTGATTAGATCGGCTGAAGAGAGTGTAAATTGTTACAAGTTGAACTGTAAATTATTTTCTTCCTGGTATACCAAAATCTTTGGTAGCATTAGTTTTATTATGATTGTGTAGTTGCCTGGGCTTGTCAGTCAGATAAGTATCGTAATATCTTTTAACATAATTCAAATATTTTTCTCCTGAAGTCTGCCTTGAGGTGCTATTAATTTAGAGTCATGAATTTTAATTAAATTTATAGGAAAAAAATTTCACTTTTAGGAAGGAATTGAATAATAATCAATCTGTGAGACATGCAAGAGTAAAAATAAACTTATAGGATGAGTAAGAAATGCAATCCCATTTTACTTACTAAGAAAATTTGATTTCTATATCTAAAAAATTTCATCCCATGCATGACATTTCACTCTACTACTTATAATATTATCATCTACACATACGTGCACATAAAAGGAGGAACATGTTTTCCTGTCTATATTGTGTTTGACATCCTTTAAAGTGTCAGCTCAGCATTAGTTTATGAATCACTTTAGTCTGAACATACCATTGTGTAATGCCAGTGGTCAGACCAGGCTCAGTCTCGTGGTCACGCCGCTCTGCTTATGGCCTTCACCTTTATAAGCTTCACTGTCCTGTTCTGTTAAGTGGAAAAAACAGTGCTGATCACAGGGTTTTATTATATAACATGTGTAGATTCATTACTATAATATGAGAGGCTGGTAAATGTCAGTTAAGTTCATTTTGCTTTCTAACAACAACAGTAAGAACAAAATAGTAATAAAAGTTTGTATTTCATAGCCATTTAATATATTTTAAATTAAGCGGTTAATTGTGAAACATATGATTGTAAAAAATCTTGCTATTTCTTCCTCATGTTGATGTTTGTTTTTTAAACAGAATCCCACATTGAGAGGGTTTTAAGACATCTTCTGCTCAAAATGATGAAAGATGATATTAACTGATTCCTTAATCTTGTTGAAGGGACTGGGGCAAGACCTTTATGTATATATTTTCCTCCCTAAAAACTCATAACAGCCTTTTTCTAACAACAACAGTAAGAACAAAATAGTAATAAAAGTTTGTATTTCATAGCCATTTAATATATTTTAAATTAAGCGGTTAATTGTGAAACATATGATTGTAAAAAATCTTGCTATTTCTTCCTCATGTTGATGTTTGTTTTTTAAACAGAATCCCACATTGAGAGGGTTTTAAGACATCTTCTGCTCAAAATGATGAAAGATGATATTAACTGATTCCTTAACCTTGTTGAAGGGACTGGGGCAAGACCTTTATGTATATATTTTCCTCACTAAAAACTCATAACAGCCTTCTGAGGGCTATATCTCTACCAGGGTCACTTAGGAAGTTAAGTGGTAGAACTAAGATGAAAATCCAAGGTTGCCTGACATTTAACCACTACAGTATATTGTCTTTCTGCAGAAATGCAAGAATGGAGTGATTCTAGGTCCCAGAGATAAAGGTTAGGTATGTCTTGGGGGTTAACTATGAATCTGTGTGGATCTTTAGCTCATATTTGTTTCCACCCATGTTCGTCTCTCTTGTGCTTTTTTTTTTAAGGTGACAGAGGGAAAACAAGATCTGGAAAGAGCATCCCAGTTGGCTCGGAAAATGAAGAAAGAGGCTGCTTCTCTATCTGAATGGCTGTCTCTTACCGAAACAGAACTGGTACAGAAATCCACTTCAGAAACTTTGCTTGGTGATTTGGATAAAGAAATTTCCTGGGCTAAAGTAAGTTGTAGTTCAGGTGAACCACGAAGATTATCAGTGTAATCTGTGGCATTCTGATCAGAGAAATCTGGGTATATGTCATTTGTCTCCATTTCATACTAAATACCATCTTTTCCTTTTTCCATTCTTTTTTCCACATCTCTGGCCTAAAAAAGAATAAGATATTTAAAAAGCAACTAACTTCAGTAGACACACACACACACACACACATACATATAATATATACATATATGTATATTAAAATAGGGGAAAGATTTATTGATTGATTTTGGCCACACCTTTCAGCTTGTGGGATCTTCGTTCGCCACCAGGGATTGAACCTGGGTCCTAGACAGTGAAAGTGCAGAGTCCAAACAACTGGAAAGGAATTCCCCAGAAGATATTTTTATCTTGATTCTGAAGAGTTAAACTCACATGGCTCAACAAGGTCTTTGTAGTCATTATACTTATACAGTATAACTATCACCTTCAAAATCAGTGACATTTTTTGAGTATTCATTCTTCACAAGGTATTGTGTGAATTTATTAATTCTTCTATAGTAAGTTTTGTACCGGTAACTAATCTTTCTATTGCAAGCTAACTGCAAACTAATCTTTCTATTGCAAGCTAATTGCTAATTGTAGAGAGGAGAGAAACAGAATTTTTAAAAAAAATCAATAAAAAATCAAAGAATTTTCTCTAGTCCTTCATTAGAAATCACCTAGATTAGAGAGTTGATTTGCCAATTCTCTCTTTTGAGGTGGACAAAGAATTGAATGAAACACAAACTAGTTTTTCTGTTTTTTAACCAAGGCATTCTCTTTTTCTCAATTCATTTTCTAAGAAGCATGTATACTAGAGATAAATGCTGAAAATAAATGATCAGTACTGTGACAGAGCTTTATATAAAACCCCAGCTATCAGTTTTGACTTCTTCTACAGGTGTCGACTTTTGGGGTGTGAAGAGGGAGGTGCTCTGAGGTCCTGGTGTGATATAATTCCTTAATTTGAATGCTCTTTGGAGGTAGCTGTTGTAAGAAACTCAAGATATTAGTCACTAGAAAGAATGTTCTCAGTTTAATAGCTCATGGAATGTATAATTGCCGTGGGCTGTGTGGAGTAAAAGGGATATACGAAGGAAGTGAATAACAGTTGAATTCATGGGTTACAGTTGATGAATGACAACCAAAGGCGCTTAACTATATATATTTTTTAATTAAAGTTTTTTCAAGGAAATATTATCTTTTTTCTACAATACACTTTGAAAGTCATTATTTTTTATTAGTCCCATGAGTCCTATAAGCTAATTGAATGATATTTCAGTTCAGTTCAGTCGCGCAGTCGTGTCCGACTCTTTGCGACCCCATGAATCGCAGCACGCCAGGCCTCCCTGTCCATCACCAGCTCCTGGAGTTCACTCAGACTCACGTCCATTTGCATAATATAATACCAAAAAAGAGACAGGAGCAAAAATGATCTTTGTTCAAAGAATACCCTGTTATCATTTCATTTTGTAGGCCCATGTAGACATGCAGGCATAAGCATATATTTTAAAAAGATTATATCTAGTGTTTCATTACCTTTTTGAAAAGCAGGTTATATCTTTAACATTTTCTTTTATCTACAAGTGTTTTGTGTCACACATTGGAGATAGATAGTATTTCATTGAATATTTTATTTCTTATTGTCCCATTCCTCCATTCATGGCCATTTAAATTATTACCAGTTCTCACTATTGTAAAAACTGCTGTGATGAGTATACTTATGGTTAAACCTTAGCATATATTTGTAATTAATTTTCTGAGAATAAATTCTTAGCTCTAAAAATATTGGGTCAAGGGATGTACCCATTTTAAAGTCTATACTGGTTATAAAATTATCCTTCAGAAATGTTTTACCCAACAGCTATGAGTGAGAATTCCTACTTGCCTGTTTCAACTAAACTTTTGACAATGGTAGGCAAATAACATGTCTTGGTTATTTGATTAGAACATTTTCCTTTAGCATATAGGCCATTTGTAGCTTCTGTCTCCATTTGATCCTGTAGTTTGGAGATCTTTACCTGTTACAATTATTAAAGCTTAATATGTTGTATATTGATGCAATTTTTTGCCACTCTAGTTTCCTTTCTGTTTTGTATATTTTTAAAACACTTATACATTTTGTAAAGAATAAAATCTTTTTTTTCCTAATTATTTTTGCCTTTAGTGTTTAGAAAGATCAACTTTACAACAAAATTACATAATTATTTACTTATATTCTCTCCTAGCTCTTTTATAGTTTCTTTTTTACCTTTAATGCTTTAATCCTTCTGGAATTTAGTTTGGTGTATGTAATGAGGTAAGGCTCTAACCCTTTTTTCTCCAAATAGTTTGCTAGTTATCTCAGCACTCTATGTTGAGTAATTATCCTTTCCTCACTGATTTGACCTGCTGAATTCATGTATTCTTTTTGTCTGTTACTTTGCTTTATTTTCTGCTTCGCTGATCTGACCCTCTGAAAAGTTCTTCAACTATTTAATATGTGGTTCTATAATAAACTTTAGCATGTAATTAATGACAGGATTTCCTGACTTCATGTTCTTCTTTTATATATACTCATATAAATTTTAAAATTATTACTCTTAAATTCTTAAATTTTTTTAGAAACTTTGGTTTGAATTGCCTTAAATTTATAAATTTGTTTTGAGAGGAATTGACATCTTTACTAAATTAAGTCTTTTTAGTAACATCTAAATGTCTGATTTCCTCTCCAAATTCCCTCTCTACATAATGCTTTGTAAACATTATGCATATATGCCAAAAAGTTTATTCCTGTGTGTTTATTTTATTGGTATGTAAAAAGTATACTTTTCTTTTTATTTTAAACTAATTTCTTATAGCTGGTACATAGGCAATATCAATTTTTGCATATTTAATTTTTAATCATCTTTGTGCACTCACATAACTTCAATTAGTTTTTAAGTTGATTCTTATCATTTTCTAAGGCAAAGACAGTAAGTAATAATATTTATTTCTTCTGGAACCATTCACTCTTAAATTCCCACTTAATCTTATTTCCAATTTGAAATAATGAAGATGGTATATACAAATCACAAATTCACAGTACATTCATATCATTAGAGTAAACCAAATGAAACATCACTATGTAACATTATCACCAACTTTTTCAACGTTGTATTGTCAGATTTAAGAACCACGCATATTTTACAACTCTTCAGTGTATTTCTACCACTATGCTGCTGCTGCTAAGTCGCTTCAGTCGTGGCCAATTCTGTGTGACCCCACAGACGGCAGCCCACCAGGCTCCCCCGTCCCTGGGATTATCCAGGCAAGAACACAGGAGTGGGTTGCCATTTCCTTCTCCAGTGCATGAAAGTGAAAAATGAAAGTGAAGTTGCTCAGTCGTGTCTGACTCTTAGTGACCCCACAAGAGTACTAGGGTGGGGTACCATTGCCTTCTCCATTCCACCACTATAAAATTATATAAAATTATTTTCCAATGCAAAATTTAAATAGCATCTTCATTCCAGAACTTAATGTTTTTACTCCATAGCTTAAAAATCAGCATTTTCGATGTAGCCATTTTCTTTACAATAAAATCATTAACATAGT
This sequence comes from Aepyceros melampus, assembly GCA_006408695.1. NCBI lineage: Eukaryota > Metazoa > Chordata > Mammalia > Artiodactyla > Bovidae > Aepyceros > Aepyceros melampus. Next base: position 15,774 of record SJXQ01002352.1, read on the forward strand.
TTGTGTACTTTTTAAATTTCAGTTCAGTTCAGTCACGCAGTCATGTCCGACTCTTTGCGACCCCATGAATCGCAGTACGCCAGGCCTCCCTGTCCATCACCAACTCCGGAGTTCACTCAGACTCAAGTCCATTGAGTCCATGATGCCATCCAGCCATCTCATCCTCGGTCGTCCCTTTCTCCTCCTGCCCCCAATCCCTCCCAGCATCAGGGTCTTTTCCAATGAGTCAACTCTTCACATGAGGTGGCCAAAGTACTGGAGCTTCAGTTTTAGCATCATTCCTTCCAAAGAAATCCCAGTTGCATGTAATTAATTATTTCTTGTAGTTTTTAAAGACTACTGTAGCCAATTAGTCCATAGTCACTGAAGGAATGTAGAAAGTTAATAACTGCAGAGAGCATGTCTGTGGGTATTCTGTTTTTCTGTTTTTTTCCCCTCCTTGCTGGAGAAGAACACTTACTTGAGAGAAGTATTTTGATGTCTTTATAAATATACCAGTAATTATATATCTTTACTCACTTGCAATTTTTATCTTTCAAAATGTGATTGAACGATGTGAGACTTGGACTTGAGCTCCTTGAAATGATTTATATAAATATTATTCTAAAAAGGTACAACAGCAGTAGGGTAGATATGTGCATGCTACTTTTTGATTGAAAGAACTTTGCAGTTTTAATTTTGGAATCCATAATTCTCTTTATAATTCTCTGGTCAAACTTATAAATGTGAGAGTCAAGTTATCATAATACCATCCAGAGTATTACCTTTACATAATATGACAATTGCAGAACCAAAGCTTAGATGTGCTACTTCTCCTGTGATGTACTTAAGATGAAATATTTTTTGTAATGTTTATAAACAGACTATATGTTAAATTACCTAGTTATAGGGCTGTTCAGTTCAGTTCAGTTCAGTCACTCAGTTGTGTCCTACTCTTTGCAACCCCATGGGGTGCAACATGCCAAGCCTCCTGGTCCATCACCAACTCCCAGAGTTTACCCAGTCTCATGTCCATTGAGTCGGTGATGCCATCCAGCCATCTCTGTCATCCCTTTTTCCTCCTGCTCCCAGTCTCTCCCAGCATCAGAGTCTTTTCCAATGAGTCAACTCTTCGCATGAGGTGGCCAAAGTACTGGAGTTTCAGCTTTAGCATCATTCCTTCCAAAGAACACCCAAGGCTGATCTCCTTTAGAAAGGACTGGTTGGATCTCCTTGCAGTCCAAGGCCAAGGGACTCTCAAGAGTCTTCTCCAACACCACAGTTCAAAAGCATCAATTCTTCGGCGCTCAGCTTTCTTCACAGTCCAACTCTCACATCCATACATGACCACAGGAAAAACCATAGCCTTGACTAGACGGACCTTTGTTGACAATGTCTCTGCTTTTGAATGTGCTGTCTAGGTTTGTCATAACTTTTCTTCCAAGGAGTAAGCGTCTTTTAATTTCATGGCTGCAATCACCATCTTCAGTGATTTTGGAGGCCCTCAAAATAAAGCCTGACACAGTTTCCACTGTTTCCCCATCTATTTGCCATGAAGTGATGGGACCAGATGCCATGATCTTCGTTTTCTGAATGTTGAGCTTTAAGCCAGCTTTTTCACTCTCCTCTTTCATTTTCATCAAGAGGCTCTTTATTTTCTCTTCACTTTCTGCCATAAGGGTGGTGTCATCTGGATATCTGAGGTTATTGATATTTCTCCCAGCAATCTTTAATCCAGCTTGTGCTTCCTCCAGCCCAGTGTTTCTCATGATGTACTCTTCATAGAAGTTAAATAAGCAGGGTGACAGTATACAGCCTTGACGCACTCCTTTTCCTATTTGGAACCAGCCTGTTGTTCCATGTCCAGTTCTAACTGTTGCTTCCTGCAACATAGGCTTCTCAAGAGACAGGTCAGGTGGTCTGGTATTTCCGTCTCTTTCAGAATTTTCCACAGTTTAGTGTGATCCACAGAGTCGAAGGCTTTGGCACAGTCAATAAAACAAAAATAGATGTTTTTCTGGAACTCTCTTGCTTTTTCGATGATCCAGCGGATGTTGGCAATTTGATCTCTGGCTCCTCTGCCTTTTCTAAAATCAGCTTGACGAATCTAGGGAGTCGTATATATATGGAAGAAAAGTATGTTAAAAATGAAGGTTGTGTAACTTCTATAATGTTCTGCAAGATCAAGTGGGTCTTGGAATTTTTATTTTTTAGAATATTCTGAAGGATCTGGAAAAAAGAAAAGCTGATTTGAACGCCATCACAGAGAGCGGTGCTGCCCTAAGGAGCTTGATCGAAGGCGGTGAGGCTGTCTTGGAAGAGAAGCTATGCGTCCTTAGTGCTGGGTGGAGTCGGGTCCGCACCTGGGCTGAGGATTGGTGCAGCACCTTGCTGGTGAGTTTCAGCAAGAGCCTCATGGCGAGATCATTTCTCCTGTGAATATCTAAAAACGAAGACAGCTTTGATTGGAATTCCAAACCGTGTTTTCTGTTTGTCACAATAATGTTTTGCTTGTGAATTAATTTCATTTATACTACATTTTATCTTTTTGTTGAAAAGATAACTAGAAAGGGTTCAAAGTATTTCATTTCTATTAAGTAATAAACCATTTGTGATATACATAGAAATATGTACTTGAACATCTTACTGAATGTAACTTATTTGCTACAGTTTAAAAGACTTAATATTGTATTTAATTTTCATACTATTACAGACTCTGTATATATAATGTTTTTAATGTTCTAAAATTTGTGTACTAGTTAAGGGCACAGCTTCTAACATTGGATAGCCCAAGTTAAAATTTTGACTATAGACCGGAGGATCTTGGTCAAGTTACTTAAATTAAGCATTCTCTATATCTCAGTTTTCTCATATGTAAACTGGACATTATTATAATTTTTACCTCATACAGTTTTTGTGATTATATAGTATAAAACACGTAGCACTCTTATATAGCTAAAAACAATCAATTTTAGATATTATTATGGTAATTATAGTAATTGTTAAGTGTTATATACTATTAATCTTTGGCTATACCACTACACAGTTAACTAGTATTTCATGAAAATAGTGACCCTAAAACTTTCATAACGTTTTCTGTTTCTCTTGTATTAATACTAGCAATGAATACTATATAGCAGCATCACCATCTCCTCCCTTAAAAAGAGTTCTCATCCATAAATTATTATTTCTTCAGATATATCTGAGATAGGACTTTTTCCAAATTCATAGAATTACTGGGTAATGGGCAGAAACAGAGAAGAATAAATTATTATGTGTTTCAATATTTATTGAAATCAATCAGAATGTATAGGGCATTGAAGTTGGTGGGCTTACTTCTTGACCTGTCAGATTCATGTTCGAGTTCATTTACAACTTACTATCTTCATAACCTTGTGTAAATTACTTAATTTCTCTAAATTTTAATTTGCCTATATATAAAATGGAATTAAAAGAACATATCTAACAAAGTTGTTAAGTATTGAATAACAAATGTGAAATCTTGGCTCATAGAATATGTTCTTTAACTATTTTATACATTCATTTTTATTGTAATTAGTTTTATTCCACATTCTCATGGTCCTTACTTCTGTCTTCTGCAGTCTGTACCTTCTAAATTCTCCTTTCAAATAATATCTTTCTATTTCACTTGATTTACCTGCTTTGGTCTGATGTTTATCAATTCTTAATTAGAATCCAGACCCCTGTCAAAACTATCCTTATGTCATTTATTGTCATTTTACTTTTCAGTGATTTTTTTCATATTATAGATTAATAATTTGCTTATTTTTAAACTTCTTTCATCCTATAAAATATATTTCCTAAAAGTTGTTAATTTCATCATAAAGCTCTTGCACTGTTTTTGATCAAATTCTAAATTCTTGCTTTTGCCTCAGGAATTCTGCCCTGTTTTAACTGGCTTAAGTGTTTGCTTCTGTTTTCAAATTTAACTCTCAATCACAATCACAACTCTCAACAATACAAATGTTGTATTATGCTTCAGGAAATATCACTGAGGTCTATGCCAAGTGTCATGTTAGGTGCTGATGGTACTGAGGTGAAAAGATATGGGCCCTGCCTCAAGCACTCAAGCTTTGAGTAGGCAAAATCTATTCAACCCTATTTGAATTGCTCTTTTACTAGTACTTAAATGCTGCTGCTGCCTTAAATGAGTTCTTAACTAATATGATCAAGGCAGGGCCAATAAGATTATTTGTAATATATGAATGAGAAATATGGATTAAAATAAAATGAAATTTATAAAGAAATTTTTGCCTTTTATTCTTCAATTTTTCATTATGTTGAGGTCTAAATTAAAATGAAAAAGTACCCAACCACAGCTGTGCTTCCCTGCTGGCTCAGACAGTAAAGAATCTGCTGGCAATGTGAGAGACCCAGGTTTGATCCCTGGGTTGGGAAGATCCCCTAGAGAAGGGAATGGCTACCCACTCCAGTATCCCTGCCTGGAGAATTCTGTGGACAGAGGAGCCTGGCATGCTACAGTCCATGGGACTGCAGAGTTGGACACAGCTGAGTGACTAACACTTTCACTTTTACAGCCGTGCATTTTTTTGGAATGAGATTTATCCACTGGGGAAGAGCTTTGCAGGAAGGTAGAAGTTCTTCTTGAAATTCAGCATTGCTTAGGTCTTTGAAGACCTTTTAAATCTCTTTGAAGATTATTGTCTTAATTATTTCATATGGTTGTATCAGTGTTTTATTAATTCCTTTCTAGAACCATCAGAACCAGTTGGAAATATTTGATGGAAATGTTGCTCACATAAGCACCTGGCTTTATCAAGCTGAAGCACTATTGGATGAGATCGAAAAAAAGCCAGCAAGCAAACGAGAAGAAATTGTGAAGGTAGCAGATCAGTAACACTTCTGAGAATGGAAGGTTTAGCTGTCACCTTTGCCTTGAGGAATACTCCAAGTTACTTGTACACATGTGCTTCTCGTGCAGTAGATTTATTAACTTTTATGTTGGTGGGATAAACAGAATGAGGTTTTTTTTTTTTTTTTTTTGGTTTTTGTCTTAGCTAAATTTTTGTTCCATTCCTCTTAGGTAAGAATTGGCATCTAAAAGTGCCACATTATGGGACTGTTAACATAATTTTTCCATTGTAATTTAATAAGCTAGGAAAACAGAAAATGCTTCATTTTGTCATGGTGCATAGTTGAATGCTGCATCGTTAGTTAACAGCGAAAGTGCATTCTTAGTTATTTTTTCATGACTTGCAAAATTTGGTGGCACTACAGAAAGTTGGAGCCAACTGATTTCATAATGAGTATTTGGCTTTCATTTCTTGGTGCATATTCCCCACCGACCCAGCTTTTCAGAGGGATCTGCTGTGAAAGAAAAGATGGTACACTTTTTCAGAAGTGCAGTATGGCAGACTTCTTCACTTTGCTCAGCTTCTTAATACCCTTACGCACTGGTGATAAGCAAAGAAGAACTTGTTGTCTTGGGAACTCCAGAGTCTCAGAAAATTTCTAACAGTAGCCCTTATTCTTTCCTGTGTTTTTACATTTTGTTTCAAGGTTGAAGGCCAGACCTAACTTTTAAGAATTCCCCCTAGGAAATCTTTTCTATCGACTGCTCAGGCCCCACCAATCCTTCTTTGGAACTCTCTGACACATCAGATTGGATGAACAGTTGAATTCTGGGTTACAAATATACTCTCGCAACATTTTGCAGACGTCACTGAATGAATCTTTTTTTCCCCTCCACGTTGTTTATAGATGACAGGAAACACTGCATAATTAAAGATTTGATGAGGAACCTGCAAACAATAAAGAATGTGTCTGTTCCCAGCAAAATAACAATTATTTCAGGTCCTTTAGACGTTACAGAGCTTTTTCACACCAGATGGTTTATATGAAACAAAACCATTTTAGAGTGTTTAATTATGCATCTATAAACCTTTAAAGAATGAAATAGTTTCCTTCACTACATTTTATTTCTAGGCCTATACTTTTAGTGAATTTATTACATTTATTAAATCACTAACATATGTTTAACATAACCTTTAGACAATTTTTCATGAAAGCCAAGACCTATCTGCAAAGTGTTTATTTCTTTCCACTTGATTTTTCTTAAAGAGAATTTCAAGAATCTCTACATAACTAGCAAAATTTGAGACAAGCAGTGGCTTTTTTTTTAAAAATATGACAATCAGATTTAGATGCAAGAGAACACATTCTAAAAGTACCATAGTTAAGCTGATGTTCTCTTGTTTCTATCTACATACACTAGTTTAAAAACTACTTACTCAAACTGCTTAATTTCTCTCAGCCACCATAACAAGTAAGCACAGATTCTTCAGAAAAGTGAATCAGGCTCCATGTCTTAGATCATTGAGTGCCTTGTGGTATCCTTCATTCTTGTAATCACAAGGAAAACATTTGCAGAATTTAGAGATACATACAGATAAGCTGGTACTTCACTCAAAATGTACTCATAGCCATATTCCTGAGAGAATTCCAGCACTCTTCAAAAACTTATGAATGAAGTAGGAATTGAGGCAGGTATTTACATCCCTTTCTTAGGCCTGAAAATGAGTTTAATGACCATTATGAAATTAGCCAGAGGAAACTGCGTAATGTTGTACATTTTAGTTAAAAACTAAATGGTAATATTCAACTCCCTTCCAAATCCGTTTACCTTACCAAGGAAAAGGAGATGAGGGTAAACAAGATTTCTAGGGGGAAAAGAAGTTAAAGTCTGTTCCTTGCTACTTAATCTTTTATCAGCCTCAAGAAACTTTGCAATTCTTAGAATAAGATGGTTGAGGAAATGACACAATAAATCTTATAGACTATTCAATTACAAAGTTTTATATAAACTGGGAGTAGTTTAAAATGCTTCCCGTATAACACGTATGAGTCTCTCTCTTGAAATATATGAACAGCTCTTACTCAAATTGATGGTGCTGAAGTCTCTTAGTAGAAGTCTCAGACATTTGTTTAAGCTCCCTTTACTTCCCAGTTAGCACTGCACCCATGTTTGGTTTTGATTTTTTCCCATGTGATAATTTTTTGCTTTTTTATAATTAGCGTTTACTCTCTGAGATGGATGATGTCAATCTCCAAGTACAAAATGTCCGAGATCAAGCTGTTGTTTTGATGAGTGCACGTGGAGGCTCAAGCCGGGGGCTTGTAGAACCAAAATTAGCTGAATTGAACAGAAATTTTGAAAAGGTCTCTCAGCACATCAGAAGTGCCAAAGTAAGTAATTATGTTTTTATATAAAACTATTTTCTTGTAGATATGTAGCTGAATGGTAATATGGTGCTAGTGCTAAGTTGCTTCAGTTGTGTCCAACTCTTTGTGACCCTATGGAATGTAACCTGCCAAGCTCCTCTGTCTATGGGATTCTCTAGGCAAGAACACCTGAGTGGGTTGCCATACCTTTCACCAGGGGATCTTCCCACCCAGGGATTGAACCCACGTCTCTTACATCTACCTGTATTGGCAAGCAGGTTCTTTACTGCTAGCACCACCTGGGAAGCCTCAATTATATGGTATATATAACAAAAAAATTAAATGAAAATGGTTTTACCACTTTTCTTTGATTGGAGCGTTTGTTCTTATTTATGATTGTGCAAATGAAGGAGATAATCTAAGAAATCAGTATTTAAGAAAATAACCCATTTGAGAAAAGGTTTCAAGTATTCAAATTATCTAAGAGAGGGTCCTCATTTTTGTAGGAAGTAAATATTCTCTAACTTTGCTTTGTTCTGAAATATCTGATGTTGTCATTTAGTCGTTAAGTCCTGTCTGACTCTTTGCAGCCCCATGGACTACAACCCACCATGCACCTCTGTCCATGGGATTTCCCAGGCAAGGATACCAGAATGGGGTACCATTTCCTTCTACAGGGGATCATCCTGCCCCAGGAATCAAACCTGGGTCTCCTGCATTTGCAGGCAGATTCTTCCCACTGAGCCACCAGGGAATCCTAAAATATCTGATATAATAGTCCAAACTATCTTTCATAGCCTAAGAATATATTTAGATTATTTGCAACTTAGAGAAAACAAACAAAAATCTTGCTTTAATTCTTGCCTTCCTTACCTTGTGACCTAAGCTTACTTATTTAGTCTTTTCAGTAAGTCTACGGGAGATTTTTCTACAAATTAAAAGAGTAATATAGGAGACATAGGAGGTGGATTGAAAGAAAGTATGAAGAAAATGATTATTTTTCCCATAAATAATTTGTTAACATTTTGGCATGTATTTATATTCTTATATGTATGTGATATTAAAGTATCAACATTTTTATATTGTTTTGTGTATTCTCCTTTGACAAGGCTTTTAACAGCTATTAAATTATATGATCTGTTGTGGTTTTTAAGTCAGTTCTCCACCTTTATTGTGCTTTTATAAATATTGTCTTGTTAAAATTCTCTTATGCATGTCTTTTTGCTTGTCTCTTAACATGCCCTTAGGATCACTTCGTAGAATTCCTTGAAATTGTGAAAGTTGTTCATATAAATGCTGTTAAATAGATTTTTCCAGAGAGGTTGCTAGCTTCCCCAATGTTCAGTCAACACTGCCAGTTTTCCTGCATTTCATTTTATTAAAGTTGTTACATGATTTTAGACTTCTCCAGTGGCTCACTGGTAAAGAATCTACCTGCATTGCAGGAGATTTAGGTGACATGGGTTCAATCCCTGGGTTGGGAAGATCTTCTGGAGACAGGGCATGGCAACCCACTACAGTATTCTGGCCTAGAGAATCCTATGGACCGAGGAGCCTGGTGGGCTGCAGTCCATGGGGTCATGAAGAGTGAAACACGACGGAGGCGACCGAGCATGCACACACATTGATTTTAGGCATGTCCATATGAACTATTTCTGTATAGATATTGTCTGAAAGTACTGCATTGAGAAAGATATACTTTTTTGAAGTTTGGGTTTTTTGCTTGTCTCTTAATATACCCTTAGGATCACTTCATAGAATTCCTTGAAATTGTTGTGAAAGTTGTTCATATAAATTCTGTTAAATAGATTTTTCCAGAGAGGTTGCTAGCTTCCCCAATGTTCAGTCAACACTGCCAGTTTTCTTGCATTTCGTTTTATTAAAGTTGTTACATGATTTTAGACTTCTCCAGTGGCTCACTGGTAAAGAATCTGCCTGCATTGCAGGAGATTTAGGTGACATGGGTTCAGTCCCTGGGTTGGGAAGATCTTCTGGAGACCAGGGCATGGCAACCCACTACAGTATTCTGGCCTGGAGAATCCTATGGACCGAGGAGCCTGGTGGGCTGCAGTCCATGGGGTCATGAAGAGTGAAACACGACGGAGGCAACTGAGCATGCACACACATGGATTTTAGGCATGTCCATATGAACTATTTCTATATAGATATTGTCTGAAAGTACTGCATTGAGAAAGATATACTTTTTTGAAGTTTGGATATCACAATCCAAGGGGCCCTGTACTGGAGATCATTAATTGGGAGTCATTCTTTGGGGTGTTCCTGTATTAGGAGGTGGTCTTTCTTCCTCTCTGTGGCCAAGGCAGGGGTGGCTCTGTATCCTGGCACTGTCTCCTGATGTGTTTGCTTGTGGTCCTAGAATGCCCCTCACACACTCCAGGCAGTCAGGGTCACTTGCACACTACTTCACATCTGTGGCTGGAGTTTGAAGAATGTGGTAATCAGAGACACCCAAGTTGGTAAAATTATTGCTGTGTGAATGAATAAACTAAAGTCAATTCAAATAAATGCTAGTTCTTTCTTGACACTGTTTAATGGTGAAAGGTCAAGTTAAGACCGTCTTTTCAAGAGTGTTTTTCCCTCCACAGTTGCTAATTGGCCAGGAACCGTTATCATATCCGTGTCTGGTCACCACTGAAGCATTTGAAGTTGGTGTGCCTTTCTCTGACTTGGAAAAATTAGAAAGTGACATAGATAACATGTTAAAAGTTATGGAAAAACACTTGGAATCCAGTGATAAGACGAAAAGGTTGGTTGAAGGAGATTTTCAAAACCATGGTGTTGTCACTTTTCTTCTCTGTTAATTACATCTTTACACTAATGATGTTTACCCAGATATCTGCCAAACATGATAGAACAGATTTAAATATGATTTTCTGCAAAGTGTCAATGTAAGATTTGTCATGTGATTTACAGAATATTTGAAAGAAATAGACATATTTTCTTATGATAGTGTTATCTTAGTGCTATTTAACTTCTAAACTAGCAGTCTTTATGAACTGTTTTAACTTCATATATAAAATATTTTAAGAAAAACACAAACATTTGCTGTGTATCATTCAGAAAAACGTATGTTGACTATACTATACTTTGTAGGTTGGTTCTGCTCGGAACTAATAGTAACTGACCTTGTGCTTTTTCCTTTTGAGTAATTTATATCTTTCAAACATTCAGATGGATGAGGAGAGAGCCCAGATTGAGGAAGTTCTACAAAGAGGAGAACAAATGTTGCATCAACCTATGGAAGATACTAAAAAAGAAAAGATCCGTTTGCAGTTACTACTTTTGCACACAAGATACAACAAAACTAAGGTATTGTCATGGGGGAGATTCTTTTCCACTTAAATAACTTTTTCAGCTCTTGCCATTCAGATGTTTGGTGTTGCAAGTCAAATGATTTCTCAAATCATTTGAGATTTGAGAAATGATTTCTCAAATCAATGAGACATCAAATCAACAATGTCTCAAAACAAACCAATTGCAATGGTATTTCCTTCTTTCTAGTGTGTATTGCTAGATAGGTTTTTGGATGAGGCAATACTAAAAAAATAGAAACATAAAACTTTATTATAGGACATCCCTTTTGGATTTCTGATAATGTTTTAAACCTTTGAGGTGTGACTTCTTCCTTCAGTTCTGTATTTTATGTGTGGAGGTCTTACCACATTAAAAAAAAATTCTAGCTTACAAATAACTAAATTTGTGACATTGATAAAATATGATTTATATTCTAGAAAAAGATTCACCACCAGCTCCCTTTCAATGGCCATCTTTGCAGCTGCATTGTAAATATACTGGTGTTCCTTAGAGGTTGGTTAGGTAATCCTAGAACCAGTTTTTGTTCATGATGTTGGAGTCTATGAGAAGATGCAGGTTTTGTGGCTTGCTGTCTGTTGGATGTCTCCATCTGTTATACTGCTGTTTCGTAACAGGTTCCAAGTTATACTAGCCCTTTCATTCCTCCCAACCCATTTCCTGCTTTATTCCCTATCTTAATTACTTTTCACAACTACCCATTCTCAAGGTAGAAACCTCAAAATCTTCTCAATCATTTCCTGTTCCTCATAGGCTTTGTGCCTCGCACCCCATTGAGGAAGGATTAAAACCCGTAGGTCCAAATGAAATAAGATATGGGCCTGAACCAGGAGTTGAATCCGTTTCTACCAGTTACTTGTTTTATGAACCTGGGAAAGTAACTTCCTAAGTCCTGTATCCCGTCCATAATTCAGATTCTGTGATTTTTACCTGTTAGCTATTCCCCAAGCTTTCCATAGCTCCAGCCCACCTTCTGTATTTTTCTCAGGATTATTCCTCATCCCCCAAGTCATGGCTGATCATATGATTCCTATTCCAAAGAACTTGTTCAGGAATATTGTGAACTGCAGAAAAAGCTTTAGGTATAAGATTTGTCACTGTCATGATATATAGAGGCTTTGGTTTGACCTCTGCCACCTCTGTGATTCACTGTCATTCCCCATATAGTATAGCTATACTGTTTTTTTCTACCTTTCTCAACTGATGCCTTGGTACCTCTGGAATCTTGCTAATTTTATTGTTGTTCCTTGGTGTGAATTTTATCTTCTTATTTTATCTTAAAAATATGTTGTCTCTTGAGAGTTGTTTCCATTTTTATTTCTAACATCTTTTAGATTATATTATCTTAGTTGTTTGTTTAATTGTTGCTTTTAAAGGTATCTTTAATCTCTGGAACTTTATCTTTGGGCCCCAAATCAGAAATCATTAATGATCCAAAATAGAGATAATTTTTAGACTTTTAATACAAAATCCATTTGCTTTTTGAAAGTACTAATGTATACTATTATAGGGTGGCTTCATTTTGATTTCACTAACATTAGTTATTGTAAATAAAATATTAAAGCATTTTTGTCCCTCTTATATTAACCTATATTCTTCTTCAAATCTATAGTTTTTAAAACTGTTAACTGTGAACATTAGAATCCCTTGAGTAGCTTAAATAAAATCAAGCCTCAAACCAGTTAAATCAAATTCTGTCAGGTTGTGCCTAGGCGTGGAGACTTGAAAAAGAAAACTTTATAGATGAATCTAAGGTACAGTCAGCACTGAGGGCCACCAGTTTACAGGACTTGTTTTCTTTCCTTTTCTTTCTTTTCTCTTTTTTCGGGTGAGCAGTGAGCCACTGCATGCTATGGCAATATTTTACCCCCGGTTAAATGATTTGAGAAAGTTTATGTGGAGGAGAGGAGGTAGGGAAAGGGCCTAGAAAGGATTGGGTGGTGTGTGCACCTACAGAAAGCTGGAGCATAAGAAGGATTTTAGCTGAAAAAATTCTTTTGCTTCCTCCTCAGTGAGTTTTCATTCGGATTAACCTCATTATTGGGCTTCCCTGGTGACTCAGATGGTAAAGAATCTGCCTGCAGTGAGATCTGGGTTTGATCTCTGAGTTGGGAAGATATCCTGGAGAAGGGAATGGCTACCCACTCCAGTATTCTGGCCTGGAGAATCCCTTGGAGTGAGGAGCCTGGCGGGCTACAGTCCATGGGCTTGCAGAGGTGGACATGACTGAGCTACTGGCACTTTCTATTCACTTTTCCCTTCAACCTCCTTATACATTCAGGTTGGAAATGGGAAAAGGAGTGAGCGGAGAATTGGGTGGAGACTGGCGAAGAGAGAAAATGGAAGGAGGTGACAGGCAGTGGGGAACCGGAGCCTATTGCGAACGGATATTTAATTTCTTGTTTGGTTTCTTAAAAATAGATGTTATTTTTTAGAGCAGCTTTGGGTTCACAGCAGAGTTTCTGCATACACCCTGTCCCCTCACCTTCATACACACACAGGCTCTTCCTTTATCCACATCTTGCCCCAGAGAGGTATGTGTGTTACAACCGATAAATCTACATTGACACATCATAGTCAGAGTCCTTAGTTTTTGTCAGGGAAGGGACAAAAACTCAGTGCCTCCTTCTCTTCCGTCCATGTTTATAATATGAATAACCCCTCAGGTCAGAGGCCTCCAGAGACTCCCCTGAGAGCACAGAGGGGCTCTTAGCATTTCCCTTTTCATCTACTGCCTTTCACGTGGTTTCTCCTACAAAGTGATAGAGGTGGCTTTTAAAAAATTGTGGATGTAAACTCAAAAAAGGACTCATTTTCTTATTTGAAATATATTTTGAATGACCTTTTCTTGTGTGTTTAATAGGGTATTGCTATTTTAAATTATATGCTAGCTCTTCATAAACTAAACCTATTAACCTTGTCATATTTGCTTTAAAAGCATCATCTTATTGATTTTTATCTTTTAATTATTCTACTTTTAATATACAGCCATTTAAAATTTTTGTTTAGCCACGTGACTAGGTTTTTCCTTCTTGAGTTTTTTTTAAAAAACTGTCCTTATCCTCCGGAGTCAACTCTTGTTTAGTTCCAAGTTCTCCCTATGTATGTTAATGTTAGTTCTCAGTCATGTCCATCTCTTTGCAACCCCATGAACTGTAGCTCGCCGAGCTCCTCTGTCCATGGAATTCTCCAGGCAAGAATACTGGAATAGGTTGCCATTCTCTTCTCCAGGGGATCTTTCGGACCTGGGAATCAAACTCAGATCTCCTGCATTGCAGGCAGATTCTTTATTGTCTGAACCACTAGGGAAGCCCCAAGTTTTCCCTATAATTTGATAAAAGCAAAACTTAGAAAATGTTTGTAATAGTGGTAATGGTTTAGTCGCTAAGGTATATTCGACTCTTGGGCCCCATGGCCAATAGCCTGCCAGGCTCCTCTGCCCAAGGAACATGTTTATAAAGTGTCATTTAAAGTCAATTTTTTGATGTATCTGGAATTTAGGTTGCTGTATACATGAGGTGCACATGCAGTATTGTCTAATTTTAATGCTGCCTTGTACATATCTATATTTTTGTGTTCTAGCTGAATTCTTTAAAAATAAAAATATTGAGAAGTAAAGTCTAGGTTAGATCTTGAGGATGTTATTTTTCTCCCCAGGTGTTTTGATTGATCACTCTCTTGGGATAACACCTATTTGGGAAATATAGTAAGCTTATATTTGAATCTTGGATGGCCTTGCTGCTTCTGCAAGGACACAGAGGCTCACTCAGGAAATCCTGATTATGTGTATAGTGTTAATAGAAAGGCCTTCCATGTGGCTCAGTGGGTAAAAAATCTGCCTGCGATGCAGGAGATGCAAGAGACTTGGTTTTGATCCTTGGTTGGTAAGATCCACTGGAGGGGGACATGGCAAGCCACTGCAGTATTCTTGGCTGGAGTAGCCCACGGACAGAGGAGCCTGGTGGGCTGTAGTTCAGGGGGTCCCAAAGAGTGGGACATGACCGAAGTGACTGAGCATGCATGTATTCGTTAATAGAAGAATACAGTATTTAATGAACTTTTTTTTTTAAAAGAAAAACCCTTTGAACTTTCTGTTTTCAATACCGATTGACCTGCCCAGTTCACCTTGAATCGGATACATGTGACCTTGCAGAACCACAGTCTGTTGTATAACTGAAGAAACAGCACAGAATTCTTCGCCTTGTAGTGGTTGTTAAGGCATACAAGTCACTCTCAGCAGTCATCCAACATTGCAGATTGAAAAAGACAATCTGGCGTATGATGTTTAGTGTTGCTAATGAGGAAAGTACTATAAAGTTGAATGTCCTACAAGCACAGATCAAATATAGCTGGAGGCCTGGAATAATTTTTGGTCTTGAAAAAACAGAGGCTCTCTGAGCAAGACACTGGTTGATAGATGTGAAAGCCAAGTAGGGGAACAGGTCCCAGTTTTTTCACTCCTTTGCTGTGATTTCTCAACCTGTTAAGTACTTTCTTTGTGTCTTTTTACTTTTTCCTTAAGGTTAAGAAGAGAACAACTGAGTTTCCTTTTATGATGTGCCAAAAAATTGGCCTGTTTAAAATTAAAATCTGAAAAAATATATTGTTAAGAAATATTTCACATCTTTTTATTAAAATTGGTTCCTGAGTGTACACATTTTTTTCAGCCTTTTTTTATGTTTACTTAAAATGTATAGTTTGCCTTCTTAGACATACAAGTAAATACCTAGACATGTTTTCTGACTGAAATTTGAATGTGTGGCATTAGTCTAAAACTAATATTAGTGTCAGGTAGAAACAAACCTGTGGGTACAGTTAGGAAATCAGTGGACTTGCTTCTCACTTGGCTATCCAGGACTGCCTGTCAATTGGTGAAAGTCAGTGTATCAGATTGGAGGAGACAGATAAATGCAGACTGCAAAGGTCAACACCATCCTAATCATTCGCTGTTTTTAATCTTGGTTTAAGGTTTCATTTGGGAATTGTAACCATTTTCAGTTATGACTGTTTTCACTGTCATCTTTTCTTAAAAATTATTTATTTATTACCCAGGAGTCCTGGGTCTTTTTTGCTGCACATCCTTTTTCTCTAGTTATGGCGTGTGGGTTTCTCATTGCAGTGGTTTCTCTTGTTGCAGAGCACTGGCTCTATAGTGCACAAGCTTCTACAGTTTCAGCACGTGGGCTCAGTAGTTGCAACTGCAGGCTTTAGAGCACAGGTTCAGCAGTGGTGGCACTTGGGCTTAGCAGCCCCATAGCGTGTGGGATTTTCCTGGATTAGGGATCAAACTTGTGTCTCCTGCATTGGCAGGCGTATTGTTTACCACTGAGCCACCAAGAAAGCCTTTTCAGTGTTATCTTTGAGTTTTCAGAGGAGGACCATTTTTCAGAAGTTCAATATAGAAATCTGATGAAAGTGTCAAAGAAGCTACCCTAATTCATGAGTCAGATGCTCTTTGACCACTGGCAAGCAGTAGACAGCAATTATTAAATGGTAGCTGTCAAAGAGTAAAGGACTTGAACCCAGGGACTAATGGCCTATCCAGAGAGCACTTTCTGTTTAGAAAACTCTGATTAGAGGATACAGAAAATACTACACTAGGATAAATAATTGTGCACCTAAGTTAGAACCTGTCTGAATTTAGCATCATAGGACCTATTGTCTTATTTAGGGCATTCATATGGTGTTTTATTGTTTTCGAAGATTAAGATTATATACTGAATTGCCTGGATATTATTTTAATTAAACCTCCCATTGCATTTGCAATTTATGTTACAAATACATGTTTCACTCTTATTTACTTTTTCACCAGCAAGGCCCAGAAATGTTTAATCTAATTGTGAAATTAAAAAAAAAATAGAGTGTAATAATAATGGTATTATTAGTGTTAATAATAACAATGGTATTAAAATTTTTATTTCATACAGAATTTCATGATTTGCAGCATATTCTCATTTCTTCAATAACTTTGGAAAGGAGTCGTTATGCTTTCCTATTTTCTAAATGAGTTTAGTGGTGTAAGTCTTAAAGAAAATCCTTTCAAGCATTAACAGCTTATTTAAGCCTTTTAACAGCAGGCTACAGAGAGATTGTTAATGGTTTCCATAGCAGTGCAGGGAAACTTTTAAAAAATTAAAGCAAGTTTTAAAATTTCTGCTTATGGTATTGAATTTCTCCACAAAATAATGTTGATTTTTTAAAAAAGTTTTTTATTTACTGCTGTTCATTGTGGGGATATTCTAAGAGATGTATATTGCTATTATTGATGTCTATACAGGCAGTCCCTATTCAACAGAGAACAAGTCAGCTCGCTTCTGGAATTAGATCACCACCCCTTCCCGCAGATTATCTGGTTGAAATTAGCAAAGTTTTACTTTCCATGGATGATGTCGAATTATCACTTAATACTCCAGAGCTAAGCTCTGTTGTCTATGAAGAATTCTCCTTTCAGGAAGATTCTCTGAAGGTAAATATCCAGGCAGTACATTTGAATACCTGCAGTTAATATAGAAATAAAGCAAGGAATTTGTCACTGTGCCTACTTAAATGGTCTTTAGCCTTTTACATTTGTGCCAAGAATTAGTAATATGTATGGAAAACAAACTTTTCCTATACTGCCATTGAAATGCTGTCAAACATTTTAATTTATTAATAGTTGGTATGGATTTTTAAATGTATACAGTTTTTTTTGGCAACATCAGAGATATTTTAAAGTCAAACACATGCACAGATTTTATTCCTATATTGGAAACTTGATTGTCATTTGATGTAAAAATGTCAGCATTTATCTTACCACCTAGAATGAATGATTTGATTGTCTAGTGGTTGGAAATGGATTGTCATGTTGATTGTAAGTTAATTAGGGGTCTGAAAGTTTTCAGGTAATTTGCAAAAACTATTTGATATCATCAAGACTCATATTTTGATTGCATTTTTGTATCATGTCATAATAAATGCTGATAGAGTTGATAGATTTATCTGGTAACTCAGTTTTGTCATTTAAATTAGCATTATTAGATGTTTGAAAGTATATGTAATTTCTAGTTTTAAAATACTTCATTACCTTTACAGAATATTATTAAAGCTTTTTATGCCTGTACAATTGCCACTTTGAACATCACAGGATATTTTTTCCTGCTGTTAGGATATTATGTGACATACTTCATGCTTTGGCCTGTACTGGATATTAGTTTTTTTTAAAGTTTCCAGTTTTGATGAGCAGCAATTATGTCTCATTATTTTTATAAGTAACTTGTTCAATATAAATTTTTGGTCTCTTGTGATTCCATTCTTGTATCTCTTTGCTGGCTTTTGTTAATTTATGAAAATATCTTTGTAGAATATCAAAGATCAGCTGGACAAACTCGGAGAGCAGATTGCAGTCATTCATGAAAAACAACCGGATGTTATCCTTGAAGCTTCCGGACCTGAAGCCATTCAGATTCGGGATACACTTACTCAGTTGAATGCAAAATGGGACAGAATTAATAGAATGTACAATGATCGTAAAGGGTATGTGCAAATTAAATTAATATTTAATTGTTTAAAAAACCTGTAAATTTATATGTACTTTATTTTTACTGAAGTATAGTTGAGTTAAATATTATGTTTCAGGTGAACAACATGGTGATTCAATATTTTTACATATTATGTAAGATACGAATTATTACAATATTATAGACTATATTCCCTGTTCAGTTCAGTTCAGTTCAGTTGCTCAGTCATGTCTGACTCTTTGCAACTCCATGAATTGCAGCACGCCAGGCCTCCTTGTCCATCACCAGCTCCCAGAGTTTACCCAAACTCATGTCCATCAAGTTGGTGATACTGTCCAGCCATCTTATCCTCTGTCGTCCCCTTCTCCTCCTGCCCCCAATCCCTCACAGCATCAAGGTCTTTTCCAGTGAGTCAACTCTTCACATGAGGTGGCCAAAGTATTGGGGTTTCAGCTTTAGCATCAGTCCTTCCAATGAACACCCAAGACTGATCTCCTGTGCTGTGCGTTAAATCTCTGTAACATGTTTATTTTATACTAGTAGTTTGTTTCTCTTAATCCTTCCTTATCTGTGTCACCCATTCCACTTACCCTTTTCTCCTCTGGTGATAACTAGTTTTTTCTCTGTATCTGTGACTCTTTTTCTGTTTTGTTATATTTGTTTCTTTTGTTTTTATATTCTACATATAAATAAAGACATACAGTATTTGTCTTTCTCTCTCTGACCTATTTCACTTAGCATATACCCTTTTGGTTTATCTATGTTGTTGCTAATGACAAGGTTTCATTCTTTCTACAGCTAAGTGCATATATATAATATATCATATACATATACATATTTGTATACACACACACACACACACACACACACACACACACACCCCTTCTTTATCCATTCATGTGTTGATGGATATTTAAGTTGCTTCTATATCTTGGCTATTGTAAGTAAAGCTATTATGAACATGAAGGTGTAGATATCTTTTCAAGTTAGTTTTCATTTTCTTTGGATGTATTCTCAGACATGAAATTGCTGGATTATAGGGTAGTTATATTTTTAATTTTTTGAGGATCCTCTTTACTGTTTTCCTTAGTGGTTGTACAAATTAACATTCCTGCCAGTAGTGGATAGGATTCTCTTTTCTCCCCATCCAAACTAGCACTTGCTATTTCTTGCCTTTTTGATGATGATCTAACAGGTGTGAGGTGATATTTCATTGTGGTTTTAATTTGCATTTCCCTAATGACACTTTGGGCATCTTTTTGTGAACTTGTTGGCCTTTCATATATGTTCTATAGAGAAATGTCTCTTCAGCCTCTGCCCGTTTTTTAATTGGATTGTTTGATTTTTTGATATTGAGTTGTGTGAGTTTTTTACGTATTTTGGTAAAAATTAACTCCTTGTTAAACATCATTTGCAAGAAACTTCTTAGGTGGCAGGTTGCCCTTTCATTTTGTTGATAGTTTCCTTTGTTGTGCAAAAGCTTTTTAGTTTGGTGTAGTCTCATTTGTATGGTTTTGCTTTTGTGGTCCTTGTCTGAGGAGACACATCCCCCCAAATACTGCTAAGACCTATGTCAAAAAGCATACTGCTTATATTTTCTTTCAGGAGCTTTATGGCTTCAGGTCTTACACTTAAGTCTAATCCATTTTGAGTTTACTTTTGAATATAGTGTGAGAAAATGGTCTAGTTTCTTTATTTCTTTTTAACATGTAGCTGTCCAGTTTCCTCAACACTGCTTACTGAAGAGATTGATACTATATATGGAAAATTCTATAAACTCCATCTAAAACTACTAAAACTAATAAATTTAATAATGTTGCAAGATACAAAATTAATATCCAGAAATCTGTTGCATTTCTATATACTAATAACAAACTCTCAGGAAGAGAACTTTAAGAAAAAGAATCCTATTTACAAATGCATCAAAGTGAATAGAAGACCCAAGGAAAAATTTAACCAAGGAGGTGAAAGACTTGTACTCTGGAAACTATTTGACACTAATAAAAGAAACTGAAGACAACAAATAAATGGAAAGATATATTGTGCTCATGGATTGGAAGAGTTAATATTATTAAAGTGTATGTACTAACCATGGCAAACTACAGATTCAATATAATCCCTATCAAAACTTCCATCACCAGTCATATCACAACTGGGCATTGTTTCTGCTTTGGCTCCATCTCTTCATTCTTTCTGGAGTTATTTCTGTACTCTTCTCCAGTAGCATATTGGGCACCTACTGACCTGGGGAGTTCCTCTTTCAGTGTCCTGTCTTTTTGCCTTTCATACAGTATGAAAGCAAGAATTCTTGTTCTCTAGGCAAGACTTGGTCTGCCATTCCTTTCTCCAATACATCACATTTTATCAGAACTCTCCACTGTGATCTGTTATCTTGGCTTGCCCTACATGGCATGTCTCATAGTTTCATTGAGTTAGACAAGGCTGTGGTCCATGTGATCAGTTTAATTAGTTTTCTGTGATTGTGGTTTTCATTTTGTCTGCCCTCTGAGGGATAAGGATAAGAGGCCTCTGAAAGCTTCCTCATGGGAGAGACTGACTGTGGGGGAAACTGGGTCTTGTTCTAATGGGTGGGCCCATGCTTAGTAAATCTTTAATCCAGTTTGCTGTTGATGGTCAGGGCTGTGATCCCTCCCTGTTGTTTGACCTGAGACCAAACTATGGTGGAGGTAATGAAGATAATGGTGACCTCCTTCAAAAGGTCCAGTGCACCCACTGCCACACTCAGTGCCCCCGACCCTGCAGCAGGCCACTACCAACCTATGCCTCCACCGGAGACTCCTGGACACTCATGGGAAAGTATAAGTCAGTTTCTTGTGAGGTCACTGCTCTTTTTTCCTGTGTCCTGGTATGTACAAGATTTTGTTTGTGCTCTCCAAGAGTCTGTTTCCCCAGTCCTATGTAAGTTCTGGTGGCTCTCTGGTGGGATTAATGGTGACCTTCTCCAAGAGGGGGCTTCCCTGGTGGCTCAGAGGTGAAAGCGTCTGCCTGCAGCGTGGGAGACCCAGGTTCGATCCCTGGGTTGGGAAGATTCTCTGGAGAAGGAAATGGCAACCCACTCCAGTACTCTTGCCTGGAAAATTCCATGGACTGAGGAGCCTGGTGGGCTATAGTCCATGGGGTCACAAAGAGTCGGACACGACTGAGCAACTCACCTTCTCCAAGAGGGCTTATGCCACACCCAGGTCTGCTGCACCCAGAGCCCCAACCCCTGCAGCAGGCTACTGCTGACCCGTACCTTCACAGAAGACACTCAAACACTCAAAGGCAGGTCTGGCTCAGTCTCTGTGGGTCTCCTAGTGTGCACAAGTTTTGTTTGAGCCCTTCAAGCATCTCTGGTGGGTATGGGGTTTGATTCTAAATGTGATTTTGCCCTTCCTACCATCTTGCTGGGGCTTCTCCTTTACCCTTGGTTGTGGGGTATGTTTTTTGGTGGGATCCAACATTTCTCCTGTTGATGATTGTTCAGCAGCGAGTTGTAATTTTGAAGTTTTCACAGAAGATGAGTGCACATCCTTCTACTCCACCGTCTTGTGGAGAGCTGTAAAGAACAATATTGCATAGGATCCGGGAATGTTAGGTCCATGAATCAAGGCAAACTGGAAGTGGTCAAACAGGAGATGGCAAGAGTGAACACTAACATTTTAGGAATCAGTGAACTAAAGTGGACTGGAATGGGCAAATTTAACTCAGATGACCATTATATCTACTGCTGTGAGCAAGAATCCCTTAGAAGAAATGGAGTAGCCCTCATAGTCAACAAAAGAGTCTGAAATGCAGTTCTTGGGTGCAGTCTCAAAATCAACAGAATGATTTCTATTTGTTACCAAGGCAAACTGTTCAATATCACAATAATCCAAATCTATGCCCCAGCCAGTAATGCTGAAGAAGCTGAAGTTGAACAGTTCTATGAAGACCTACAAGAACTTCTTAAACTAACACCCAAAAAAGATGTCCTTTTCATTATATGGGACTAGAATGCAAAAGTAGAAAGTGAAGAGATAACTAGAGTAATAGGCAAGTTTGTTTATTTTCCCCCTTTCCTGTATATCTAGTTTTATAGGCAATACTTGAGTACTCCTTTCTATTCTGTTCTTTTCATAGAACATCAAGGCAATGGCAAATATCCTGTGCTTACATGGTTTCTGTTATAGGTGATAATTACACCTGGTGCCACCAAGTCCAATTGTCTACAAGAGTTCTCTATGCTGTTTTGCCTATGAATTTTCTTTTTTAGTATTATTGGTCTGTGGTAAAAGATAGATACCTTGAACATAATCAGATATCTTTCTTTGAGAACTCCTTTAGGCCTCCTTTGCAATAAGATGAGTTTGGGAGGGAATATATCAAGCTGGAATATTAGAGACAGTAAAATTACATGCTTCTGTTTCAAATACAAACCATAGATGGGGTAAGATTTGTACTTTGAGTCCTGTGAGTCTCTGGAAGTCCATAGTCCTTCACAATTCCCTGCTGCCTCCCATATAAGCTAGCTGGATTAGAGAGGATGAGATAGTTCTTTGAATCCCATCTGAACATGGATCTTTCTGTCTTTTTTTTTTTAAATATAAAATCCACAAGTATGATGCTTAGATTTATTGGAATTTATGTTCTGTTTTGATGGTAATTATCTTTACTAAGTTTAACATTTCTATTCTCAGTCTTTAGATCTTTGGAGCAGCCTTTCTAGCAATATTTTCTATTCACACTTTACCATCTCAGAAGTCAGAATTTATGTTTGCTATGTTTTTACAAATGATAGTGAAGATTATCTTAACATCTTCTCCTCATGTTTTGTTTGAAGTGCTTTTATTTTTGTCATGCCCAATAGAATGTTGTTTCCTTGTGGGCACTCAGCAAATATTAACTGAATTTTCAAAATGCTTTTCATGGAAGAAGGAAACATAAACATTATTTAGCAGTTGGCAATGTTAGGGACCATTTTATTGCTTTTTAAAATATTAAATTACCTTTTTATTACAAACTATTTTGTATTGTCACTAAAACTTCTGAGATCTCTTCTAAACTTCACCTGGTACCACTACTCTAAATAAAAAGGTCGACAGAGATTACATAGGATCCCAAGCCAGGAAGGCTTTTCCTCTTCATATTTATTTTATTTTGTCCCGGATACGACCAGCACTGGAGTCTGACTTTATCTCGTTTCTAACGAGTTAGGTTTGAATAGAAGTCTTGCAGTCTTTGTCTCATTGTCTAACCTGAGCTTTGCAGGTTCTCCCATCCTGCTGTGTGTTCTGATCAGTGAGACACACCAGGTTAGTTACCACACAGAGTATACGTTAAGTCTGCTGCTGCTGCTGCTGCTAAGTCTAGCGCAGCCATAATAAGATACTGCAGATGGCCTAAACAACAGACATTTATTTTCTCTCGGTTCTGGAGGCTGGAAGTCCAAGATCAGGGTACTAGCAGAGCTCAGTTTCTTGAGGCTTCTCTTCTGCCTTGGAGATGGCCACCTTCTTGCTGTGTCCTTACATGTCTTTCCTCTGTGCTCTTGCAGAGAGAGAGAGAGACAGACAGACAGTAGCAGAGAGACAGAAAAAGACACACAGAAAGAGATTTCTTATGTCTCTTTCTCTTATTAGGCCAACAGTCCTATGGGATTAGTGACTGATACAACCTCATTTGGACTTCCCTGATGGCTCAGATGGTAAAAAATACACCTGCAGTGCAGGAGATGTGGGTTCATTCCCTGGGTCGGGAAGATCCCCTGGAGAAGCAAATGGCAACCCGCTCCAGTATTCTTGCCTGGGAAATCCCGTGGGCAGAAGAGCCCACTGGGCCACAGTCCCTAAGGTCACAAAGAGTCAGACATGACTGAGAAACTAACACTTAGGATCTCATTTAACCTTACTTACCTCCCTAAACACCCTGTCTCCAAATATAGTCATGTTAAGGATTAGGGCTTCGATATATGGATTTTAGGGGAGGTATACAATTCAGTCTGTAGCACAGAGTTAATAGACTGCAAGAAAATTTTGAAGTGTTTTGGCCTTTAGGTTTTATTCTAGCTGGGAACTAAGTGTTTTGGAAATAAAATACCCTAAGTTTTTCCTAAGAGAATAAAGTAATTAATCATATTTTACATTTCTTGATACCTGAAATGTTGTGTTCAAAGTTGGCTGGGCTAACGTGCCTGCAGCTAATCTATCTTGATTTTTGCAGCCAGAGATGCCTCTCTATTCAGTTAGAAAACTGCCAGTGTGTGTGTGTCTGTGTGCATGAGTGTGAGGGGGGAGGTATATGCAGATTGCTTTATTCTTGGTATGATGCATGTTTCTCTAAGAGGAATCATTAACAGTAATGCATTACGAAAACTGGTCTTACAGAGCAGTGAGCTGTGAATTCACTCACTTTGAGGCTTTTGGTTTAAATGAGATTTAAATTTCATTTTTAGAAAATCGCTTCTAGACGGTCCTGGAAAGTTTGGAAACCTATTTTGTTTGTTGTCCCTTAGTTATTTTGATAGGGCTATGGAGGAATGGAGACAGTTCCACTGTGACCTTAATGACCTCACACACTGGATAACAGAAGCTGAAGAGTTACTGGCTGGTACTTTTGCTCCGGATGGTGGCCTGGACTTAGAGAAGGCCAAGATACATCAGCAGGTGAGTGCTTTCTGTAACAGGCTGGGGATGTGCTGAAAACTTGGCTTATTTAGTATGTACCATTTAAGACAGGTTTTAAAAGGAGGGGCCTACAATATTAATTTTTCAGGGGTATGCAGACAATCTGTCATTTTTTTTTTCCAGTTCTAGTTTTCAGCTTTAAAGGTCTATGAAAAAAATAGTCTTTCAATTTAAATTAGGAATTTAAAGAAATTTAAATAATATTTGAAAACTATCAAAACAAATTTATTTTTAAAATTTTATATTCAGAACATAAAATTTTATACTCAAGACTCTATCAAGGACAAAAAGATATCTGTATACCTCACCTTTATTTATTTATTTTATTTTCTATAGTTAAACACTTAGAGATCTTATTTTTCTTTGTATCATTGATCATTATTATAAAAGTAAATTATTTTTGAGTTATATCAGGGCAGCTGCTCATGTAAGTCTAATTCAGTCTTGGGAAAATAGAACACTATAGCTAAATCAGTTCTGCTGACAGTAATAGGTCTTTAGAAATAATGGTTAAAATTTCAATTTACCCTTGTTGAGAATATTTTCTCTTTTATTAATTTTTAAAAATATATTTAGTGTAGAAGGTTTATGAGAGTTAGAGAATGCTTTTATTTTCTCATCAATATGTTAATACATTTTTCTTATTTTTAGAGTCATAGAGAAGTACTTAAATTTGACTTTAAAATATCCTTTCTTAATCCATTGCTTAAAAATTTACAGATCAGTGAAGCAATGTCTCAATAAAATGCACACTGAGGTTTACTTACATATGGTAGAACATAATAATATTTGGGAGTAGAGGGTTTAAACAGTTTTTTAAGAGACACTTTCAAGCCCGTGTTTAGAGGATAAGGAATTCACTTTAATCAAGCATGATTGATGCTTATGTATCAATATAAAAAGCTGTTATTTATTTTATGTTATTAGGCTGTTCTCTTTCACTGTATATTGCCTGATGACATTCATAAGAGTGGGTTAGATTTCAAAATAGATTTCATTTAATCTGTTGATTGAAATGTAATTAAAGTGTTAAAAATGCCTTTTTCATACACATAAAATATCTTTCCAGGGCTTTCTTTCTCTAACACTTATATTGACACCACGCCGTGATACCTAAATGGATTCACTGCCTCAGAACAGTTTAATTTAGCAGTGGCGTTAATCTTGAGTGGTTCTCTGTTATAGGAACTCGAGGAGGGGATCAGCAGCCACCAGCCGAGTTTTGCAGCACTAAACAGAACGGGGGATGGGATTATACAGAAACTCTCCCCGACAGATGGAAGCTTCTTGAAGGACAAGCTGGCAGGTTTAAACCAACGCTGGGATGCAATCGCTGCAGAAGTGAAGGATCGGCGACCAAGGTGATTAAGCCGTGATAACTCAAGGGCATGGGGTGAAGGTATTTGCGCAGAACCTTCTGAGATACAAGATGATGAGTTCCAGGTTCTTTTTATCATTTGATACTAGGGGGAGGGTATAGCTACTCCAGTATTCTTGCCTGGAGAATCCCATGGACCTAGGATCCTGGCGGGCTACAGTCCTTGGGGTTGCAGAGAGTCAGACACGACTGAGTGACTAACACTTTCACTTTTTGCTCTCATGTTACAAGAGTTTGTTGACGTTTAAGACTTCCACTGTCCACGTTCTGTATTTTTGTGTTTTTCTATGTTTAAAAGGCCATCCATAGTCTAACTTTTTTTACTCAGATATGTCAAAAAATCTTCATTCCTCTTTTTTTCTGACTATTATGACACAGCGACTTTGTGACAGGAATTTGAAGTAGGTGGAGGAACATTCTGGACTCTCTGGCTGAAGAAGGGGGTTTCAGGGCAAGCTTCTCCCTCCCTCACCTCCTGACAGGGTCTCTGGGTCTTGATGAGGAATCTGTCTCACTGAGAAATTCTTGGTGTCTAAGGGTGCCCTGTGTCTTTATACGTCAGTGCTGTGTACGTAATACAGTGCCTCATCTATATGACATAGTAAATATAATTTATTATAGTGTTTTTTGAGAAGGAAATGGCAACCCACTCCAGTGTTCTTGCCTGGAGAATCCCAGGGAGTGGGGAGCCTGGTGGGCTGCCGTCTATGGGGTCGCACAGAGTCGGACACGACTGACGCGACTTAGCAGCAGCAGCAGCAGCAGCGTACTGTTTTTATGTCAGATTATGTTGCACTGCCCCACATATTAATACTAGGATGTCTTCTGGTTGCAAACATGTTTGATTACCAGTGAAAATAATACTCAACACTGCACATATTATTTCATGTATTACTTTACCATTATTTGAAATTATGTTTGAGACAGTCAGGATTTAATGGATGATTCCTATTTTGCTGAATACATTTCATCTTGAGAGGGTGAGTGCATGACAGTTTTGTTTTAAAATCTCTTGAGTTTTTTTTTCTGATAATTTTAACTGTAGATGATATATTATTTTAGTGTTAAACTATTGTTTTGTTAAAGGCCAATCTAATACTTTATCAAGTTCAGTATTTTAGTATAACATAAAATATTGAACTTTGAGTATTTGGCTCGTGGCTACTTTTAAAAGATTTATTCTCTTTTATTGTTAAAATAATACATGCTTGTTGCAAAAAGAGCTTTTGCCTACTTTAGAAAAATTTTTATGTGTTTATTACTTAAAATTTTTGGCTGTGCTGGGTCTTTGTTGTTCCTTGGTCAACTTTTCTCTAGTCGCAGCAGCAGGGGCTACTCTCTAGTTGCAATGTGCAGGCTGTTTGTTGTGGTGGCTTCTTTTGCGGAGCACGGGTTCTAAGGACACATGGGCTTCAGTATTTGTGGCTCGCGGGCTTCAGAGTGAGAGCTCAGTATTTGTGGCACATGTACGTAGCTGCTCCATGGCATGTATGATCTTCCTGGGCCAGGGATGGAACTCATGTTCCCTGCATTGGCAGGTGGATTCTTTACTACTGGACCACCAGGGCAGTCCTGGCAACTGTTTATAAACTAACATCATCTTTTATTTTGTGTGGTTTGGTAAAAGTCAAATCATAGTTTGTGTGTCTTGATTGAGAGGTTGCCATGTGGCAAAGACAGCATTTGGCCTCATTTAATCCAACAACAGAAGAGAAGACTCTACACATGGATATCACCAGATTGTCAACACCGGAATCAGACTGGTTACATTCTTTGCAACCAAAGATGGAGAAGCTCTATACAGTCAGCAAAAACAAGACTGGGAGCTGACTGTGGTTCAGATCATGAACTCCTTATTGCCAAATTCAGACTTAAATTGAAGAAAGTGGGGAAAACCACTAGACCATTCAGGTATGACCTAAATCAAATTCCTTATGATTATACAGTGGAAGTGAGAAATAGATTTAAGGGACTCGATCTGATAGATAGAGTGCCTGAAGAACTATGGATGGAGGTTCGTGACATTGTACAGGAGACAGGGATCAAGACCATCCCCAAGGAAAAGAAATGCAAAAAGGCAAAATGGCTGTCTGAAGAGGCCTTACAAATAGCTGTGAAACAAAGAGAATCGAAAAGCAAAGGAGAAAAGGAAAGATATAAGCATCTGAATGCAGAGTTTCAAAGAATAGCAAGGAGAGATAAGAAAGCCTTGCTCAGTGACCAATGCAAAGAAATAGAGGAAAACACCGGAATGGGAAAGACTACACATCTCTTCAGGAAACAGGAGATACATTTCATGCAAAGATGGGCTCAATAAAGGGCAAAAATGGTATGGACCTAATAGAGGCAGAAGATATTAAGAAGAAGTGGCAAGAATACACAAAAAAGATCTTCACGACCAAGAAAATCACAATGGTGTGATCACTCACAGAGCCAGACATCCTGGAATGTGAAGTCAAGTGGGCCTTAGAAAGCATCACTATGAACAAAGCTAGTGGAGGTGATAAAATTCCAGTTGAGCTATTTCAAATCCTGAAAGATGATGCTGTGAAAGTGCTGCACTCAATATGCCAGCAAATGTGGAAAACTCAGCAATGGCCACAGGACTGGAAAAGGTCAGTTTTCATTCCCATCCCAAAGAAAGGCAATGCCAAAGATTGCTCAAACTACTGCACAATTGCACTCATCTCACACGCTAGTAAAGTAATACTCAAAATTCTCCAAGCCAGGCTTCAGCAATACATGAACTGTGAACTTCCAGATGTTCAAGCTGGTTTTAGAAAAGGCAGAGGAACCAGAGATCAAATTGCCAACATCTGCTGGATCATGGAAAAAGCAAGAGAGTTCCAGAAAAACATCTATTTCTGCTTTATTGATTATGCCAAAGCCTTTGACTGTGTGGATTACAAAACTGTGGAAAATTCTGAAAGAGATGGGAATACCAGACCACCTGACCTGCCTCTTGAGAAACTTATATGCAGGTCAGGAAACAACAGTTTGAACTGGACATGGAACAACAGGCTGGTTCCAAATAGGAAAAGGAGTACGTCAAGGCTGTATATTGTCACCCTGCTTATTTAACTTCTATGCAGAGTACATCATGAGAAATGCTCGGCTGGAAGAAGCACAAGCTAGAATCAAGATTGCCAGGAGAAATATCAATAAACTCAGATATGCAGATGATAACATGCTTATGGCAGAAAGTGAAGAGGGACTAAAAAGCTTCTAGATGAGAGTGAAAGAGGAGAGTGAAAAAGTTGGCTTAAAGCTCAACATTCAGAAAACGAAGATCATGGCAACTGGTCCCATCACTTCATGGGAAATAGATGGGGAAACAGTAGAAACAGTGTCATACTTTATTTTTTTGGGCTCCAAAATCACTGCAGATGGTGATTGCAGCCATGAAATTAAAAGACACTTACTCCTTGGAAGAAAAGTTATGACCAACCTAGATAGTATATTCAAAAGCAGAGACATTACTTTGCCAACAAAGGCCCATCTAGTCAAGGCTGTGGTTTTTCCAGTGGTCATGTGTGGATGTGAGAGTTGGACTGTGAAGAAGGCTGAATGCTGAAGAATTGATGCTTTTGAACTGTGGTGTTGGAGAAGACTCTTGAGAGTCCCTTGGACTGCCAGGAGATCCAACCAGGCCATTCTGAAGGAGATCAGTCCTGGGCGTTCATTGGAAGGACTGATGCTAAAGCTGAAACCCCAGTATTTTGGCCACCTCATGTGAAGAGTTGACTCACTGGAAAAGACTCTGATTATGGGAGGGATTGGGGGCAGGAGGAGAAGGGGACGACCGAGGATGAGATGGCTGGATGGCATCATGGACTCAATGGATGTGAGTCTGAGTGAACTCCGGGAGTTGGTGATGGACAGGGAGGCCTGGCGTGCTGTGATTCATGGGGTCACAAAGAGTCAGACACGACTGAGCGACTGAACTGAACTGAACTGAATCCTCACAACTGCCCTGTGAGGGGGCTATTTAGATCCATTGTACAGCTTTGGAAACTGAGGCTCAGAGTCATGAAGTGAAGTATTAATAACTGTCCAGGGTCTCATAGAAAGTTAGTGACAGTACTTAATCTCATGAATACTGTGCGTGTAAAAGGTGGGTAGACCTCAGAGCTCTTTGGCTTAGTTTCCTCCTCTGTGAATGAGAACTGGGGTATCTTCTCAGAGGAGTGTCATGAGGATTAAAGGAGACACTTTTTGTAAAAAGCTTATGCTCTATCTTTCATACTAAACACTCAAAATATCTAGTTCTGTTATTGTAAGCTATCCTATGACTTATTCTCTAAGCATGGTATTGCTGTTTTGCCAATGATTGATTAAATGATTTGGTCACTATTTATGAACTTTTTCTTTAGCACAGGGGATACAAGTATGACTAATGAACTCAGAGGGACTATGATGAAGAAAATGTTTAAAGGAAAAAGTAATCTCATAGCATAAGAAGATAGTGTATTGTCATAGACTCAGGGGTGATGGGCTGTGGAATTGAGACATTCAGGGGAGGGATGCAGAAGCTGATATTAAAGCATTTATAGCAGTTTCCTATAAATTCTTCTTAGGGATAGTCTTGAAGGGAAATGGTACAGAACAGGCAAGGTGGGAGGCATGAAATAGTGTGGCTGAGCAAAAAATCTGTGAAGGTTAGATGGTGAGAAGGGCTCAGGGGCCCAGGGGCAGGGTGGGGAGTTCCATAGGATTTTATGTGTCATGCTAATGAGTTGGCACTGCCAGGAGATCAAACCAGTCAATCCTAAAGGAAATCAGTCCTGAATATTCTTTGGAAGGACTGATGCTGAAGCTGAAGCTCCAATACTTTGTCCAACTGATGTGAAGAACTGACTACTTAGAAAAGACCCTGATGCTGGGAGAGATTGAAGGCAGGAGGGAAGGGGATGACAGAAGATGAAATGGTTGGATGGCATCACCAAGTTGATGGGCATGAGTTTGAGCAGGCCCTGGGAGTTGGTGAAAGACAGGGAAGCCTGGCCTGCTGCGGTCTACGAGGTCACAAATAGTCAGACACGACTGAGCAACTCAACTAAAGTGAATGAGTTGGCAGGGAGAGTCCCTCTAGCTTGAAAATGATCTCTTCCAAGTCTTCTTAAGAAAAAAGATGTATTTGTCGGTATGGTATTAGCAATAACTGTAGAAATTTCCTTAATCAATTTCAAATGGATCTCTGTGGAATGTGATAATCATTGCTTCTGGGATTGACATGGTGAAGCTTAAAGATGCTTGACTCATTTTTTTGAGAAGAGCAAAGAATAATGAGTCTCTTCTCTAGCATCTTGTATTTTAACTAAAGCAGTATTTGTTTTCATAAATTCACATTTAACTTTAGGTTTGAATTTGTCTTAACTTGGGGCCACCTTGCAATTTTATGGGCTTATTATGTGTACTGTTATTACTCATTGAGAAATAGCACACAGCTCAATTTATTTTTGTATTGAGTGTCTGTTGTTAAATATTTGCACAGTTCAGCAACTTATGGTGTTATTCCTTAATGAGCAATTGGTATCTACTGTTTGAACATGAATTTATAACTTGTTTTTACTTAGTGATAACATTTAAAATGTAAATTATATTTAGCTAGTTTGCGGATGAAAATTTTGTGTGACTCAAATATGTCTTATTGAAATTATTTGATAATGTTAGCTTTCCTCATAGATATATTTTCAAAATACTACATTAGTTGTGATTATGAAACCCTGGAGATTTAAATTGCTACTTTTTTTGAAACACAGGTCAATAGTAATATTTTAATTGTTTTTCCAGTTATTTAAAGACTCTTCAATACAGAGGGTGAATTACCTGTTTGGGTTCTGGTAGTCTAAACAATTCATATATAGCTTTATTCATTTATTTAAATCTTGAAGCAGTGTTCTCTCCTGTTGAATACTTAGAAGTAAAACTTATGATTCTGTGGAGTTTAGTCTCTATGTCGTGTCCAACACTTGGAACCTCTTAGCCTAGCCTGCTAGGCTCCTCTGTCCATGAGATTTTTCAGGCAAGAATACCAGAGTGAGTTGCCATTTCCTTCACCAGGGGGTCTTTCCAACCCACTGATCAAACCCTGGTCTCTTGCATGGCAGGCAGATTCTTTACTGACTGAGCTGCTGGGGAAAGATATGATTCTGTAGTGATTATCATTAATTTTTTAAAAGTAAAGGTTATTTACAATGTTGTGTTAGTTTCAGGTGTACCACAAAAGTGATTCAGTTATACATACACATATGTATCTATTCTTTTTAGATTCTTGTCTCTTATAGGTTATTACAAAATACTGAATATAGTTCCCTGTGCTACAGAGTAGGTCCTTTTTGGTTGTCTATTTTATATATGGTAGTGTGAATATGTTCATCCCAAACACCTAATTTATTCCTCCCCCTTTCCCTTATTAGATTTTTAAACATTAAAATACTCTCCTTCAAATATCACTGACTCTTTATTAAATATATAAGATTTATTTAGCATTTTATCTATATGTATTGCATCATTGTGTTAGGTGTATTTGTGATTAAAAAGAAAAAATTATAGGCATAAAAATGTAAATTCTTATTAGGGATGACATAATGTAATTCATTTAAAAAACTGCATTCTATTTTTAAGCCAGCACCTAATAGCAGGAGCTATAGAAGTGATACCACCACCAAGTTCTAAATAGCTTTCAAACTCTTTCTTAAAAATCTTGTTTGTCAAATGAGTTCTAATCATATTCTCATCTTTTGACAGATGGTTTATATAATTATAAATGTTATTCTTATAACATTAAAAGATGTAATTAAGGCAGTTCCTTTTTTATATTCATATGACTGTTTCCTTATGTCCTTTAAAACTTTGGCTTTGTTTTTCTAAACCCTTTTTTGTAACTTGGTGCCATATTCAAATATAATACTTATTTTAATGAGCTCATCAAATTCCCATTTTTCTGTCTTTCCTAATATTTCTAAAAATTTCCCATTTTTGGTATCTTGCCTTGTTCTTGCTCTTTCTTTCCTATGAATAAAGTAGAGTAATAGTTGCCCCCTAATGTGAATGTCATATAATGATACCTTTCTATCTCCATGGAGTACTCAATGAGAATTATGTATTTTTCCTTATTATTTTAGATAAAGACATTTTTCATGTTTTCTTTTTAAAGCCT
This sequence comes from Aepyceros melampus, assembly GCA_006408695.1. Taxonomy (NCBI): domain Eukaryota; kingdom Metazoa; phylum Chordata; class Mammalia; order Artiodactyla; family Bovidae; genus Aepyceros; species Aepyceros melampus. Next base: position 48,990 of record SJXQ01002352.1, read on the forward strand.
CCATTATGCTGTACAGTGGTGTCTAGCTTTAAAAAGTCCTTTGTATTAAATTTATACATAGTTTTTATGATGAAGGAAGACAACATTTTTTAGTTTCAATATTTTTTAATTTATTGAAAAAGAAATTTTATTATATTTGCATATAACTTTGCAAAATGTATACATTACTATTAATACTCATTTAGAAATGCATGTTAAAATAATTGATACATATTAAGATAATTATTTTTTTGTGTGTGGCATGTTTAGTCAGAATATCCAATGCAGATATATAGTGTTCTAGTTGATTGGTTAATGTTCTCAATATTTTTAAATAATTTGTCCTTTTAGGTTAAAAGGAGAAAGTAAGCAAGTGATGGACTATAGAGAAAGACTAGATGAGATTATCTCTTGGTTAACAAAGGCTGAGAATGCTGTACAGAAAAGATCAGCCACTGAACTGGAAGGAAACCTGCAAGAATTAACAGTAAGTGATTTATTTGTCTCTATATTTGCTGATGCTTTTTTGATGCATGAACATTAACACTAAAAATAAGATATTGCATGACTAAATAAGAAAAGGGGAAGAAACTTCGTATTTATGGTAAGAGTGGTGAACTTTAAAGAGGAATATATATATATATATAATTTTTTTTTAATTTTAAAGAGCAACTGTTATTTCATCATTGCAGAGGTAAGGCTTCACTAATGTAAAAGTGATGTCATGTGGGTCTAAGTATTGGACCAAAGGATTTTAGAATATTTTAAACAGACATCATCATTTTAGAATATAATAATGCTGTGAAATATAGTTTTTCCTTTTGGATTAGAAGATTATTAATTACTGATTACTATCTATAAAATGCAGAGGAGGCAATGGCAACCCACTCTAGTACTCTTGCCTGGAAAATCCCATGGATGGAGGAGCCTGGTAGCCTGCATTCCATGGGGTCACGAAGAGTCGGACTTGACTGAGTGACTTCACTTTCACTTTTCACTTTCATGCATTGGAGAAGGAAATGGCAACCCACTCCAGTGTTCTTGCCTGGAGAACCCCAGGGACGAGGGAGCCTCGTGGGCTGTCGTCTATGGGGTCACACAGAGTCGGACATGACTGAAGTGATTTAGCAGCAGCAGCAGCAGCAGCATCTATAAAATGAGTTCTACAAGAAGACTCCAAGTGACTTGAGAGTTACTGTAGTTTATTATGGACTTATTTACACAGTTGTATTAATTAAAGTTTCTTTGTTGATCTGCAACCAGCAAGAATTGTTTAAAATTGTATAGGTATACAACATAAAAAATACATAAAGGTATATAGGTATGTTATTAATAATATACCCAAATATCCATACATTTTTATATCCACAAATTTTACATTTTTTGTTTTAAGAATTAAAGTATGTGTAGAGCAATAAGCAAAATGTGCTCACATTTTTATTAAACAAAAGAAATTGTGTGAGTATAGATACGTACACTTGCGTGCAGCAAGGAATATCTAAAATGATACCCACTAATCTGATTAGAGATTTTGTCTAAAGGAATATGATTGAGGTATTTGGGGAAAGAAAATTTTAATACTGATGAAAAATACATGGCAAGTGGTTATTAAGTTTTCATTTCAAAATCTGACAAATATCTAACAAGCTTGTTTGTGTTTATTATAAAAATTTTAGTAGTTTTCTTGGAATATGCCTTTTGTAAACAATTTGGGGTCAGTCACAAGGGTTAGGACAGTATATTGGGATAGGTAGACATGCATGCTTCTGTTGTTTCTCAACAGAAGGGGATTTTTGGCCTTTTGTTAGAATAAACACCATTTTTATTATTTATCTAAGAATAGAATATTAGTTGTCAAGATAAATATGATATTATATGACCCTGTTAAGAGGTGCAGAGTTGGGAGTAGTAATTCATTTTCACACAGTGCATACTGGAAGTGGGAGTTCATTCCCAAATTAGTTACAGTTTGTTGATGTCAATTCAGGCTTCTTAAAAGTTTATTTTCCATTTGAGAAATTAAAGGTCCACATTTATAGGACTATTTCCCATAGAGATTTCTAACACAGTTCTTGATCTTTTACTGGTATGACAACCTTTTAACCATACCTCTCTTCTGACTCCCTTAGGACTTAACCCAGGAGATGGATGTACAAGCTGAGAAACTCAGGTGGCTGAATAGAACTGAATTGGAAATGCTTTCAGATAAAAGTCTGAGTTTACATGAAAGAGAAAAAGTTTCAGAGAGCTTAAGAACTGTAAATTCGTCATGGAATAAGGTATGCATTAAGAATTACTGTGATACCTTTTTCATGTGTATTGATTTTGTTCTCAAAGTAGTGGGATTATGCAACTGTTTTAAGTATAGCCAAATATGGGCACGTTTTACTAATGCTTGCTGCTCCTGCTGAGTCACTTCAGTCGTGTCTGACTGTGTGACCCCATAGACGGCAGCTCACCAGGCTCCCCTGTCCCTGGGATTCCCCACGCAAGAACACTGGAGAGGGTTGCCATTTCCTTCACCAATGCATGAAAGTGAAAAGAGAAAGGGAAGTTGCTCAGTCATGTCTGACTCTTCACAACCCCACAGACTGCAGCCCACCAGGTTCCTCCGTCCATGGGATTTTCCAGGCAAGAGTACTGGAGTGGGGTGCCATCGCCTTCTCCTTACTAATGCTTACTAGTATTGATAATTATGTCTTTTTATCTGTCATAGTGGAAGCTTATGTTCTCAAAAAATACTTATTTCACATGGGATTTTTTGGCATAGAAGATTTTATATGTTATATACTATATTAAATAATGAGTGTATATTAGAATCAGGCAATAAAATGCTAATAATTATGCTCTAAAAAATGAAAGCCTTAAGATACTTTGTGATGTTGCATGTGACTTTTCATATATATAGATTTTAAATGATTTTATTCATTCAGCATGTATTTACTAGGTCCCATAACTTCATGGGAAATAGATGAGGAAACAGTGGAAACAGTGTCAGACTTTATTTTTTGGGGCTCCAAAATCACTGCAGATGGTGACTGCAGCCATGAAATTAAAAGACGCTTACTCCTTGGAACGAGAGTTATGACCAACCTAGATAGCATGTTAAAAAGCAGAGACATTAGTTTGCCAACAAAGGTCCGTCTACTCAAGGCTATGGTTTTTCCAGTGGTCATGTATGGATGTGAGAGTTGGAATATAAAGAAAGCTGAGTGCCAAAAAATTGACACTTTTGAACTGTGGTGTTGGAGAAGACTCTTGAGAGTCCCTTGGACTGCAAGGAGATTCAACCAGTCCATCCTAAGGGAGATCAGTCCTGGGTGTTCATTGGAAGGACTGATGTTGAGGCTGAAACTCCAATACTTTGGCCACTTCATGCGAAGAGTTGACTCATTGGAAAAGACTCTGATGCTGGGAGGGATTGGGGGCAGGAGGAAAAGGGGACGACAGAAAATTAGATGGCTGGATGGCATCACTGACTCGATGGACGCGACTCTGAGTGAACTCCGGGAGTTGGTGATGGACGGGGAGGCCTGGCGTGCTGCTGTTCATGGGGTTGCAAAGAGTTGGACACGACTGAGTGACTGAACTGAACTGAACTGAAGTAGGTTGTAATGGTATGTGCTACCAATATGACTAACATAAAGTCCTTTTTCTCATACCATTCTTCTTTTGCAGTTGAATCAGAGGTAAAGTAATAGGTTTCTGTTTATTTTGGCTTGGGCACATAGCATAATGGAGCTTCCCAAGTTTCACAGTGGTAAAGAATCCACCTGCCAGTGTAGGAGATGCAAGAGACCCAGTGTGATCCATGGGTTGGGAAGATCCCTGGAGTAGGAAATGGCAACCCACTCCTGTATTCTTAACTGGAAAAGCCCACGGACAGAGGAACCTGTGGGCCACAGTTTGTGGTGTTGCAGAGAGTTGGACATGACTGAGCAGATGAGCACATACTCAGTAAGAAGTCTGTCTGGGACATTGAACAGATATGTTTCTGTCTTGGTTTGGACAGGACCCATATCAGTCATTTTTCTTCCTCTCCATCCTTTTAAAATGATAGCCATCCTTCTATATCTAATGCTTTAGATGCTTTATTGATCTAGCCTCTCTGCTTGAGAACTACTGTCTTGATGGGTCACTTACTGATGACTCACGCAGCTGCACCTCTGGCCTCGACTTCTCTCCCCATTCAGACTTCATCACAGTTGCATGCTGAGCATCTGTACTTTGATATCTACGACATCTAATAGGCATCTGATACTAACATACAAGATGAGTACCTGACTCCACCTCTCTCTGGGGTCTTAGTTTACGTTTCCCACCTCAGTTACTGGTAATCACATCCTTATTATTGTTTATGCCAAAACTCTGGACTCAATTTTATAACATGTGAATTATATCTCGGTGAAAAACAAACGAATAAACCCTGGAGTCACCATCATCAGCTTCTCCTTCAAAATTCCTGTCTCCTTGATGGACAGTTTGAATGGAAGGCTACATGAGTAGATACCCAATAAGGCAAATGGAGCAGTTTGAACAAATGTCGATGTTGAGTGGCACATGGGTATTTCCTGGGCGATTCTTTCATCTTTTCTTAGGTTTGCAAAATTTCATAAACTTGGCCACTTCTTACTGCCTCCATAGCCACTAAGCTGTTTCCTGTGTGATCGTCATTGCCGTCATCTCTTGTGTGATTCCTGCCATGAGCACTTCATTGGCCTCCCTTTTGCCTCACTTTTCCCTTCGTCCATCTCTTCTTAACAAAGCAACCAAAGTAGTTGTTAAGAATCATTCAGGTCAAGTAAATCCCCTGAGAAAAACCCGCTAATAGTATTCTGTCTCATTCACCGTAATGGCCAAAGTCCTGACGGTGGCTTATGAGGCTGTCATGTTCTGGCTTCCTGTTATCTCCCTGATTCGTCTGCTGTGCTCTCTCCTTGCTGTTTTTCAGACATGTTGGCCCCGTGTCCAACATGCCAGACTCAGCTTTTGCATATTCAGTCAGAGCACATGTATTTATTTAACACAGAGGATGTCAATGGGTATTGTGTAGAATAGGGCATGGTGGTCACTTTGGGAGCACAATGTCAGACAGAGCTTCCTTTATTGCAGGACTTCACGTTGATTATACACTAATTATGTGAGTTATGAGAATCTAAGACCAAGCAAAAGCAAGGCTTATCATGTAGAGGATTTCAACAGACACATTTTAGAAAATACTAATCTGGAATTTTTCATTAATTCATGCTTTTATTTGCTCAATAGGATTTTACTGGGCTTGCATTTTATGCCAGGTACCATTTTAAGGACTGGAAATGTAGCCAAGGGTATGAAAATGCTTCTTAACCCAAAGAGCTCATTGTGGGTGAGACAGGTAGATAAGCAATTATAACAAGGAGGTATCTGTAGGAATAGAAAAGTGGAGAACCTACCTAACTTTGGGTGGTAGCCATGGAAGGTTTTTGTGGAGTTCATATCCAAGCTAATTTACTAAAGATGAATGAGTGTTAGTCAGATGGAGGATTGGAGGGAAAGACATTGCAGGGCAAAGAAGCATAAATGACAGGAGCTAGAGGAGACAGAGGGTGAAGAGGATGTCAGGGAGACAGGTGATGACTCCACTCTTGAACATATCTGAATATACAGTTGACAGGAGGGGTGTGACTGAAGATCTGTTTTGGAAAGCCATCAGTCTCTTGAAACTCCACTTGGTAAATGAAGCAATTAGAAACCAGGACCCAGGGAGAGAGGCCAGGATCAAGCATAGAATACCTATCACAGAGGTGGGAGTAAAATCACCATTGTAAAATATCAAGAGAATCAAGGGAGAGGGAGTGGCAGCATTAAGTGTTGTACAGGAGCAGGCCGGCTAAGGACTGGATGACGTTCTTGATGTCAGTTGGGGGTCAGGCAAGACCCCACTGGATAGTGAAATTGGCATAGAAGCTTAGGCATTGAGGAGGGGCAGGAAAACGACAGCAAGATCATTTAGAATGCTTTCTTTTGAAAATATCATCATCCGTATTTATATACTATTCTTCTCTTTCTATTTGGCCTGATGCTGTAGATATGCAGAGAAGTGCCTGGTGTGCTAAAGGAACGCTTCCAGGATCCCTGTTCTGTTGCTCAGATGAGAATTGCTGGTAAGATACAGTTTTTTCCTTCACAAAATTTTTTATGAACATAGCAGAATTTTATGATTATGAGCATTGTATGTGAATTAGGAAAACTTATTTAAAAACACAATGCAGTTATGACTTATTATTCTGCTTCCAGTCATTTGAAAAGAATGTCTTCTCTAAACACAAGATGTATTTCACTGCCTAGTGTGTGCAAGGCATTTCCTCTCATGGGAAATAAGACTTTTAGCCTTTGTTGAACATGGAACCTGAGCCACAAAAGAGCTTGCTGAAGGCGAGGGGGAGAGGCAAGGTGGGGACGTTGGGGGAATAGTTTTCTAGGGACATGCAGCTTTTCAGCAAATCATTGGTAAGTTATTGTGTTAGCATGTTCTGGAGATGTGTAACTAGGCACTGATGATGACTGAAAACAAAAAGTTTGGATACCCCTGAGAGCAGGAGTTGGGGATTCGGAAGAGGTGTCCATCTCAAGGAGGCTGTGGACAAATGCTGATCACTTAGATAGGCAAAAGAAGAGTGTTTTCTCACTATTCATTTCCTTCTCTTTGCTGAGACTAGAGTGCAGGCTACTGCCTCATAACCACTGTGACCTCTGCTAATTAATCACTGCTTTGCAAGCTCTCTGAACCACCTTGGCCAGCTCTCCTGCTGTTGAGTCACCAGGCAGAACCTCAGATGTGATTAACCCTGTCTTCTTCCTGTGTGCCATCTGCTGCCTCTCCCCTTCCTGCTCTGCCCTCCTGCTCTTCCTCCTGCTCCTTCTACCCCTCCTCCTCTCTTATCACTGCTCCCCCTCTTCTTTCTCCTGTTCCCCTTCTGGGTCGGAAACTGATGAGTGACAAGACTTTGTTTTTCTTCTTTTTTTTGAGATTGGAAGCTTGTTCAGGGCCAAGTTTGTACTCAGTTTTTAATTGTATTTCCCAATACCTTGTACAGGAAATACCTGGCACCTGATTGGTTTTGCTGATCAAGATCCAGAACACTTGGATTAGCATTTGGGTCCTGCTTCTTTGTCACCTCAAGTTCAACTCCATAACCGTAGGGAAGAGGCCTGATACATTTTGCAAAAGCACATTAGGTTATCATTTAGAAGAATGCTTTCTCTTTTGAAAATATCATCATCTGTATTCATATACTATTCTCTCTGTTTGGCCTGATGCTGTAGATTTGCAGAGAAGTGCCAATGACTTACATCATTATCTAACATCATTATGGCAAAGGAGTGGGGAAAATTTGAATGCATATTTAAAAGTTCAGAAAACACAGCACTGTAAATCAACTATGCTCCAATAAAAATTTAAAAGTATATATCCAAACAATACAAATAAAAAATAAAGTACAAAAAGCTGCCAGCAAAACTACACCTTGCATTAGGTGGGCAGTTTATCATAAGATATTCCTCCCTGAAGTGTGAAACCTGAAGCTAATTCCAGTATGCTCTGCGCCTCCTATACAGTATTATAATTCAGATTTTTATTATTCCTTTAAAAATTATATTAAAAAATAAAGTTAGCTGTTTTAAGGTGAACAATTCAAGGACACTCCACAGTGTTGTGCAGCCACTGCTTCTGTTTAGTCTGAAAATATTTCCATCACGCCAGAGTGAAAACTCTTACTCAACAGTTTGTCTCCCTTCCCTTCTAGCCCCAACCCCTGGCAACCACAGATCCGTGTTCTGTCTCGATGGATTTATCTGCTCTGGATTCTTTCCCCTGGGTATTGTCTTTGAGGTCTATACATGCTAGCTTTTTGCGACTACACTCGGGCACTCAGCACTGAAGACCAACCCGCTGCACTTTCTTCTGAGTGCCCCTTGCTCATTTCTATACTAATGACCTCATCCATTTTTAAAAACTAAAGTACTGTTTGTTCAATGAGGTCTTCTTTTTCCCATCACAGACTCCCTCCACCTGCCTATCTGTGTACCCACAAACTACATGCTTTCTTCCTATTCAATGGAAGAGTTATCTCCATTTTGAAGACCACCTCCTCCTCCACTTATGCTACGGATCACATCTTCTCTTGAGTTTAACTGATCCTCTTTGTCTCCTCTCTACTGGATCATTCTTATTAGCATACATCTTGATGCTTGTAGCTCTGCTGTTGCTGCGGCCAAGTCGCTTCAGTCGAGTCCGACTCCATGCGACCCCATAGACGGCAGCCAACCAGGCTCCCCCGTCCCTGGGATTCTCCAGGCAAGAACACTGGAGTGGGTTGCCATTTCCTTCTCCAATGCATGCAAGTGAAAAGTGAAAGTGAAGTCACTCAGTCGTGTCCAACTCTTCGCAACCCCATGGACTGCAGCCTACCAGGCTCCTCCGCCCATGGGATTTTCCAGGCAAGAGTACTGGAATGGGGTCCCATTGCCTTCTCCACTTGTAGTGCTAGTATAGTCATTTAAACTGATGTATAGTATTTCGTGGCATGGGTATACCTCAATCCTCAGAGCTTTCTTCTCTAGCTTTTTTCACCATGACTTTAGACATTTTATAACTTTAGGTAATTTGGCCAATTCTTAGGCCAGTGTACTTGGAGTCACCCTCGACTCTTCTCTGGGTTTCATATCCAATCCATTGCCACCCATCCCAACTACTTCCCTGGTCTTAAACTATTTATCTTTCATATAGATTGTTGGAATATTCTCCTAAATTACTGTTTGGATTCTATTCTTATCTTACCCCTGTTCCATTAGTCTGATAGCAGCCAAGCAATAGCTCTAGAAAATAAGTTTGATGTGTTATTCCTTTGATTTCAGTCTTTTAATCACTTCCACCAAACATAAGTGATTTCTGCTCCCTTACCATGGTCCAGAAGACCATGTATGATCTGTCTGCTACCTGTCTCTGTAATCCCATTCCTTACCATTTTCCTTTGTTCATTCTCCTTCAGACATACTGGTCTTGCTGTTTCTAATATGTCAAAAACATTTCCATTTATAGCCCTTGTGCTTGCTATTTCTTCTTTCTTTCTTATGCACATGTCCATCCCTCAGTTATTACATGTTTCACATACTCACTTCACTTTGTTCTCGTATATTCCCTTTTTAGATGGGCCTTTCCTGACCTGAGCACCATAACTCAGTTACAGCCTCTCTCCAAGATCCATCCTGTCTCTCTCCAGCTTCTTGCATTGGATTTAGTGTATGCCATATATCCATCCCTAGTGGCTCAGATGGTAAAGAATCTTCCTACAGTGAGGGAGACCCAGGTTTGATCCCTGGGTCAGGAAAATCCTCTGGAGAAGGGAACGACAACCCACTCCACTCTTCTTGCCTGGAGAATTCCATGAACAGAGAAGCCTGGCAGACTACAGTCCATGGGAAGGCAAAGAGTCAGACATGACTGAGCAACTAACATTTTCACTTTCATATATCCATCCACTCCCACCAGAATGCAACCTCCACGAGGTCAAGGCCTTTGTCATGTCCGACTCTTTGCGATCCTATAGACTGTAGCCTACCATGCTTCTCTGTCCATGGGATTTTCCAGGCAAGAGTACTGGAGTGGGTTGCCATTTCCTTCTCCAGAGGATCTTCCCGACCCAAGGATTGAACCCGGGTCTCCTGCATTGTAGGCAGATGCTTTGCCATCTGAGCCACCAGGGAAGTCTTACACATTCCCATACCTGTAGCATCTAGTCAAGTGCCTTGCACATAGTAGGTTCTTAATAGATGTTGATGAAGCAATGGATGGATAATGCAGGCTGTTTTCAAATTTTTAAAACTACAAATAGTAACAGTGAGGGTCAGGCAGAATGATGGGTGCGTTATTCTCCAGGGTATATAATGGTGAATTCCTGGGGTGACCATGGTGCTTTACTTCCCTAACTGCAGTCTAGACTAGTTGTTCCAGATTACCTATCCACCCGCTGAATATGAACCTTTCCATCATTGTTCTACATTGTTCTCAGCACTCCAACATTTTATCCCCAGAACTCCTGTATGCTTTTAAAAATTATTGATTACCCCCTTTTGTTTGTGTGTTATGTTTATCAGTGTTTACCTAATTAAAGAGTAAAACTGAGAAATGTCAAAGATTATTTGTTTGTTAATTTGTTCAAAAGACAATAATAAAAGTACATTCTGTCAATAAAATATTTTATAAGATATTAACATAAGAAAGTGTATCTTCCAAAACAGAAAAAATCAGAAAAGTGATAGCATTACATTTTTGAAAATCTTCAAATTTCTGGCATAAGTGAAGAAACTTGGATTCTTGTATCAGCTTCTGCATTTGCTCAGTTGTGATATCATATATCTTGTAGCCTTGGGTAAAATGACATTTTACATTTGAGAAAGAGTGAGCGGGAAGAGGCAAATAACTTATGATGATGATGCTTATGGTTTAGGCATCCACATTCTTTGGAAGGATCTCTCAGGACCCAGAGATCCCCAGACATCACATTTGGAACATGTGACCTGTGGAGATAGGGTGCTTGATTTTATTTGTGTTTCCTCAGTTACATGTGTGCTTGAGCCTTTAAAAAGTATGTTTATTGTCTTTCTTACTTCCTCTTCTGTGGATTGTTGGTTGATGTCTTTTGAGTTTAAAAAACTTAAGTTACTAATTCTTTGTCTGGAATGTGCATCGCAAATGATGAGTAAGTGAGTGAAAGTTGCTCAGTCGTGTCCAACTCTTTGGGACCCCTTGTGACCCCATGGACTATACAGTTCATTAAATTCTTCAGGCCGGAATACTGGAGTGGATAGGCTTTCGCTTCTCCAGGGGGCTCTTTCCAACCCAGGGATCAAACCCAGGTATCCTGCATTGCAGGCAATTCTTTACCAGCTAAGCCACAAGGGAAGCCCAAGAATATTGGAGTGGGTAGCCTATCCCTTCTCCAGCAGATCTTCCCGACCCAGGAATCAAACCAGGGTCTCCTGCATTGCAGGCGGATTCTTTACCAACTAGCTATCAGGGAAGTCCTACCTTCTCCCTTAATCTGTGGCTTTTAAAATTTTTGTTTGTGGTATTAGTTTCATAATTCTTTTTTTTTTTTTGTGATGGTTCTTTTTCTCAGTTTATTATTTTTTAGACATTGACAATGTTCATAATGTCTTACATTGCTGGTTCTCCATAGTCTCAGTTCTTTTTTTTTAAATTTTATTTTTTTACTTTACAATACTGTATTGGTTTTGCCATACATTGACATGAATCCACCACAGGTGTACATGAGTTCCCAACTCTGAACCCACCTCCCACCACCCTCCCCATATCATCTCTCTGGGTCATCCCAGTGCACCAGCCCCAAGCATCCTATATCCTGTATCAAACCTAGACTAATGATTCGTTTCTTACATGATATTATACATGTTTCAATGCCATTTTCTCAAATCATCCCACCCTCTCCCTCTCCCACAGAGTCCAAAAATCTGTTCTTTACATCTGTGTTTCTTTTGCTGTCTTGCATACAGGGTTATCATTACCATCTTTCTAAATTCCATATATATGTGTTAGTATACTGTATTGGTGTTTTTCTTTCTGGCTTACTTCACTCTGTATAATCAGCTCCAGTTTCATCCACCTCATTAGAGCTGATTGAAATGTATTCTTTTTAATGGCTGAGTAATACTCCATAGTTGGAGAAGGCGATGGCACCCCACTCCAGTACTCTTGCCTGGAAAATCCCATGGACAGAGGAGCCTGGTAGCCTGCGGTCCATGGGGTCGCAAAGTCTCGGAGACGACTGAGCGACTTCTCTTTCACTTTTCACTTTCATGCATTGGAGAAGGAAATGGCAACCCACTCCAGTGCTCTTGCCTGGAGAATCCCAGGGACGGGGGAGCCTGGTGGGCTGCCATCTCTGGGGTCACACAGAGTCGGACACGACTGTAGTGACTTAGCAGTAGCAATACTCCATAGTGTATATGTACCACAGCTTTCTTATCCATTCATCTGCTGATGGACATTTAGGTTGCTTCCATGTCCTGGCTATTTCCTCAATTCACCACATCCACTGTGGCCCTCGTTCCTTTGTAGCTTCTTCAAACACTGTGTACCCACCCCATCCCTCTCAGCCACCTGCTCATACAGTCTGTCACCACTGCCCCTCTAGAGCCTAACCTTCAGATCCCTTACAGCTGTCTCTAGCCCACTTCCGTCTGGAATGACCTGTCCCTTTTCACAGAACTTGTCACCAGCCATCTATCTCCTGAGGGAATACCCTTCTCGAAAGGAAATGGCAACCCACTCCAGTGCTCTTGCCTGGAGAATCCCAGGGACGGGGGAGCCTGGTGGGCTGCCATCTCTGGGGTCACACAGAGTCGGACACGACTGTAGTGACTTAGCAGTAGCAATACTCCATAGTGTATATGTACCACAGCTTTCTTATCCATTCATCTGCTGATGGACATTTAGGTTGCTTCCATGTCCTGGCTATTTCCTCAATTCACCACATCCACTGTGGCCCTCGTTCCTTTGTAGCTTCTTCAAACACTGTGTACCCACCCCATCCCTCTCAGCCACCTGCTCATACAGTCTGTCACCACTGCCCCTCTAGAGCCTAACCTTCAGATCCCTTACAGCTGTCTCTAGCCCACTTCCGTCTGGAATGACCTGTCCCTTTTCACAGAACTTGTCACCAGCCATCTATCTCCTGAGGGAATACCCTTCTCGGTGAGCATAAGTAACACCTGTAGCATTTGTTAAACATGTATAACACCTGTTCTCGGCCATCCACACACCTGCCCGCTGCGGTGTGCAGGAGCTATTCTTAAACATTAGTGATCTATTAATAGCTTTCTTTTTTGTGATTTATTTTAGAGCTCCTTTAGTCCTCTGAAATCATAAAGATATTCTTCTGTATTTTACAGTTTTAGTTTTCATATTCAGGTCCTTCATTCCACAGAGAATTAGCTTTCCTAAGGTGCATATGAGGTCAAAATCTGTCCTATTACCTTCCAACTGCAGCCATGGGTCACGACTTTTCCCAGCATCACTTATTGACCAGTGAATTCTTCATTGATCTACAGGGTAGTCTCTGCCAAGGTCAGGTTTCTCTGCCACCTGTGCACTGTGGTTCTTCTCTTCTTGTGGTCTGTTTGAATATTTGGATCTATAATACTCAAAGTTAATCATTCAATATTAGCTGAGAAATACAACTAAATATCTGGTAGGCCTAACCCTCTATCCAAAAAGAATTGTTTTGACTGTTCTTGACCCTTTTCTTTCCAAATTAAATTTAAAATCAGAGTTTGAATATATAATTTTGTCAAGTTACAAACCTGTTGGGATTTTTCTAAATATTTCCAACTTTTAAGGAAAAAGGACTTGGCAATTAGTAGTAAATACATTAAATGTTTTCATATTTTTTACTCCAGGATTCTGTTTTGGGAATTATCTACTAAGATGGCAATCAGAAATGTCAAGATACAAAATTATAAAGAAATATAAAGATACAAAGTTATAAAGAAATGCAAAGATACAAAAAGATACATCTTACAAGTTATTATTTTTATAGTTTTGTTGCTTTGTTTTTGCAAGTTCTTTTTTTTTAATTCAACAAATATTTATTGGGCATCTACTGTGTGCCAGGTATAGTTCTAACTGTCAGGGATTCATCAGTAAATACACGTAAATGAATGGAATACATGGTATGTTAGAAGAGAAACAGAGATGTGTAGAGAGACTGTGCCACTGAGTTGGCTCTGGAACACGTGAAGAAATCAGGTGTGCTGAGAGAATATTGAGATTTTAAAAAGAGCGGCATGAGACTTCATTTAGAAGATAACAAGTAAGCAAAGACTAAGAGAAAAATCACTTTTGTTGAATTTCTTTAATATTCCTTAATATTAGGAGTATTATTTTTCTCCTTTTTTTAAATGGTGCAGCCTGTTTATTATTATTTTTTTATGTTCTCTGACTTTCAGTGTTGTGATAGGAATTTGAAAGTATCCTTGATAGATATAACTGTACCTGTGTTAAGTTCTGTTGATAATACCTTACCTGAAAACTGACAAATGTTAAACACATAGGTATAAAAAGTTTGTTTTAAAGCTTTCAGAGTAATGATTTTTAAGATCTTTTTGTTTGTTCGAAAAATAAAGAGTTAAAAGTATTACTAACCACTCTATAATGCTGTTACTTAAATGTATTGATGGGAGGGATCTTTATTTATCAAGCTTTTCTCTGAACTTAGATATTACATCTAAACATTTACATATGGCTGATCAGCCCCTTCATATGGACAGAAGCAAAGTAATCACATACACAGTTTAGGTCAAAACTTGACTATTTAGAGAAAGAAAGGGTTAATCTAGATTATCTGAATTGACTTTGATGGATGACCAGAAAATATCTTGATTTTCAGGTCCCTTAGAGCCATGAATGGAAGCTAAAGATTTTAATGTATTTACTGATTTCTTTTGATTGGCAGTGGCTCTATGGAATGTTGTGTTGAGAAGATACATCTTAAGTCATTGAGAAAAAATGTAATTGTTAGAAATGTCTGCGATGCAAAGAAAGAGGACAAAGAGACAGCCCTTGTGCCAAGTATTCATCAGCTTTGACCTACATTAGAGTTAGCTTATGTGCCACAGCAAGTCTGTGGGCCCAGCATGTCAGTGTTTTGTAAAAGCAAAACCAAGGGCTTGTGCTTTCTGTGCTGTAAAATCTGTACTGAAAATCAGTGAGCAGGAGTGGATTGAGTCAATAATCTAAAAGCTTCAGTCACAGAGGAGAAAGACTAAAGTCTCCGTCTTTTAAGTGTATGTCAAAAGTCTAAGTGGAAAATATGGCCAGTGGACAGCCCAAAATGACATTCTTGTGTTAGAACCTGTGAAAATCAAGAAAGGCAACTAAAAACAGGAATATTCAGGACCTATCCACTAAGTGAACTGAGTGGAATTCTGCCAGCAGGTGTTTCCCAGTCATAGTGCCACTTTTCGTGAGATGCTTACATCCTCCGCCCTTCTTTGTTGCCTGTGAGAGGCTGTGCTCAGCATCTGGCACTAATGGAAACATTAGAATTGCAGTCGTTTTTTAGCTTATTATGACTAACTTGGAGTTTCATACCCTATTACTTTGCACCTTCAAACCTAGTTTTTCCCCTCAGTTTGATTGAGAAATAACTGACATATATCACTGTGTAAGTTTGAGGTGTATAGCATGATGGTCTGATTTACATGTATTGTGAAATGATTATCATAAATGGGTCATCTTTCATATCAACGTAATTAACAAAAGAAAAGAGAAAATATTTTTCTTCTTATGGGGAGACCTCATAGGATTTACTCTCTTAGCTTTTCTGTATCTCATACAGCACGGTTAACTATAGCCTTCGTGGTGTACATTACATCCCTAGTGTTTATCTTATAACTGGACATTTGTACCTTTTGACCACCTTTTCTTATTTCCCCTCCCTCTTCCCCTTCACTTCTGGTAATCACAGGTCTGACTGTCTCTTTTCCTATGAATTTCTTTTTTCCTCTTTTGGATACCGCATATAAGTGAGATCATATGGTATTTGTCTTTCTCTAGCTGACTGACTTACTCAGCATAATACTTACTCCATCCATCTTGTCTCAAATGATAGGATTTTTCTCATGCTTTTGTATCTGAGTTATATGTATACATATGTATTTCAGTATTAACCTCTTAGCAGATAGATGGTTTGCAAGTACTTTTTCCTGTTCTGTGTATTTCGTCCTTTCACTTTGTTGTGTTGATGGTTTCTTTTGCTCTGTAGAAGCTTTTTAGTTTGATGGTAGTCCCCTTTGTTCAGTTTTGATTTTGTTGCTTATGCTTTGTATTCTTCAGGTGTTATATTCAAAGAGTCAATACCATGATCTGTGTCAAGGAGCTTTATTTCCTATGTTTTCTTCTAGGAGTTTCACAGTTTCAGGTCTTACATTTAAGTCTCTTGTAAGTGGTGTAAGACATTTACTCTTTTACATGTGAATGTCCAATCATCTTAGCATCGTGTATTGAAAAGACTGTCTTTTCTCCATTGCATATTCTTGGCTCCCTTGTCAATTATTAGTTGGCTGTATCTGCAAATCTTTTTTAAAGTAAAAGTTCAAGAGGAGTCTAAGTATTTAGCCATTAGAAAAAGGGCAACTAAAAGTTAGTGATTATAAATAAAGATTATTACCTAGGTATTCACAATGATGTTTATTCAAATGGCTAATACTCATGTTATAAAGTTAAGGAAAAAAAGGACAGAAAATTACAAATAAATTGGCTTATAATTAAAGGAAAAACATCTTGACAAAATAAAATAACACTCCTAATTTTCTCGTGGTTGATCTATTTTTTAAAATTTTCTCTTGATATCAGTCTTAGTTACTGTTAGTTGCTTTTGAGTGATTGCTGCCCTTGAATAGGCTGTGTACATGCTTGGTCATTTCAGTCGTGTCTGACTCTGTGCAGCCCTATGGACCGTAGCCCACTAGCTCCTCTGTCCACGGGATTCTCCAGGCAAGAATACTGGACTGGGCTGCCATGCCCTCCTCCAGGGGATCTTCTCAACCCAGGGACTGAACCTGATTTTTTTTCTTTGTCTCCTGCATTGGCAGGTAGATTCTTTACCATTAGTGCCACCTAGGAAGCCCAAAATATGGTGAGACTGCCTTTAATTAGCTTTATTGCAACCATAAGTCTTATAGATATTTCAGGAAGTAACATTGCCATTTCAGTATTAAAAAAGAAAAACCAAGGGAGGGTATGTATGTGTACTTATGGCTGATTCTTGTTGTATGGCAGAAACCAACACAACATTGTAAAGTAATTATCCTCCAATTTAAAAAAAAAAACCTTCTTTCAATCATTTTACTTACTTAAACTAACATTTACATAAATACACATATACATACATCTCCATTGTATCACCAATATTGGAATATCCTGCTGTGTTATTAACACTTTGCTTCATTTTTAATTTCAGCTCATCCCAGTGTCCAAAAGGTGGTGCTAGCATCATCTGCATCAGATATTCCTGTCCCATCTCCTCGTACTTCAGAAATTTCACTTCCTGCTGATCTGGATAAGACGATAACAGAACTAGCCGACTGGCTGGTATTGATCGACCAGATGCTGAAGTCCAACATTGTCACTGTCGGGGATGTAGAAGAGATCAATAAGACAATTTCGCGAATGAAAGTAGGTACCTAGTGTAAAGGCTTGTCATGGAAACACCGCAGCACAGGAGTAGACAAGATCTGTTTGGATCGCTTTTGTTTATGTTAAACTCTGTGAGAATAAGCTTAAAAAATTCTTTTTTTTTTTTTTAAAGTGCTTCTTTCCCATTTAATCTGCCGTGTTTTCATCCCACTGAATTCTTAACTCACATAAATCATTTAAGCAGCACTTCCTTAGGAACAGGAAGGCCACTGAAAGATGCCAGGATGCTTTCAACCAAATTTTCCATCATCTGTCCGGCTTGCTTGGTGAGTTGCACTTCCACTGTGAGGTGTCAACTCCAACCAAGGATGATCTCTAAGCAGGGACTCTGGGTACATCACATCCAATGCTGCTGCCTTAATGAGCTGGTCTGAAGGGCTTCCACCAGGGCGTCTTGATCAACTAGTAGACCTCTGCCGATGTTGATGAGGATGACGGTGGGCTTCATTAACCTCAGTTCCCGCCTCCTGATCAGGCCCTGGGTCTGGGGCATCAGGCTCACAGCCAGCATCACAAAGTCTGATTGCTGAAGCAGGTCACTCAGCCTCTCACAGTACGTGGCCCCACCAGCTTCCTTCTCCTCCAATTTTCAGTACTCTTCTGTTAATAAACCGCTTTGGGGGCTTCCCTGGTGGCTTGGATGGTAAAGCGTCTGCCTGCAATGGGGGAGATCCGGGTTTGATCCCTGGGTCAGGAAGATCCCCTGGAGAAGGAAATGGCAACTCACTCCAGTATTCTTGCCTGGAAAATTCCATAGACGGAGGAGGCTGGTAAGCTACCGTCCATGGGGTTGCAAAGAGTCGGACATGACAGCGATTTCATTTCACTTTCGCAAGGAAAGCAACTGTGCTTGCGTCTGAAAAGCAAGCGCAAAATGATTAACGAGGGGAACTCTGCGTGGGAGTGAACGGCGACGAGCCGTTAGTGAAATTATCGCCTCCGTCCACTCCTGGGTCCCGGTGGCACTGCAGAAGCTCAGATGCCAGTGTACTGACTGGAGAGGCAGTAGGTCTGAAGCAGCCCGGCCCTACCGGGTCGCCTCCAAGACGCTCACGACATGGACCGCCCTTTCGCCCCCGGCCCCTCAGAGCAGAGTCCACGTCCCTCTAAAAGTTCCTGATCTGTCAGCCATGCTGGCTAGCTCTGATGAATAAAGCTTTTCTTGCATTTGAATTGTTTTGGTTAAGAATGTGAGCTGTAGACTGTTTTTACGAGCTAACACTGATGTCCTAAATCTGGCGGTATCAGTATAAATGTAAACTGGTGTTAATTTAGTCCCTAGGGTGATATAGGCATTTGTTGGAGTGCCTTTTCAACCTATATTTCATAATGAGCTTATTTAATTGTTGACATCATCAGTGAGACTCTCCTGACTATAATTTTATTTCTATACATATGCCGTTTGATATCAATTTTAAAGTTCTTTCACCATATTCAGTGTATGTTTGGTCCTGGGCTATATGTTGTCTAAGGATGCTGAAAAGAATATATCAGATAGAAACTAAGAATGAACTATGAAAAATAATAATATAATAGCAGCTATTACTAACTCTTGTTAAGTACTTAGTGTGTGCTAGATGTCTTTCTAAGTATTTAGCATGTATTATCTCATTCACTTTAACAATCTTGTGAAGTAGGTACCAGTTTTATTCCCATATTAAAGATATATGTGACCAGGCACAGTCTAGTAAAAGCCACTGGGCAGGTACAGGCCATGTGGAAGGCGAGCCAGGATGAAGAAGGGGTTACATCCACAGTGAAGGAATGCAGGCTGTGTGGAATTTTGATGCTTAGAGACAAAATAAATGACATTCCTGGTATAGGGACCAGGAAGAATAAAGATTTGAGGTGGGGAGCATGAAGGATGGTTCAACAGTTGTGCAATAAGGAAGTGTAGTGGGAAGTCAGTGAAGGCAGATCAAGTCTACCTTCCGAAGGAGCTTGTGGACTAAGCAAAGCTCTTTGGACTTTTAGTTTGTGAGCAATTGGTAAGCATCTTTTCTTCCCATTTTCTTTTTAAAACTGTGGCTGGAGACTAATCATAACAATGCTCTGCTTGAGTAAGAAGACTGGGAATAGTGCAAGAGATGCTTAAAACAAGGAGAAAAGCCCTTTCTGAGTGCCTGGGAGATGTCATTGCAATTAGCGGAAATCAGGAACAGAAGAAATGGAATGTGGATAAGGGTTTGATTGATTTCGTTTCAGATACGTTGTGTTGAAAGGTCCTTATGCCACTTGCAAGGAAATGATTAGCATTCACTGAACTGTCTCTGTGTGATTCAGGATTAGAGATTGTGAATGAGCCATTTAGAAATAATACTTGACACTATAGGAATAACTGAAATCTGAAAAGTTAGGGAATTCACAGAGGAAGAGCTGTGGATTCTCTTTGGAAGTTGTATATTTTAATCTTTATGGCTATGTGTGAGTTCTATACTTAAAACCATTTTCCTAATGTTGCTAACTTTTCCCTCCTAAGAAACTCAAACTTTCTCAAGCAGCAGTCTTTTATGTCTGTGCTGTGCTGTGCTTAATCACTCAGTTGTGTCCTACCCTTTGTGTTTAGGGTTATTTAATTTGCAGTTCTTCTAGTTCGAATTTTTCTAACTCCTCATCGCCACTCTGTAGGTGCCATTAGTTTATGTTCATTTCCGTTGTAGGACAGATGTGCAGAGCATCAGTTGCAGAAATCACTGCTCACATTTTTGTTTTTTGGTTGCACTTAGTCTTTGTCGCAGAGCATGGGTTTCTCTAGTTGTGGCACACGGGCTCAGTAGTTGCGGTCTGCAGGCTTAGTTGCTGTTTGCGGGCTTAGTTGCTCCAAGGCATGTGGGATCTTAGTTCCTAGAGCAGTGACTGAACCTGAATCCATTGCACTGGGAGGTGGATTCTTAACTAGAGACCACCAGGGAAGTCCCCTTGCTAATGTTTTGAACATACTTTTTAGATTTCAAAGGGATTTTCTTCATTTAAACTCCTCTGACTTGATATAGCTGAACTGCAAGTGTTTTTATTATTTCTTTTTGTGGAAACAAGAGCGGTAAAATACCTTGCCTGGTGATCCAGATAATAAGTGGGAGAGCCAAGATTCGAACCTGGGGCCTCTGACTCCAGAGCCTGCACTTTCTCTTCTATAGCACTGATGCCTCACGCTCCTTTCTGGAGGAAAACAACAGCTTGGATGGCAGCACACCAGTTATGCTTTGTTAGTGTTTTTATCGTATGGCTTATTAATCTATCTTAACGATCATTTTGTCTTGACAGATCACAAAGGCTGACTTAGAACAGCGCCATCCTCAGCTCGATTATGTCTTTACATTGGCGCAGAATCTGAAAAATAAAGCTTCCAGTTCAGACGTGAGAACAGCAATCACTGAAAAGTGTAAGATTTAAAAAATAAAATTATACATCATCACTCACTTGCCTTGAAAATGGTAACATGCACATTTTTGAAGATTATTCAGCCAGAAATTAATATTATTTGATAACTTAATATTTGATAATCTCTATTAAGGAAATAGCTTTCCCTTGTTTTTTTTTATTTTTTATTTTTTATGAAGATTGTCGTAATTCCCCTATGAATTCCTTAAACTATGAACAGCATTACTTTTTAAGTAATTAGTAATACATTGAAGTTTTTGGTTTTTTTTTTTCCATTTAGGTTAGAATTTCTTTTAAAGAAACCAAAAAGACAAAAGTTAGAGAAACCCATAGGAATGCAAATCTATTCTCCTATTATATTCACTGAAACCAAATCTTACCATGTCTTTTAACTCCTCTTCTCAGAATTCATTCCAAAAATATGTGTTGAGTAGCTACTGTATACCTGTGTATCTGGCTCTAATTTGAGAATACTTTAGTTAAATACAACATGAAACAAAAGTTAAATACAACTCAGCAGCAACAAAGTTCCCTGTTTCCAATTGGCTTTCTGGCCTACAGGCATCTGTTAAATCTGTATGACATACAAAACAGTCAGGATTCTTAAGAATGTCGTGTAGGGACAATCACTGTCTGTTTGCATCATTCCCTTCCTCTCTGTAGCCCTCAGCACTGTCTGTAGCTGTTCTGAACAATATCTGTTCTTTATAACGTCCTGACATTTCCTAGTCTTCTTACCTTTATTCACATTATGTTTTCTTCTCCTTGGCCTTCTCTCCCCAGGTGAAATTCACTCAGCAGATAAAATGTCACCCACTCTGTGAAGTCTTTCCCACCCTCTTTTAGTCCCTGGTGAACTGTATTTTCTATCTTTAGTTCCTGCTATGGCCTTTCCCCCCTATAATTTCATTGTAGATCTCACTATTAATTCTCACTCCCTTCTATAAGTTGTGAATATTCACCTCTTTGGCCCCAAGATTTCCCACACTGCCCAGTACCAATTAGGAACTTAATAAATATTTGTGGCAGAATATGAACTGGAAGGTATTTTATTACCTTGGCTAATATTTCTCAAAGAAAATCAACTGTTCCCTCTATTAAACATGTTTTGATTTCAACATGAATGTGGCACCAGCAAAGTTATTATGAGAGATGAGCTAGCAGAGAACTTTTAGTATCTCACACTGTTGGTTTGTTTTTGCTAAGTGAGCCATTTTATTTCTTTTTAAATTAATTGATAGATTGTGTGTGTGTGTTCAGTTATGTCTGACTCTTACAACCTCATGGACTTGTAGCCCACCAGGCTTTTCTGTCCAAGGGATTCTTCAGGCAGCAAGGGTTGCCATTTGCTCCTCCAGGGGATCTTCTTGACCCGTGGATTGAACCCAGTAGAAGGGTTCTTTACCACTAGTGCCACCTGGGAAGTCCCTTCTTTTTTCTAACTCCCTCTTAAAAATAGAAGAGAAAAGAAAGTAGGAGAGAGAAAAGGAGAAGAGAAAGGGACTGAAAAAGAAAATCAAAGGAAAGAGTAAAAAAAAGAGAGAGGAAAAGAGTCAATATGGATTTTTTATAATAGAAACTGTTGATACATAGAACTTGAATCTCATTTACTTTTAGTGCTTCTCTTAAATATATAAAAACACTTTCTTTTAGAGAGGTTTCATGCTACAGAAAAACAAATGTGAAAAGAACTCTTAAATAGTTTGTTTTCTCTTAAAATCAATGCTACATTAGAACATTTCCTTAGAGGGTGACAAGTGACTGTATCTATGGTCATAAAATTATATCATAAAATACTGGAGAAGGCAATGGCACCCACTCCAGTACTCTTACCTGGAAAATCCCCTGGACAGAGGAGCCTAGTAGACTTCAGTCTATGGGGTCGCTAAGAGTTGGACATGACTGAGCGACTTCAGTTTCACTTTTCACTTTCATGCATTGGAGAAGGAAATGGCAACTCACTCCAGAGTTCTTGCCTGGGAATCCCAGGGACGGGGGAGCCTGACGGGTTGCTGTCTATGGGGTTGCACAGAGTCAGACACGACTGAAGTGACTTAGCAAAGTACTGTCAAAAGTATTGTCATCTCCCTTCTTCAGACCAGGTTCTGTAAATATAAACTAGGTAATAATTAATTTTTTAAATAATTTTTTGTTTATCAGTTTAAAATAGTAAATATCTTTATTGTGAGATATTTTAATGCAATCAGAATAGAGTTTAATTCAACATGTTTTTCTTCAAGGATGATTTCAGAAATGTATCAGTCATATAGTGTGGCAGACATAATAAAATTCCTTTAAAATGTATGTACCACTTGGCTACCTTTCTCTTTTCCATATATGACCTTATTTATGATGAATTTGGTGTCACATATTTTTTTCCTTTTCCTAATGGCTGCTTTCTGGGATCTTTTTTTTTTAAATGTAATGCCTCCTCCAGTGGAAAAGGTCAAGAACCAGTGGGATAACACCCAGCACGGTGTGGAGTTAAGACGGCAGCAGCTAGAGGACATGATTGTTGACAGTCTCCAGTGGGATGACCACAGGGAGGAGACTGAGGAGCTCATGAGAAAGTATGAGGCTCGCCTCTACATTCTGCAGCAGGCTCGAAGGGATCCCCTTGTCAAACAGATTTCTGATAATCAAGTAAGTAAGGCTCATTAGTTACTTTCTGGCATTACCAATTTGTGTGATATGCTTTTTTAGTCTATTGTTAACCATAATTTTTTGGACCCTTGTCATAAAGTTTTCCCAAGGGCTTAGAATATACATTGAAATTTATATAAAAAGTTTGACCAGGAAGGTTTTTTTGGAAAATTTCCAGAGTGGTAACAAGTAGAATGTACTTGTATCCCGGAATTACAGCTCACTGATTCTTTGCAGATGGAACACACCCATGAACCAACATCTAGAAAGAAAACATCTTCAGCATCCCAGGAATCCTCCTTTTGCTTCCTTCTGTATTTATGTTGAAGGTCATTTTTATTTATGAAATCTCCCAAAATTTTCATGAGGGCTAATGTAGTGAACAAGGGCTTCCCTGGTGACACTAGTGGTAAAGAACCCTCCTTCCAATGCAGGAGACTTAAGAGATGTGGGTTTGATCCCTGGATCAGGAAGATCCCCTGGAGGAGGGCATGGCAGCCCACTCCAGTGTTCATGCCTGGGGAATCCCAAGGATGGAAGAGCCTGGCAGGCTACAGTCCAGAGGGTGACAAAGAGTCAGACATGACTGAAGAGACTTAGCAGACATGTAGTGAACAAATCAAGTATTAAGTTTAGTTTCTTTTAATACCTTTATAACCAAACTGTTTTATCAATATCATCAGAGCAAGTACCTTTTTTATGATTAGTTTGATTATAGAGTTGATGATATTGAATACTTATGGTACTTCAAAGTGCTGCTTTAAATCTCTCTACAATCATAGAGAATATTCTTGAATTGGAGGTTATGGTTGTTAGTTAAATTTTGGTGTAACATTGATTTGCCCTTCAGATAGCCTAGATGAAAGTGTGTCCTTGTGAAGGATATAATATAGAATATACGGGGAGCAAAATCTGAAACAGGACAGCATGTTTTTATTCTTCAGACCTGTAGACTTTCCATGATTGCTATTTAAAAATCAAGTGGCCAGGTATCCTTGTTTTCTGGATCATTCTCTATCTCTAAGCTATCTGCTATGCTATCACTATCATTCTCTATGCTATCTGCTGATTTGTTTTAACCAAATGACTCAAAAAATAATAATCAGCAAAGCCCTTGGACTCTTAACCAGAGGAATACAATTGAAAGCGATATCAATGTTTCAATCATTATATTCAGAATATTATTTTCTAATTAGCAGCATTAGCATGAAAAGGAAAAAGATACAACACTGAAAGATGAACTCCCCAGTTTGGTAGGTGCCCAATATGCTAATAGAGAAGAGTGGAGAAACAACTCCAGAAAGAATGAAGTGATGGAGCCAAAGTGAAAACAATGCCCAATTATGCATGTGACTGGTGATGGAAGTGAAATAAAGTGCTGTAAAGAACAGTATTGCATAGGATCCTAAAATGTTAGCTAAATTGGAAGTGATGAAAAAGGAGATAGCAACAGCGAACATTGACATTTTAGGAATCAGTGAACTAAAGTGGCCTGGAATGGGTGAATTTCATTCAGATGATAATCATATCTACTACTGTGGGCAAGAATCCGTTAGAAGAAACGGAGTAGCCATCATAGTCAACAAGAGTCTGAAATGCAGTGCTTGGGTGCAATCTCAAAAATTACAGAATGATCTCTGTTTGTTTCCAAGGCAAACAATGCAATATCACAGTAATCCAAGTCTATGCCCCAACCAGTATTGCTGAAGAAGTGAAGTTGAACAGTTCTATGAAGACCTACAAGAACTTCTAGAATTAACATCCAAAGAAGATGTCCTTTTCGTCATAGGGGACTGAAATGCAAAAGTAGGAAGTCAAAGAGATACCTGGAGTAACAGGCAAGTTTGACCTTGGAGTACAAAACAAAGCAGGGCAAAAGCTTATAGAATTTTGCAAGAGAACGCACTGGTCATAGCAAACACCCTTTTCCAACAACACAAAAGACAACTCTACAGATGGACATCACCAGATGGTTGACACCTAAATCAGATTGATTATATTCTTTGCAGCCAAAGATGGAGAAGCTCTGTATAGTCAGAAAAACAAGACTGGGAGCTGACTATAGATCAGATCATGAACTCCTTATTGCCAAATTCCGACCTAAATTGAAGAAAGTAGGGAAAACCGCTAGACCATTCAGGTATGATCTAAATCAAATCCCTTAAGATTAAACAATGAAAGTGACAAACAGATTCAAGGGATTAGATCTGATTGACAGAGTGCCTGAAGAACTATGACAGAGGTTGGTGACATTGTACAGGAGGCAATGATCAAGACCATCCCTAAGAAAAATAAATGCAAAAAGGCAAAATGGCTGTCTGGGGAGCCCTTACAAACAGCTGTGAAAAGAAGAGAAGCGAAAAGCAAAGGAGAAAAGGAAAGATATAAGCATCTGAATGCAGAATTCCGAAGAATAGCAAGGAGAGATAAGAAAGCCTTCTTCAGTGATCAATGCAAAGAGATAGAGGAAAACACCAGAATGGGAAAGACTAGAGATCTCTTCAAGAAAATTAGAGATACCAAGGGAACATTTCATGCAAAGATGGGCTCAATAAAGGACAGAAATGGTCTGGACGTAACAGAAGCAGAAGATAGTAAGAAGAGGTGGCAAGAATACACAGAAGAACTATACAAAAAGAGCTTCATGACCCAGATAATTATGATGGTATGATCACTCACCTAGAGCCACACATCCTGGAATGTGAAGTCAAGTGGGCCTTAGTAAGCATCACTACGAGCAAAGCTAGTGGATGTGATGGAATTCCAGTTGAGCTATTTTGAATCCTGAAAGACGATGCTGTGAAAGTGCTGCACTCAACATGTGAACAAATTTGGAAATTTGGCTCAGCAGTGGCCACAGCACTAGAAAAGGTCAGTTTTCATTTCAATCCCAAAGAAAGGCAGTGCCAAAGAATTTTCAAACTACCACACAATTGCACTCATCTCACACGCTAGCAAAGTAATGCTCAAAATTTTCCAAGCCAGGCTTCAACAGTATATGAACTGTGAACTTCCAGATGTTCAAGTTGGAACAGAGGAATCAGAGATCAAATTGCCAACATTCGTTTGATCATCGAAAAAAGCAAGAGAGTTCCAGAAAAGCATCTATTTCTGCTTTATTGACTATGCCAAAGCCTTTGACTATGTGGATCACAATAAACTGTGGAAAATTCTGAAAGAGATGGGAATACCAGACAGTTTACCTGCCTCCTGAGACATCTGTATTCAGGTCAAGAAGCAACAGTTAGAACTGGAGATGAGCAACAGACTGGTTCCAAATCAGGAAAGGAGTACATCGAGGCTGTGTATTGTCATCCTGCTTATTTAACTCATTTGCAGAGTACATCATGAGAAATGCCGGGCTGGACAAAGCATAAGCTGGAATCAAGATTGCTGGGAGAGATATCAGTAACCTCAGATATTCAGATGACACCACCCTTATGGCATAAAGCAAAGAAGAACTAAAGAGCCTCTTGATGAAAGTGAAAGAGGAGAGTGAAAAAGCTGTCTTAAAACTCAGCATTCAAAAAACGAAGATCCTGGCATCCGGCCCCATCACTTCATTGCAAATAGATGGAAAACAATGGAAACGGTGAGAGATTTTATTTTCTTGGGCTCCAAAAGCACTGCAAACAGTGACTGCAGCCATGAAATTAAAAGATGCTTCCTCTTTGGGAGAAAAGCTATGACCAACCTTGACAGCATATTAAAAAGTGGAGATATTACTTTTTCAACAAAGGTCCATCTAGTCAAAGCTGTGGTTTTTCCAGTAGGCATGTATGGATGTGAGAGTTGAACCATAAAGAAAGCTGAGTACCTAAGAATTGAAACTTTTGAACTGGGTGTTAGAGAAGATTCTTGAGAGTCCCTTGAACTGCAAGGAAATCATACCAATCAATTGTAAGAGAAGTCAGTCCTGATTGTTCATTGGAAGAACTGATGCTGAAGCTGAAACTCCAATACTTTGGCCACCTTTTGTGAAAAACTGACTCCTTGGAAAAGACCTTGATGCTGGGAAAGATTGAAGGCAGGAGGAGAAAGGGACGACAGAGGATGAGATGGTTGGATGGCATCACTGACTCTATGGACATGAGTTTGAGCAAGCTCTGGGAGTTGGTGATGGATAGGGAAGCCTCACATGCTGTAGTTCATGAGATTACAAAGAGTCAGACATGAGTGAGCGACTGAACTGAACTAGCAGCATGGTTCTGTTCTTCTGGTACTCTAGTGTGTATGTGCTGCCGAAGCGAGCTCTAGTGTGGATTTTTCTGCTAGTTGCTAAAAAATTATGGGAACATTCATTTGTTATTTAGGTTCATGGGGAGTATCTTGATGCAGGCAGAGAAGGCAATGGCAATCCACTCCAGTACTCTTGCTTGGCACATCCCATGGACAGAGGAGCCTAGTAGGCTGCAGTCCGTGGGATCACTAGGAGTTGGACACAACTGAGGGACTCACTTTCACTTTTCACTTTCATGTATTGGAGAAGGAAATGGCAACCCACTCCAGTATTCTTGCCTGGCAGATCCCAGAGACTGGGGAGCCTGGTGGGCTGCCATCGATGGGGTTGCACAGAGTCGGAAACAACTGAAGCGACTTAGCAGCAGCAGCAGCAGCAGCATCTTGATGCAGTGGCTCTCAGGGGAAAAAAAAATGTATCATAAAGCCAATGCCTTTGGACACACAGCATCAATATAATTTATTCAGGCACTCTCAGTAACCCTTGTTTCACTACTGGATCCAGTCAACAGTTAACTTTGTAAGCAGGCATAGTGATCCAGGGGCAAGAAGATTTCCATATTGTCAACCTTTCCGTATCTCCAAGTGCATACAGAGGAACTAACACTGTAGTAAATTCATTCCTATGAGATGCATATTCCTCTTACGATCAGATGCATAGCATTTGTAATGAACAAGGCAAATGGTTTGAGGAATTAAAATATGTCAAAGAGGAAAAGATAGTAATCTTTTAACACCATCTGCTATGTACTTGCTATGTACTTGATCACTTTTCACTTCCAGAATTATTTTTGTTTGAGCTTACATGCAAGAGTTTGTCTTCAATGTGTTCCTTTCTTTTGATATCTGTGTCTGAAACATATTAAAACCTATTGAAAGGACCATGTGTTTCAGTCATATTTGTAACTGAGTGTTCCAGTCTTAATGATTACATCTGAAATTACACCTTAGATGCTGCTTCAAGAACTGGCTGCTGGAGATGGTGTTGTAATGGCATTCGATAATGTCCTGCAGAAACTGCTGGAAGAATATGGCAGTGATGACACAAGAAATGTGAAGGAAACACAGAATACTTAAAAACATCATGGATCAATCTAAAACAAAGGTATTGCTGAGGCTTTCACAGGTGTATGTATGTATATTGTCAAGTTGAGAATTTGATTGCTTTGGCTTTCTCATGGAAGCATATAGAAGATGTCCCTACTAGATGCATATTTTATTATTTTTTTAAAAAAACATTATGCTGTGCTGAGTTAGTATTATCACACTTAATATAGTGTGATACATTAGCTAATTGAATTTCTGCAATGGAGTTCTTCCTTGATTAAATCTAAACCTTGACAGTGATCATTTTATGAGTTCTGATTTTCTAATGCCTCTCAGCATTGCCTAGAATACATTTGGTGGTACTCTGATGGTAAGAAACACTTAGGTATTATGGCACCTCAGGGTCACATTATCCCTAATAGTGAAACATGTGCTATGTGACCAGGTTATCCTCATTTGAGGCTGAGAGCACATGGATCCACACTAAACTCCTGAAATGTACTAAGTGTATCTTGGGCTTCAACTCATTTATTATCTTTTCTTTCCATTACTCTGTCTTGTCAGTGTGTTTGGAACAGTCTAAAATAGCATGTGTTTATAAGAGAAATTTTTATGTCACTTGAACGTCTAGAATTTGTGGCAGTGTTAACAGTGGTTAGCATCTCTTTAAGGCCGCATATTTATATTCATCTTCAGTAAAAGAAAATGTGTACTTCCTGCATAGTACTGGGAATACCTGTGTCTAAATGAAATTATGGCTTCACACACATCTTATATATTCAGATGCAAAAAAATTAGATGCCTTAAAGCTAATTTGATATCAAAACTACATATATTTTGCAGTGAATAAAATGGAACAGCTTATTATACATATTATAGGTAATGAATTATAGCCAAATGTTTGTAACAGTTTGATCTGGATGTATTTTGTACATTTTTAAAATGTCATTTTCAGTTAGAATCTATATTGTAAATTTTGGGAAACTCAAAATTATGAGGCAGTTCATGAACATGAATATGTTGCTCTGTCTCCCTGGGATCGGGAGAAAATAAAAACAAGTGTAGGAAATACAAAACTCTGAAGTGGTTAAAGCGGAATATAGTTGTAATATTGATCTTTCTAGCATTTTAGAACAACTGCTTTATTTTGTTGTGACTACGTGAACCGTGAACTTCCAGATGTTCAAGCTAGTTTTAGAAAAGGCTGAGGAACGAGAGATCACATTGCCAACATCTGCTGGATTATGGAAAAAGCAAGAGAGTTCCAGAAAAACATCTATTTCTGCTTTATTGACTATGCCAAAGCCTTTGACTGTGTGAATCACAAGAAACTGTGGAAAATTCTGAAAGAGATGGGAATGTCAGACCACCTGACCTGCTTCTTGAGAAACTTATATGCAGGTCGGGAAGCAACAGTTAGAACTGGACATGGAACAACAGACTGGTTCCAAACAGGAAAAGGAGTACGTCAAAGCTGTATATTGTCACCCTGCTTATTTAACTTCTATGCAGAGTACATCATGAGAAACGCTGGGCTGGAAGAAGCACAAGCTGGAATCAAGATTGCCGGGGGAAGTATCAATAACCTCAGATATGCAGATGCCACCACCCTTATGGCAGAAAATGAAGAGGAACTAAAAAGCCTCTTGATGAAACTGAAAGAGGAGAGTGAAAAGGTTGGCTTAAAGCTCAGCATTCAGAAAACGGAGATCATGGCATCTGGTGCCATCACTTCATGGCAAATAGATGGGAAAACAGCGGAAACAGTGTCAGACTTTATTTTTCTGGGCTCCAAAATCACTGCAGATGGTGACTGCAGCCATGAAATTAAAAGACGCTTACTCCTTGGAAGAAAAGTTATGACCAACCTAGATAGCATATTCAAAAGCAGAGACATTACTTTGCCAACAAAGGTCCATCTAGTCAAGGCTATGGTTTTTCCAGTGGTCATGTATGGATGTGAGAGTTGAACTGTGAAGAAAGCAGAGCACTGAACAATTGATGCTTTTGAAGTGTGGTGTTGGAGAAGACTCTTGAGAGTTCCTTGGACTGCAAGGAGATCAACCAGTCGATTCTAAAGGAAATCAGGCCTGGAATTTCTTTGGAGGGAATGATGCTGAACTGAAACTCCAGTACTTTGGCCACCTTATGTGAAGAGTTGACTCACTGGGAAAGACTCTGATGCTGGGAGGGATGAGGGGCAGGAGGAAAAGGGGATGACCGAGAATGAGATGACTGGATGACATCACTGACTTGATGGGCGTGAGTCTGAGTGAAGTCCGGGAGTTGGTGATGGACAGGGAGGCCTGGCATGCTGCGAGTCATGGGGTTGCAAAGAGTCAGACACGACTGAGGGACTGAACTGAACTGACTGAAGGATTCTAAAACTAAGGCAGGAAAGAAGGGGAATTAAAAGCATCTTTAAAGTACAAACTTACATTCTGGGTATGTAAAGCATAGTGAAGTGAAGTGAAGTCGCTCAGTTGTGTCCGACTCTTTGCGACCCCATGGACTACATGTAGCCTACCAGGCTCCTCTGTCCATGGGATTTTCCAGGCAATAGTACTGGAGTGGATTGCCATTTCCTTCTCCAGGGGATCTTCCCGACCCAGGGATTGAACCTGGGTCTCCCGCATTGTAGACAGACGCTTAACCGTCTGAGCCACCAGGGAAGTAAAGCATGGTAATTATGGTTGACAGTACTGTATTATGTATTTGAAAGTTACTACATCTTGAAGGTTCCCATCACAAGAAAAATCTGTAACCATGTGTGGTCATGGATGTTAACTAAACCTGCTGTACAAATCATTTTGCAATATATGCATGTATCAGATCATGGTAAGCTAATACAGTCACATATGTCAATTGTATCTCAGTTAGAAACCCCAAACGTAACACTGAGAGAGATCATCCATAAGCGTACTTTGCCTGTGTTTCCAAATATTCCATCTGTAAGAATTATGACTTTGTTTATATTGTAAATAATACCGAAAAAATTGATCACTTTGGAATGTGTGGCCTGCTTTATTTAGCAACTCCAGTTCTTTTTTTTTTTGCTTTTACTTTGTAAATATTTTAAGACACCTACAGCAGTAGTTAGATTAGATGGAAGAGGCAATTAAAAATGAATTATATTCCAAGGTGATCTTTCATTTATCAAAGCTGAAGCAACCACAGTGTTCCAGTTTCATAGTAGTTAACAAGTCATTCTCCTTATTTTCTTTCTACATTTCAGGGGCAAATAAATAAACATGTTAATATTTAGATATGATTTAGATATACTATTATCTATAAAGCAAAGAAAATACAACAAAATTGTGGCTCACAGAATCCCAGCATGAATAATTGCTCTATTGCTGGGATTTTCTCTTTTAAACAGAATGATATTTGCAATTTTTAACTGTTTAATTGGAGATATTTTTAGAATAGAGAAATCTTTCCTTGCCTTCTTAAGTATAGTACGTGAACCTATATTAAACATTTTTTGAATTCTTGGCATTATTGTTATGAAGATAGAATTAAGGAACTTTAAGAGCTGTACATGACCTTATAGTTCACTTAAACTGGTGTTTCTTTACCTTTTTAACATTATCATCCACCTTAAAGAACATTTTCAGTTTCCTGCTCCCAGGATATTGTAATACTGTGATCTGTCTTGGTACTTTATAATTATATGATTTCTTCCTAAAAAGAGTCAATTTTTCTTACTCCCTCTACCACCTCACCCAGCCAAAAAACCATTTAACTCTACCATTGAGATTACTTGGTTTACTGTAATGCTCTTAGGCTCAGAGAAGGTAAATGACATGTTCAAAGGCACAGAGCGGAGCCAAGATGACATTTTTCTAAACTGAATTCTCCATCTTCTGAAGACTTGGTAGCAAACTTATTCAGGTTGCTATGCCTTGTGCTTTGTTTTTAGTGTATACATTTTCCTGGGCATCTCCTCATGGTCAGGCTCTGTGCTAAGCTCTTCCCTTGTATTATTTTATCCTCACAACAACCATAGAGATAGGCAGAATTTTCATCAGTGTTGTCAATGAATAAACTGAAGCAGAGAGAAGTTCGGCAAGACCTAAGATGACACAGCTCGTAATGGACAGAGTGAGCCTGGAGTCCAAGTCTTTCTGCCTATGCTGTCAGGCTCTTACCTTCCTTTAAAGTAGTTTTATTTTTCTTCTTTGTTATCAGAACTTTAGCTGTTGCTGAGGACGGCTCTGTGTACCCATCTCTTGGATCTTTGGCATTCCAGTTACTGGTTCTTATTTGTGTTGAGTTTAGAAACCTGATCTGATTAAAGATATGGGAGCATCTACTATGAATAAATGTAACTCTGTTCCAGAACGTGGCCATTGTGCCTGTTGTAGTGGCCATGGAACAGCCTTATACTGTGGTTTTTTCCTTATTGTCCAGCCATATTCTGAATGTACAATCATTGTCAGCCAGATTCTGGAAGGATGAAGGGTTATTAGATTGCCATGGAACACTGTTATTGTGGCACAATGTGTGAAGTTTAATATCAGCTTTCAGAGGAAATGTTTTGTCTGAATTGCAGTTTGACTAAGTAATTTGGCCATTCACAGTTACAGGTCCACAGTCCCTTATCTGTCATACCAAAATCCAATAGGCTCTGATAACTGAATGCTTTGAATTGACATGAGGCTATTTATTATAGTCTTTATTTATCATCCTTAGTGCAAATAACTTTGTTCCTGGCTGCAGAAATATTAATGTGTTTGCTACTTCAGACTGTAGTTGGGGTTAATATGCCATTTAGATACATTCATAATGGTTTCCTAATGTACAGAAAAATTCTTAGTTCTTAAACATAACTGGCTGTTGATATTTTGGATTCTGTAACCAACAGGTCTGTGTCTAACATTTTAAACTAATTGAAATACCTTGTACTTAGTTGTGTCCAACTCTTTGCAACCCCATGGACTGTAGCCTGCCAGGCTCCTCTGCCCATGGAATTTCCCAGGCAAGAATACTGGAGTGGGTTGCCACTTCCTACTCTAGGGGATCTTTCCTACTCAGGGATCTGACCTGTGTCTCTTGCATCGGCAGGTGGATTCTTTACCACTTAGGGCCACCTGGGAAGCCTAGGACATATTTTGATTACCATTCTTTCACCAGTGAATTTTTTTTTCTTACATTTCTCAATGCCCATTAACAAATTCTGTAGCTCACATTGAGATAATGATAGTTGAAATTTACTAATAGTAACTTTTGGAGTGTAGATGCCTCAGTTGGATCTGAAATGTGTATATATATACACACATACACAGATACTTTCACACATACATGTACACACAATTATTTATCCTGAAATATTGTGAGGGAAATGAGACAATATAACTTTTATGTTATAAAGAATAAATGATCCTATAATCCATTAATTACTGGATATTTTCCTCTTTGTCCTCATTCCCTGGAAGCCAGCTTTTGCTACCTAAATTAAGGCATTTCTTGGTTTGTGTAGGCAGGACAAAAAACACACTGGCTTTGGTATCTAATAGTCCTTGATTGACTTCTGCACTTTATTCACTTATTTGTGTGAACTTTGACCAAGTTATTTCAATTCACTGAGTTTCAGTTCCTTGCTTCTTCTTGTTCGTTGTTTTAGTCACTAAATTATATCTGACTCTTTGCGTCCCCATGGACTGTAGCCCACTAGCCTCCTCTGTCCATGGGGTTTTCCAGGCAAGAATACTGGAGTGGGTTCCTCCTCCAGGGACTCTTCCCAACTCAGATATCAAACATGCATCTCCTGCATTGGCAGGTAGATTCTTGACCACTGAGCCACCAAGGAAGCCCCCGCTTGTACTGAACATAATATCTAATGAGTGAGACTATTGTGAAGATAAAAAATTATGTATAAAAGTTCCTTGTACATGCTCAACAAAAGATTACCCCAAATTATTATCATCTGCTCTGTCATACTGTGTCTTCCTTGTAAATCCATTGACCTTCAGTCTGTTTGACAGTACTGTCTGTGGTTAAATGAGCGGAAGGCTGAGTCATCATCAGTTGTTTGTCTATAGTCATTTTGAATAGTCTCTGCTTCAATTAGTTGGTGATCTGATTTACTGAGTACAGTATAGATTTTCTAAATGTTTATTAACAGATGGAACTTTTAGAAAATGCAGTTTCTTGGTTGGAGTCCTTGTCTGTTCAGTCGGCTATAACAAACACCACGGATTGGGTGGCTTATAAACTACAGAAGTGGAAGTCTGAGATCAGGGTGCCAGCATGGTTGGGTGGGGAACCTCCTCTGGACAGACTTCCTGTCCTCCCACGTGGCAGAAGGGAGAAGAGTGCTCTCTCAGGCTTCTTTTATAAGACTCTCATTCATGGTGGCTCTGCCCTCATGACCTAATTGTCTCTCAAAGCCCTCAGTTCAGTTCAATTCAGTTGCTCAGTCATATCTGACTCTTTGTGACCCCAGGGACTGTAGCCTGCCAGGCTCCTCTATCCATGGGGATTCTACAGGCAAGGATACTGGAGTGGCCTCCTCCAGGGGATCCTCCCAACCCAGGGATCGAACCCAGGTCTCCCTCATTGCAGGTGGATTCTTTACTGTCTGAGCCACCAGGGAATCCCAGCAATGTAGCAAAGAGAATATTTAAAGAAAGAATGGAGAGAAGAAAATGTTTCTAGCAAGGAATGATCCATTGTGTTTCATTAAACTGAGAAATCCGAAAAGATGACGTAACACTATTCCTGGAATTCCACATCTTGGAGATTCTTGTTAGTTTGAAAAGAACAATTTTAAGGAGTGATGGGTAGAAGCTAGAGAGTTAGGTCAAGTTGAGGAAGTAGAAACAATTTGTGGGACCATCTATAGCGAAGTTTGTTAAGAGGGACATAGAGATTAGGTAGTACCTGAAAGGCAATGAGGGGTAGAGAGAAGTGAATAACTTTTCTTTAAAATGGAGAAAAATAAAGCATGTGAATGTGCTCATGGGGTTGATCTTGTAGAGTTATGATTCAAGACTGAGGAGAGAAAGGAAGAGGAAAGAGGTCCTTCTGTTGATAAGAAGGCGGGTTCTGTAGAATTGAGTTTGATAAGATCTGGGATGCTTTTTCCATTATGACAGAGAGGCAGTGAGAAGATGAATGCAGATGCCCGTGGCCTGAAGCTTTAGAGGCGGGAAGTAGAAATAGTCTCGTGCAATGACGTCTGCTTTCTTTATGATCCGTGAGGCATCCTCTTAATGAGGTTGGAGGTGGGACTGCCAGAAGTCTGAAGAAAGAGGATCGTTTATAAAATCAGAGTCTAGGTGGATGGGACAGATAGCTTCCTAGGGGAACTTCAGTGCTGGGCAGTGCTGGGTCCCTATTTGTGATCTCTAATACATGTAAAGGGAAGATAGTCCTGTTGTAGTGCTCTTTAGCAATGTGTACCTACTTGAAGGTAAGTCAAAAGAATGCAGATGAAACACAGACAGAGAGGGATTGGGGGCGAGGAAGGTATTTGTAAGGTGGAGACTGGGACACTTCTAGTCCATAATGGTGTCTATCATGTCCCTTTCCCTGCGGAGTGAAGTCCCTCACTGGAGCCTATGGCTTGTTAAGCAGATCTTGAGTTCAATTTCAGACTCTACTTCATTGTTGAGGCAGCAAGCAGTGTCTATGTGCCATTTCCATGGACCTGGAGGTTAGCATATGAACACAATGGAGAATGTCTTCTGCTTTGAAGGACTGGGATTTTGTCTGGAAGATGGGAGAACAATGGCTTGGAAAGTAACCATGTGGAGGAGGCAGACCCTCATGTGAATGCTTCACTCCAGGCATATAAGGCCCGAGAAGAAAAAGAAGCAGCTTTTTAAAAGTTCACAAATAAATTCATGGCCTTACAGAAACCAATCTCTCTTGAGAAGGTGAAGGGATTGATCTGAGGAGTCTGCCGGTGGTAGGATATGTTTCCAGGTTTAATGGAAGAGGGGTTTTGAGGGTAGATTGGCGAAGGTGTGGAGTAGTGTTGGGGTGTGGTTCAGTACTGGTTGGCTAAGGAAGATCAAATATTTGGAGTGACTTAGTGAAATTAAATTCTTAGCAGCCAAAGATGGAGAAGCTCTATACAGTCGGCAAAAAACAAGACCGGGAGCTGACTGTGGCTCAGAAAATGAACTCCTTATTTCCAAATTCAGACTTAAATTGAAGAAAGTAGGGAAAACCACTAGACTATTCGGTATGACCTAAATCAAATCCCTTATGATTATACAGTGGAAGTGAGAAATAGATTTAAGGAACTGGATCTGATAGACAGAGTACCTGATGAACTATGGAATGAGGTTCATGACACTGTACAGGAGATAGGGATCAAGACCATCCCCGTGGAAAAGAAATGCAAAAAAGCAAAATGGCTGTCTGAGGAGGCCTTACAAATAGCTGTGAAAAGAAGAGAAGTGAAAAGCAAAGCAGAAAAGGAAAGACATATCCATCTGAATGCAGAGTTCCAAAGAATAGCAAGGAGAGATAAGAAAGCCTTCCTCAGTGATCAGTGAAAAGAAATAGAGGAAAACACCAGAATGGGAAAGACTAGAGATCTCTTCAAGAAAATTAGAGATACCAAGAGAACATTTCAGGCAAAGATGGGCTCGATAAAGGACAGAAATGGTCTGGACCTAACAGAAGCAGAAGATATTAAGAAGAGGTGGCAAGAATACACGGAAGAACTGTACAAAAATGATCTTCATGACCCAGATAATCACGATGGTGTGATCACTCACCTAGAGCCAGACATCTTGGAATGTGAAGTCAAGTGGGCCTTAGAAAGCATCACTACGAACAAAGCTAGTGGAGGTGATGGAATTCCCGTTGAGCTGTTTCAAATCCTGAAAGATGATGCTGTGAAAGTGCTGCACTCAATTTGCCAGCAAATCTGGAAAACTCAGCAGTGGCCACAGGACTGGAAAAGGTCAGTTTTCATCCCAATTCCAAAGAAAGGCAATGCCAAAGAATGCTCACAAATCTGGAAAACTCAGCAGTGGCCACAGGAATGGAAAAGGTTGGTTTTCACTCCAATCCCAAAGAAAGGCAATGCCAAAGAATGTTCAAACGACCACACAATTGCACTCATCTCACAAGCTAGTAAAGTAATTCTCAAAATTCTCCAAGCCAGGCTTCAGCAATACGTGAACCATGAACTTCCAGATGTTCAAGCTGGTTTTAGAAAAGGCAGAGGAACCAGAGATCAAATGGTCAACATCTGCTGAATCATGGAAAAAGCAAGAGAGTTCCACAAAAACATCTATTTCTGCTTTATTGGCTCTGTCAAAGCCTTTGACTGTGTAGATCACAATAAACTGTGGAAAATTCTGAAAGAGATGGGAATACCAGACCACCTGACCTGCCTCTTGAAAAATCTGTATGCAGGTAAAGAAGCAACAGTTTGAACTGGACATGGAACAACAGACTGGTTCCAAATAGGAAAAGGAGTACATCAAGGCTGTATACTGTCACCCTGCTTATTTAACTTCTATGCAGAGTACCTAATGAGAAATGCTGGGCTAGAAGAAGCACAAGCTGGAATCAAGATTGCTGGGAGAAATATCAATAACCTCAGCTATGCAGATGACACCACCCTTATGGCAGAAAGTGAAGAGGAACTAAAAAGCCTCTTGATGAAAGTGAAAGAAGAAAGTGAAAAAGTTGCCTTAAAGCTCAACATTCAGAAAACGAAGATCATGGCATCTGGTCCCATCACTTCATGGGAAATAGATGGGGAAACAGTGGAAACAGTATCAGACTTTATTTTTTGGGGCTCCAAAATCATTGCAGATGGTGATTGCAGCCATGAAATTAAAAGATGCTTACTCCTTGGAAGAAAAGTTATGACCAACCTAGATAGCATGTTGCAAAGCAGAGACATTACTTTGCCAACAAAGGTCTGTCTAGTCAAAGCTATGGTTTTTCCAGTCATCATGTATGGATGTGAGAGTTGGACTGTGAAGAAAGCTGAGTGCCAAAGAATTGATGCTTTTGAACTGTGGTGTTGGAGAAGACTCTTGAGAGTCCTTTGGACTGTAAGGAGATCCAACCAGTCCATTCTGAAGGAGATCAACCCTGGGATTTCTTTGGAAGGACTGATGCTAAAGCTGAAACTCCAATACTTTGGCCCACCTCATGTGAAGAGTTGACTCATTGGAAAAGACTCTGATGCTGGGAGGGATTGGGGGCAGGAGGAGAAGGAGACACCAGAGGATGAGATGGCGGGATGGCATCACTGACTCAATGGATGTGAGTCTGAGTGAACTCTGGGAGTTGGTGATGGACAGGGAGGCCTGGCGTGCTGCGATTCATGGGGTCGCAAAAAGTTGGACACGACTGAG
This sequence comes from Aepyceros melampus, assembly GCA_006408695.1. Lineage (NCBI taxonomy): Eukaryota > Metazoa > Chordata > Mammalia > Artiodactyla > Bovidae > Aepyceros > Aepyceros melampus. The sequence continues at coordinate 87,873 of SJXQ01002352.1, forward strand.
TGACTGAACTGAACTGAGATCATGAGGGTGGGCCCCTAATCCTATAGGACTGCTGTCTTTATAAGAAGAGGGAAAGACTCATAGGTGCATGTGTACCCAGGGACAAGGGCCTGTGAGGACACAGAGAGAAGGCAACTGTCTAAACACAAATCAGGAAAAGAACTCTCACCAGAAACCAGCCCTGTCAATATCTCAATCTTGGACTTCCAGAACTGTGAAAACCTACATTTCTGTTGTTTTAAGCCACCTTGTCTAGGGTGTTATTATGGCATTTTTAGCTATCTAATACACTATCCTCTGAAGTAAATGGCATTTATCTTTTACAGAATAGGTTGAGGCTTAAAGAGGCAAACTTAATGATCTGTCATAACAAAACTATGGACCAGTGTCATTTTGTTAATTTATGGAGGTAGAGCCAGCTTTCTTTGGAGGCAGAGTGTGCTTTGTTCGTATATAGAAAACCTCACACTGCACACTTCCCTCAACTTGCAGGTTAGGGTCTGGGACATAAAAGCTCGCTTCAACAAGAAATAAAGCATTTCTAGTGCAATTTTTAGATTAAACTCATCTACATTTAGACTGTGACTGACAGTTAGCTCCTGGTACCTTCAAAGAACGTGTATGAGAACATTCTTGTTAGTGGCAATCAGATTTTTTCAGGATAGTTTTCTCTGTATATGTTTTATATCAATACTTGGCTCAACATCTTCCTAAGCCATTATTTATATAAGCAAGACAAAGAGGATATCGCAGAAATTCCTAAGAAGGATATCTCTGAACTCAGGGTATGCCTTCCCAACTTGATACAGGACAGACATCAGGAGGAAGAAATGAATTGAAGGAGATGGCTTTTCTCCTCCATCAGAGGGGTACTAGATTCCTGGCCAGAGGTGAGTATTAAGGCCTATAACAATTGTTTCAACTATCTCACTAACCATTTTGCATCTTTATCTTTCTCTGCTGTTCACCCTTCGGTCTAAGGCAAGTTTTACAAACATTTTGGGATGCTTAACTTAGCCCTAATAATATTCCCTTCCATAGTTTTCCATAATTTCACACAAAAGTGGTTTCTGCTTGTTGAAAATTTTCTTCATATTTGAAAAATGTTTTTAACTGAGTTATAGCTTGAGGTTACTAACATTTCTCTCTGTTGCTGATACAAACAATTCTTAGAAAAATCCTTTAGACAATAGCAAATTTCCCTTCATTGATTTGTATGTTGTATTCTATTTCTTTCGAGGATTAGCGTTCAAAGCATGGATGGCTGATGAACCTTTGTATATGCACAAGGACACACATGCATAGCCAGGTTACAGCTCCTTTTGCTTGACTAGGGAATGAAAATGCAAAGGATCTAACCATTGGCAAGATACATGCCTCAAGCACATTTAGATCACCAAAGACCTTGCACTTCAAAACCTCCATCTGCAAATCTTGGTGGGAAAGGCATATATTAGAAATTCTCATGTGCTGTAGGCTTGAGTTCCTAGAAAAATTAGAATAATAAATCATCTTTTTTATTTCCATAGATTCTATCAAAACTCCCATATAAATTATATCATGCCTAGAATTTACATAGGTGCCAATTATCCTGAAAATAGTTCAAACTCAGATATGTTGGTTATAAAGCTAAACCACCACCAGCATACCTAAGTAATATGCCTATTAATTATATTTAAAGCACACTTGCTCCTTGGAAGGAAAGCTATGACAAAGCTATGGTTTTTTCATGGTAGTCATGTACAGATGTGAGAGTTGGGCCATAAACAAGGCTGAGCACAGAATTGATGCTTTCGAGTTGAGGTACCAGAGAAGACTCCTGAGACTCCCTTGGACAGCAAAGAGATCAAACCAGTCAATCCTAAAGGAAATCAATCCTGAATATTCACTGGAAGGACTATTGCTGAAGCTGAAGCTCCATCCAGTACTTAGGTCACCTGATGTGAAGAGCCAACTCATTGGAAAAGACCCTGATACTGGGAGAGACTTAAGGCAAAAGAAGAGGGCAGCAGAGGATGAGATTGTTAGATAGCATCATCAACTCAATGGACATGAATCTGAGCAAACTCCAGGAGATAGTGGAGGACAGAGGAGTCTGGCAGGCTACAGCCCATGGGGTCGCAAAGTGTCAGACATGACTTAGAGACTGAAAAACAAGAAATTGTTTTTCTTTCAAATGTCACAATTTGATATATACCCATGAAAATGATTCTTTTAAAGTTTTCATCACATATAATTAACAATCAGAATATACTGAAGTGAGAATAGAATTGAGAAATGTGTTCATCCTATACCCTTTTATCAATGAGAAATCCAAGGCTCCGGAAATTTAAGTGACATACTCCAGGTCACAGAGCTAATCTGTGGTGGAGCAATGTTAGAGTCTAACTTTCCTGATCCTTCAGGAATCAGAGGTTTGGAGGGTGGTGTGTTCATATACCATATGGGAACTAGTGCTCTAATGTATGACTGACTGACCTTATCTGAACATGCCTAAGACAACCACAACTAATCAATATGTCATATTTGATAAAAAAAAAACACACACACAGTATAAGAAAGCTTTTTCTAAGCAGTATGTATTATAACAAAGATACTTAAATCATAATAATTAGAGAGGCAGGAGGATTCTATGTGGTTTGCTTTGATCATTATTACCATGGTCTATGTAATAATATTTTAAGATAGCTCAAATAATAATAGCTGAAATGAAACACATAAATATAAAGTTCTTAGTGATAATACTGAAAATCAGATCTACACATATTTACTAATTATGTTTGAGATTTTGCCCAAGGAAATGTAGAGATCTAATGATGAAAAAGAATCCATTCTTTCCATGGATGAATGTTTAACAGGACATCAAAGACCACAGAGGAGTAAAAATAAAATGGAAAGTGATAGGGCCATAGATTAGGTGCAAATTCAAGCTGATGAAAGGACATAAGAGGATTTCTTCAATATTGATTTGTTGTATTCATAACAAAATCATTCAGGTTTCCAAAGAGCTTTTCAATTCACTGATTTTAAAACTTCTGCTCTCTCCAAGCAAGATCTTCTCAGCTAGAGTACCACAATAAGAATAACTGATAACTTTTCAGCATTGCAGTAATAATAGCCTTGTATCATTAATGTATTTAATCCTCACAATTCTATGAGGTATGAGTTATTAATATCCCTATTGTGAAGAGAAGGCAATTGTAGCTTAGTGAGATTTAATGTACTGCCCAAGTTTGCACTCATTAAGAAGTGAACAAAGACTTGAGCTTCAGGAGTATGAGTCCTACAACCACAGACTAAGCACTCTGCTGTACACACCAATGTTAGCAGTTGCAAAAGCTTCCTAATAATAACTGGGTCAATTAACTTACAGTGTGTTATTACTTTGGCCACCTCATGCAAAGAATTGACTCACTGGAAAAGACTCTGATGATGGAAGGGATTGGGGGCAGGAGGAAAAGGGGACGACAGAGGATGAGATGGCTGGATGGCATCACTGACTTGATGGACGTGAGTTTGAGTGAACTCCAGAAGATGGTGATGGGCAGGGAGGCCTAGAGTGCTGTGATTCATGGGGTCGCAAAGAGTCGGACATGACTGAGCAACTGAACTGAACTGAAGTGTGTTATTAGCAACATAATAATTAAAAATTGGTCGCAGCTTTCATGAACAGTGACTTTTGTCTTGGTCAAGTTGATTTGTAGACCCCTTTTGTGTCAGAGAGGTTCCCTGGTGGCTCAGACTGTAAAGAAACTGCCTGTAATGCAAGAGACAGGGTTCGATCGCTGAGTCAGGACGATTCCCTGGAGAAGGAAATAGCAGCCCACTTTATTCCCTGGTGGCTCAGAGGATAAAGTGTCTGCTTGCAATGCAGGAGACCCAGGTTCGATCCTTGGGTTCGGAGGATCCCCTAGAGAAGGAAATGGCAACCCACTCCAGTATTCTTTCCTGGAGAATCCCATGGACAGAGGAGCCTAGCGGGCTACAGTCTACGGGGTCACAAAGAGTCGGACACGACTGAGCAACTTCACTCACTCACTCAGTAGTATTCTTGCCTGGAAAAATCCCATGGACAGAGAAGCTTGGAGAGTTAAATAGTCCACAGAGTCGGGGACACGACTGAGCAACTAACAAACACTTTTTGTGGCAGAACCATGACAGCAGCAACTATTGACTAAATGATATCCTTTGAATCTGTGATAACAAAACTATAAAATCTGCATATAAAAAGATGATTTTGTTTCTATTATCTAAAACAGGAAAGCATGCATTATCATTCCAAAGTGATATCCTATCACAAAGGAATGCATTTTAATTAAGATAGGACATTTTCTGTTATCGTTGCCTGATAAGAGAAATTTGCATTGACCCTGCTCCCCTGTATAGTCTGAAGATACCAGTTCTGAATGAATAACATTAGTTAAGGGACTTTATTGAGCTCCTGGTGGAGCTCAAGAGACAGAGAAGCCTGGTGGGCTACAGTCCGTGGGGTTGCAAAGAGTCGGACACGACTGAGCAACTAACACAACAATAACACATTGAGCTCCTGAAGTTCAGTCATAACTAATCCCTGTTCATACACAAAGGCCAAAGGAAGATCCATAAAGTTGAGCCAATAATCTTATCTTATTAAGATGGATTTCTCCACAGTGAGCAATTTAGGTATTAAGTATAATAAAGGAGACTCACAGAGATACAGATTCTGTATGTATGGTTACAGTGTGCCCTATAGAACAATGGACACATATACACACATATATACATTTATTAAGCAAGAACTGACCTGCAGGAAAGCGTACTCCACTCTCTATATAGATTAATGAGGCAAAGAAAGGAGAAATGACTTGCCCATGACTACTCAACTGTGTGTGTGTGTGTGTGTGTGTGTGTGTGTGTGTTTCATGGTGGGGAGATTGGAAGAGAGGTGAAAAGCAAAGTGTCAGGACACCTAAGGACATTTCTTTCCACATATTTCCTCGAGAACACATATATTTATGGCTCACAACTTTGCAACTAAAAAACATAGCCTTTTTTGTGTGTGTGTGTCCCTTGCTGCTACTGCTGAGTCACTTCATTCGTGTCCGACTCTGTGCGACCCCAGACATGGCAGCCCACCAGGCTCTGCCGCCCCTGGGATTCTCCAGGCAAGAACACTGGAGTGGGTTGCCATTTCCTTCTCCAACACATGAAAGTGGAACATGAAAGTGAAGTCACTCAGTCGTGTCTGACTCTGTGCGACCCCATGGATGGCAGCCCACCAGGCTCCTCCATCCATGGGATTTGCCAGGCAAGAGCACTGGAGTGGGGTGCCAGTCCCTTATGAGTATGTTTCTGTGTCCACACACACATATGTACTCACACAATCAATGCTAGTGGAGGGGGTGGATGTCAAGAAAGAAAGGACAGGAGGCAGCAAGATAGCACTGACCTAGGGGCGAGAAGAGACAAAGGGGGCATTTGTCCCTGCTCTGGATCCTACAAGTGGCCTCTGAATAGGAGGCTGGAGCAAGACCTCCAACCTGGAGCTAGCAGAACAGGAGGTGCTTATTCTCTAAGAGGAAAGTTTCAAAGTGCGATAATTTCTCTTTTATAAAGCCTCTGTACATATATGACTTTCCTGGTGGCTCAGATGGTAAAGCATCTGCCTACAATGCATGAGACCCAGGTTCGATCCCTGGGTTGGGAAGATCTCCTGGAGAACGAAATAGCAACCCATTCCAGTATCCTTGCCTGGAAAATCCCATGGAAAGAGAAACCTGATAGGCTATAGTCCATGTGGTCGCAAAGGGTCAGACACAACCGAGAGACTTCACTTTCCTTTCTGTACATATATGGCTGATTCATGTTGATGTTTGACAGAAAACAACAAAATTCTGTAAAGCAGTTATCCTTCAAATGAAAAAACAAACAAACAAACAAACAAAAAAAGCCTCTTTCCTCCACTCTCTGCCTCTGGGCTGGCTGTCCTTGAGGCTGGAGTAGAACAAGGTCAAGGAGGAAGATGTATGGCCAAAGCTCTGAAGTGCTCAGCCCAGGAGGACTTAAGCATAGTGGCTGCTGGAGGTCAGGGTGGTCTCGTCTGTGGTCTGTCTCATCAAGAGATAAATTAATGGGAGATTCAAAATCTGAATTAAGTACCCCCATGTCAATGCCAATGTGATATGCTGCTGCTGCTGCTAAGTCGCTTCAGTCGTGTCCGACTCTGTGCGACCCCATAGACGGTAGCCCACCAGGCTCCCCCGTCCCTGGGATTCTCCAGGCAAGAACACTGGAGTGGGTTGTCATTTCCTTCTCCAATGCATGAAAGTGAGAAGTAAAAGTGAAGTCGCTCAGTCATGTCCGACTCTTAGCGACCCCAGGGACTGCAGCCTAGCAGGCTCCTCCGCCCATGGGATTTTCCAGGCAAGAGTACTGGAGTGGGGTGCCATTGCCTTCTCCGGCCAATGTGATATACCCAAGTTGAATTACACCTGAGCCATCAGATAAATTCAACAACTCCTGAGTTTCTATAAAATTTCCCGAAGAACTAGATTTCTCTTTAACAGAAATGCCTTTTCCTTCCAGTGATAACTTGTTAGATGCTCAGTCATGTCCGACTCTTTGCAACTCCATGGACTGTAGCTTGCCAGGCTTCTCCATCCATGGAATTTTCCAGACAAGAATACCAGAGTGGATTGCCATTTCCTTCTCTAGAGGATCTTCCCATTCCTAGGAATTGAACCCAGGTCTCCAGCATTGCAGGCAGACTCTTTTCCACCTGAGCCACCAGGGAAGCCCTAACTTGATCTCTGTGGTACTCTGATAGATAAACGTGTACCCATACTGCACGGATTCTAAGCGAGGAATATGGATCTTTGGAAATGGATTATTTGTTGTGGAGGATGTTCCTGCGAATTGATAGATGTTTAACAGTATTTCTGACCTATTGGTGCTAAATGCCAATAGCAACACCCTAGCTTCCCTGGTGGTTCAGCAGTAAAGGTGGTTCGCCTGCAATGCAGGAGACACAGGTTGGCTCCTGGGTTGGGAAGATCCCCTGGAGGATGGCAGGGCAACCCACTCCAATATTCTTGCATGGAGAATATCATGGACAGAGGAGCCTGGCAGGCTACAATCTATGGGGTCTCAAAGAGTTGGACATAACTGAAGTGACTTAACATGCACGCATGCCAGTTTTGACAATCAGAAACATCTCCAAACAGTGCCAAATGTCCCTAGGGGCGAGGAAATGGGGGAATTCACTCACAGTTGAGAACTCCTGCTTCATTACAATGCAGTTTTTGTTGGGGATGGGAGGGGGTTTGTGCCGTGTAGCCAGCAGGATCTTAGTTTTCAGACCAGGGATTGAACCTGCGTCCCCTGCACTGGAAGAACAGGCTTAACCACTAGACCGCCATGGAAATCCCTGACAATGCAATTTTAAATGCTGAATGCTGAGCTATAGTTCCCCCTGGTAGTCATAGCCATGTAATCACATGCTGGATTACCATTGGTTCAATCATTTTCAATCTAATATTTATAGAGCATTTAATAAGTATTAGATACTGTGTACATTTATATCTTCTGTACTTGAACATTGTATCTAAGTTATATGAATCTGGTTTATACAAGTTTCAAACTTACACAAATCTATGTAATTTTTGCCTCATTAAATCTTGAATTTTTATATACATATATATGTAAATAAATAAATCTGTAAGTTTGGTAAGAAATAAACAAATCTTGAATTTTTATTTCCTATTACAGAGGGTTTTTTTCATGTTTTTATGCAGTCTGCATAACTTTTAAGAGCAACATTAAAATATTCCACTAGATAGCTCTTCATCTCGGTGTGTTTTAAAATATTGATCATGGTTCTAATATTTACTATTGGAAGTAATACTTCAATAAGCACATTCATATTTATGTCTTTTTGAAATAGTCCCAGAGGTAATGAGCAGGTTAAAGTGTGAAAATATTTTATGATCATAATACAGATTGCCATAAGCTTCCTAAAGAATCATAAAGCTCTCAGAGTCCCACATCAACATCACATGAAACCACAGATTTTCTTGCACCTTCTAAAGAATGTTAGTAACTATGTTGAATGCTTACTACATAAATGCCTTTTTGAAGCACAAGTGTTAGTCATTGATATTTGCCATCACTCATTAAGGTAGGTACAGTTATTTGTCCCATTTAACAGAAAAGAGAATTTAGCAATACACAAGCTAACCATGTTGCTCAAAGTCACCCAGCTAGCTAGTGGCAGAGCTAAGATTTAAACTCAGATTCCAAGGGTTTTGGTCTTACTATGGTGCATGGCATCTGGCCCCATCACTTCATGGGAAATAGATGAGGAAACAGTGGAAACAGTGTCAGACTTTATTTTTGGGGGCTCCAAAATCACTGCAGATGGTGACTACAGCCATGAAATTAAATGACGCTTGCTCCTTGGAAGGAAAGTTATGACCAACCTAGATAGCATATCGAAAAGCAGAGATGTTACTTTCCCAACAAAGGTCCATCCAGTCAAGGCTATGGTTTTTCCAGTAGTCATGTATGGATGTCAAAGTTGAACTGTGAAGAAAGCTGAGCACTGAAGAATTGATGCTTTTGAACTGTGCTGTTGGAAAAGACTCTTGAGAGTCCCTTGGACTGCAAGGAGATCCAACCAGTCCATTCTTAAGGAGATCAGTCCTGGGTGTTCTTTGGAAGGACTGATGCTAAAGCTGAAACTCCAATACTTTGGCCACCTCATGCGAAGAGTTGACTCATTGGAAAAGACTCTGATGCTGGAAGGGATTAGGGACAAGAGGAGAAGGGGATGACAGAGGATGAGATGGCTGGATGGTTATCACCAACTCGAAGGACAAGAGTTTGGGTGAACTCCGGGAGTTGGTGTGGACAAGGAGGCCTGGCGTGCTGCAGTTCATGGGGTTGCAAAGAGTCAGATATGACTGAGCGACTGAACTGAACTGAACTGAACTGATGGTGCTATAAGGAGGCTTCCTCAGTAGCTCAGCAGTTAAGAACCCACCTCGGTGCAAGTGATTCCGAGATGTGAGTTGAAAAATGGTGGCATCACTTCATGGAATTGATCAAAGCTACATCTGAGTCTAGGCCAGTGAGTACGTTCAGGATCGTCCTAGTCAACTAATTAAAGAATAGGTTCTTTGGAGAAGTTTGGTTTACTCATTGTCCTACCTTTTCTTCTCCCCAGCCCTGAAGTATTAGGTAATTATACTCTCATAGAGAATTGTCTTCTCTGTGACTTGTTTATGCTGCAGGAAAAGAGAAGCTGACCCTTGGAATCTTACAGACAAATTACAGCAGCCCTGAGTTTTTGCATTTCTAAGGGACCTGGTGGAGAGCCTGGCACACTAATTAGCTGCATTTCTCAGTGATTCAGCACCTCCTTCAGCCTCTTCAGGCTTCTCCTTTGAATACCTGCTGACTTTCCTTTGGAAAAGCATAGTGATTAGCCCGCAGTATCCTTTTTAGGCAGAGCTTTCATCACCCCTCTCAAAATGTTTACCACACAGTATCAGCCCTGAAGACTCCGAGGAGACAGTGAATGAAGACACGGCAGTGCTTTGGCCTCTTCCAGTGGTCATTTATTCACTCAAGTCCCCAAGGTTCTCCCTAATGTTTACAGTATCCAAGAATCAAATCGCAGCACCTTATCTCTGGAAATCTTTCTATAGTTCTCACCATTTCTCAGAAATCTAAAACATTGACTAATACATTTTTAAAATCTTTTTTTGGTAATATAAAATATATTAACACAAAAAAATCATAAAAGTATCACTTAATGAGTTATTATAAGGTAGCCTAGCAGGCTACAGTCCATGAAGTTACAATGAATGGGACACATCAGAGCACACGTGTGCACGCACACACACACATACACAGACACACACAGAACACACACACACACACACCCACTAACGACAATCTAAGTCATGAAAGAAAAGAAAACTTTACCAGCTAACCCAGACTTTCTCCCTCATTCCAAAAATAACCCAGACCTTCTCTCCTGATTTGATTTTCATAATCACTTTCTTTTAATGCTGTTATCCAAGCACACATCCTTATGCATTCATGCTCAGTCACTAAGTCGTGTTCAACTCTCTGCAATCCCATGGACTGTAGCCCACTAGGCTCCCCTGTCCATGGAATTTTCTAGGCAAGAATACTGGGGTGGATTGTCATTTTTTACTGCAGGGGATCTTCCTGACCAGAGATTGAACCTGTGTCTCCTGCAGGCAGATTATTTACCACTGAGCCACCTGAGAAGCCTGCAAATCCTTATAAACTATAGCTTAATCATTTAGTCTAAAACTACATGGTATCCTTCAGTCTATTTTAATCTACAGTTTTCACCCTCTATCCTTTCCATTTCCTTAAATCTGGTGAAAAAAAGCAAGTCATTTCGCTTGCAGTTTACCACAGTCTAGATTTTGCTGATTGTATACTTATGGTGCAGTTCAACAACTTCTGTCCTCTGTACTTCTTGCAAATTAGCATCTGCATTCAGAAGCTTGATTTGTTTCATATTCAGTACCTTTGGTAAGACTAGAGGTGGTGTGATACTCTTTCATAAGTAGGCACATGATGCCTGGGTTTCACTCATTATGATATCAGCAAATGTTAATGGCCAACACCTATATCCATCAATTCATTGGGGATTGCTAAGGATTGATATTCTATTTCTTTCATTTTCTTCACATTTATTACTTGGGATATTTTTATGAAGAGAAAATGTCTCATAAACTTTCTGTAAATTTAGTGTTTGTTATAGTTCATATATAGTTAGAATATATACTTGATCCTCATTCCTCATATACCTGGATCTCTCACATTGTAGGCAGATGCTTTACCATCTGAGCCACCAGGGAAGTCCTATATATATATATAGGACTGTATATATATATATATACACACAATACATATACAGTTAGAATAAATACTTGATCCTTTCCTTCAAATGTTAGAAAGAGATGGCATTCAGAATATTACTCACAGCTCCCCCTTCTCTCATATTTTCATGGAGTGTTCAAAGATAAGGCAGCCTTCTTTCTGAGACCTCTTGGTATTTTTCCCTAGTACTTTATTTAGAATTTTTACACCTTCCCCTCTTATTTCTAACCTGCTCAACACTGAATCATCTCAGTGGTATAGTGCTTTATCCTGGAAGGGTGCCGTGGTGGCTTGGTTTTAAATTTTCATGGCAGTCAAAATGGAACAGTTCCTTTAGGCATTACTACAGATTCTGCTTTGAGGATACAGCTTGTGACCAAGACAAGATTCTTACCTGTCTTGAGCTTATGTTCTTGTGGGAGGAGGAAGACATAAAATGAATGCAATCAAACCAGCTCAGGTGACAATTGCTGTTGAGGTGAGGTGATTGAGAGAAACTAAGGTGCTCCTAGACTCTGTGGTCATCAGTGTCGATGCCAAGGACTTTGTTTTTCTTCCAAGATCCTAATTATAAAATGGAATCATCCACACAAAGATGAGGGTATAAAGCTTTGCAGCCAGAGAACAGCGGGTTTAAGGCTTGTGGTGTGTATGAATTTCATGTGATCAAAGAACAGAAAGCAAATGAATGTGACTAGAGTTGTGTGAGAGAGTAGAGAACTGGCAGGAGATGAGGTTGGACAGAGGAAATTGGAAACTGGAAAGTGGATTGTGAAGGACTTCCTGCCCCAGAGAAAGACATTGGATTTTCTTTTTTTAAAAAGAGTTAAATATAAGCCATGGAGCAGCTAAGCACTCAGGAAATTATTTCAATAGTCCAAGTAAGAAATGGTGAAGTGAGAAGAGAAATGGTGGTGGCTTAAATTTGGGTCATAGCATTAGAAACGAAGAGAAGAGGCTCTATTGGCAAAATGTTTTGGATGTAAAGTCAAGAGGAGTTGATGTTGCATTGCTCACGCAGAAGTGTGTAAAATGAGTACTCAAGGAAACACCAAAGTTTTGACTTAAGAAACTGGAAGGATGGTGAAACCATTAACTGATATAGGAGAGAACAGAATGGATGGAAGTACTATTTTAGGATGGGTAGAAGTAGCATTTGATGGAGAATCAAGAGTTCTGTTTCAAATATTCATTTTTAGATGCACATTTGACATTTAAATGGATATGTCAAGAAGGCCTCACATATACTAGTCTGAGTCTGCCTCCTGGAAGAGGTTGGAGCTGGGAATGAGTATTAGATCATCAACAACTAGATATTATTCAATGCTAAGTGAATTAGAATGTTAACAAATATTAATATTTTGGCTGTTACAGTTGGGCTAAAATTGAGAATAGGAAAAAAAATTAGAGAAGACTAAGAAAGAAGAATCAGGGAAATACGGGGAGAATAAGAAGAGTATAGTGTCCCCAAAGTTGAGGGAATCATGGATTTTAGTATGAGAGAATAGTCAATGTAATGGGCTTCCCTGATGGCTCAGTGGTAAAGAACCCGCCTGCCAATGCTGGAGACCCGAGTTCAAACTCTGAGTAAAGAAGATCCCTGGAGAAGGGAGTGGCATCCACTGCAGTATTCTTGTCGGCGAAATCCCATGGACAGAGGAACTTGGCAGGCTACAGTCCATGAGGTCACAAAGAGTTGGACATAAATGTTTCTGAGAGTTTGAGTAAGTTAAGTGTAAAGTAGAGATCATAGAATTTGGTAACGTCAAGGTCATTGTCTTTGGAGCAGCAAACTTGTGACAGTGCAGAATTTGAAATTAGCATGTGTCTTCAGACCTTTCCAGGCATAAGGAAACAATGAACTATTTACGAAAGGAAGGTCAACAATGTTGGGGTAAATATCACTCTCCAGATACCTGAAGAAGAGAGACTATATCAATAATCAGGATCCCTTAAACTGCACTGACAAATATGGCAGCCACTAACCACATATAGCTATTTAAATTTAACTCAGGTTAATTAAAATGAAATATTATTAAAATTATCTGTAAGAGTTTAAGTACTCAGTCCCACATGTGGCTGGTGGCTATCTAATTGGGCAACACCTATATAAGATATTTCTGTCCTCACAGAAAGTTCTAGTAGTCAGTACTTCTCTAGAGAACAGATGCTTCTTCATTGGCCTGAACTGCTAAAGAAAACATAGGGGCTTCAGTAGCTTAATTAAGGATTGAGAGAGGAGGGAATGTGACTACATCTCATTCTTCTCTGCCTATCCATAGAGCTGAGAGACTCAGTGCCCACAAGTTCCTGGATGATGTCCAAGGCTGGATGAGATGAAGAAAGAAATACTATAGTGAAACAGACCAGCAGTCATGAAATGCCATTTATCCACAAAGCACATGAAAATTACCTCAAGAAACTCAACTTGACGAGTGAGGTGCATCAAAGGATTGAGACAGCTTCTGCCAGACCACACTAGGCCTTGAGTTCCAAGAGTCCTAAGAGGGAAGAGAGGACTAGTTCCTTTGGTCACATTGTACTGAAAAGTCACTCATCAAATGGCTCTCTTGATGCCTGTGCCTTTTCCTCAAGTGTCCTCCCTCTCTTTCTCTTCGTATTGCTATCACAATCATGCTCTCTTGCGCATGAATCCTCCAGTGGTGTTTTACTTCCTTGCACTCACACAGCACTTGTACAAATCAGACAAGACTTAACATACTCAAAATTTCCATGGAGCTTTTTGCAGAGAAAAGAGTGCAGACTTTGACAGAAAGTCCTGGATTTGGATCCTGACTTTACCTATCAACTATCAGTGTGATCCATGTAAGTACTATTCTCTGATCTTCAGTCTCCTTCTCTGTAAACCTGGAACACTAATACCTCTTCTGAAGAACTTCTGAGTTTTCCGCGATAAAATGTGTCTTCAGCACCATTCCTGGCAGATGTGGAGTCTACATGATGAGAGTTCAATCCTTAAGATTCATTTCTTCCTACAGAGACAGGCTGCTATTGGGCTAAGAACTCTATCACAAAATCTCTTCCAAGCTTTTCACTTGTCATGCTATATAACTATTGCTTGAGTAAAACAGAATTAATTCAGAGATTCACAGGTATGCATGATGTAGAGATTGCTCTTGGTTCTAAAGCGTAGTGTCCCTGCCACATAGGAACCAACATCGAATCAGTGAAATGAAAACCCAATCTAAATATCACTATAACAGAACAAGTAAAGATTCTTCTCTATCATCTTCACTCCTGTCTATTCTAACCTCGGCACAAGGAAGTTTGTCTTCATATCTTATCCAGTTTCTTGGCAATCATGCCTTTCCTAATTATGTAACATAAATTTTAGTGCTAGCCTAAGCAAGGTACGATCAGGTGACAGAACTGCTTCAGAAATACACCAGTGATGCATGGAATATTAACACATCAATTCCTTTTTCATTAGTCAACTCCATTAGTTCCACCACAACTCCCATATGGAAGGAAAATTGAATGCTGGCAATCTATCACAATGTCAGATATGCAGATGATACCATTTTAATGACAGAAAGTGAAGAGGAACTAAAGATCCTCTTGATGAAAGTGAAAGAGGAGAGTGAAAAACCCGGCTTAAAATTCAACATTTAAAAAACTAAGATCTTGGCATCCGGTCCTATCAATTCATTGTAAATAGAAGGGAAAAAAGTGGAAACAGTGACAGATTTTATTTTGGGAGTTCTCCAAAATCACTGCAGATGGTAACTGCAACCATGAAATTAAAAGACACTTGCTCCTTGGAACAAAAGCTATAACAAACCTAGACAGTGTATCAAAACGCAGAGACATCTCTTTGCCAACAAAGGTCTATTTAGTCAAAGCTGTGGTTTTTCCAGTAGTCACAGATGAATGTGAGAGCTGGACCATAAAGAAGGCTGAGGGCCAAAGAACTGATGCTTTTGAACAGTGGTGTTGGAGAAGACTCTTAAGAGTCCCTTGGACAGTAATGAGATCGAACCAGTCAATTCTAAAGGAAATCAGTCCTGAATATTCCTTGGAAGGACCGATGCTGAAGCTCTAATACTTTGGCCACCTGATGTGAAAAGCTGACTTATTGGAAAAGACCCTGTTCTAGGGAAGATTGAGGGCAGAAGGAGAAGGGAGTGACAGAGGATGAGATGATTGGATGGCATCATCGACTCAATGGACATGAGTTTGATCAAACTCTGGGTGATACTGAAAGACAGAGAAGCCTGGAGTGCTACAATCCATGGGGTCGCAGAGTCGGACATGACTTAGCAACTTAACAACAACAACAATGGTAGAGAAAGGAGGGGCCTAGCCCAGTACGTTAGAATTAAGAGGTTTTAGCACTACAAACACATACTCAGAATCAAAGGAAATATCCATAAAGTGAAAAAGTTCATTCACACTAAGCAGACAGAGAGGCTCTAGGAGTGGGAAAGCATTAGCAGTGCTGAAACACAGACTATAAATACTATTCCTGGAAAGAAAACACTCAAGACTATCATGGAGATGGCAGGAAAGTTGTGGAAAAACCAGAGAGGCAGAGCTGTTGTAGCTGCTTTGAGAACCAGGTGACAGTCTTTGTGACTGGAAATAGGGGAGGATGAGAGCAGAGGGTTAGGAAGAAGGTCAGAAGCTAGAGCTGCAGGAAGGGAGATGTTTTCACAACCACTGCTGACACACTGAAAGGTGGTCCCATTGCTGTGGAACAGCAGAGGTAGAGAATTTGCAACACTTGCATACAATACACAAAATATCCAGGGTATTTTCTGAAACCACAGGGCCCTGATACATCTTCACCGTCCTATGTATATGTATGGCTGAATCCTTTTGCTGTTTTGATAGTTTCCTGAAAATATCACATTGCTAATTGGCTATAATCCAATACAAAAACAATAAAAAAAAGACCAATCATACCTAAAAGTGCCAGCAAAATTGTGGCCTCAGTTCTTCCAAATGTTTCTACATGAGGAAGCTATAGACTTGTTAACATTGCTGTATTCATATGTTGCCCCTTTCCACACCACATTAGGATGGCCCAGACTATCATGTTAGTGCCTAAGAAGATGTAGTTCTCATAAAGAAGAGATCTGTATAACAAAATAATTGTTACCAAAGCAAGGTAAATCTGTCTACATGAATACATAGCAAGTATTTTGTAACAGGCTTTAATATAAAACACAGAAGAACCGGATGAAAGAATACCTCATCCACAAGCTTATAAGATTAGAGCTTGTTATTCACACCAATTCCCCTCCATAAATTGGTTTCTGGAGTCTGATATTTTAAAATCAAATCAGGTCTCTGAAATCTATTTTATATTGATAGACCTAACAGCTAACTTGAATTGTTTTCTAATCTGGAAATGGAAATCTTAAGACTCAGGTATGCTCTGCACATTCTGCCTGGTAATTTCATCTGAATTGAGGTTTCCACACCTCCTTTTGACAAAGTTATTAAGAAGGCCTTCCACACAGGGTGAGTTTCTCCTTTCCCTCACATTCTTAATATATATTTTGCACACCTGGAAAGTTAATTCATGGGCACAAGGAACCCAGGTATCTACTTTAAAATTTTTTTGATTACCTTGGGTCAGTGGGTTATTTCCAATTTGCCCGAGGAATAAACCAGATGAAGAGAATAAGAGAGCTTCTGAAATAGCCAAGTGGCTACAACCATCTTAAACAGCTTTGTCCTTTTGACATGTCTTCCTCACTAAGCTTAATCATTTCCAGCTTTTGATTTAAATCAAGACATGTGACTCTTCTTTTCACTGGAGACTTAGAAACCATTGTTATTAGCTGGCCTAATTTCCATATAATTATGTCTCGGGAGATAAGGAGGCCCTAGAAGAGGAGGAGAGACAAGGAATGACTAGTGGGTGGGGCAGTCAGAACACACACCCATTTGTCTCACTATCCTATGGGCAAGGTTTGGGTGCCCCAAAACAATTACACATAGTGTCAAAGACCACTGATCACTGAAACAAATAAACTGATCATTAAAAAATCTGAAACATTCTGAGAATTACTGTGACGCTGAGACACAAAATCAGAAAATGCTGTTGAAAAAAAATGATTCCAATAGATTTTCTCGATGAAGTTTTGCTGCTGCTGCTGAGTCACTTCAATCGTGTCTGACTCTGTGCACCCCACAGATGGCAGCCCACCAGGCTCCCCTGTCCCTAGGATTCTCCAGGCAAGAACTCTGGAGTGGGTTGCCATTTCCTTCTCTAATGCGTGAAAGTGAAAAGTGAAAGGGAAGTCGCTCAGTCGTGTCCGACTCTTAGCGACCCCATGGACTGCAGCCCACCAGGCTTCTCCGTCCATGGGATTCGGCAAGAGTACTGGAGTGAGGTGCCATTGTCTACAAATCATTAATTTTTAAAAAAGAAATGCAATATTTGCAAAAAGCAATAAAGTGAAGTTCAACAAAATGAGGTCTGCCTATATTAACTTTCTTTGCCCTATCATCCTTTCACTCAAAGACTGCTTTCCCAGAATTCTGTTCTCATCGTTTTTTTTTTTTTTCTTTTGAATTTTTATGTTGTGTAGCCAATTCACAATGTTGTGATAGTTTCAGTTTAACAGCGAAGGGACTCAGCCATACATATACATGTTTCCATTCTCTGCCAAGGGCCCCTCCCAGCCAGGCTGCCACATAATATTGAGCAGAGTTCCACGTGCTATATGCGTGCTATCGGTTATCCATTTTAAATATAGCAGTGTGCACATGTCCATCCCTAATCCCTTCCCTCAACAATCATAATTTCATTTTCTAAGAAATGATACAAATCAACTTACAAAACAGAAAGAGATACACAGACTTCCATCCCCTCTTTTAGGAATTTATTTTGTATGTTTATTCTGGACATTGTGTCTTTAAGCTAGTGTATCACCCAACTGTGACCTTAACTGCCCAGTAAAAGGCACTATGGGGCTGTTCTATACAATCGCCAAAATGCCCTTAGTCTATTCACAGCCTACCTACATCAGTTGGTTTGGGCCTTATCTCACTCAGTTCCAGATCCCAGGATCTGACAGCCTCTGATGTCTCCTTGTGAGCATGGTATCTGAAGTGTTTTCTGTGCCATACCATGATCTGTGCCCAGGCCTGTTCTCTCTGCCGCCCTCCCCTGCTCTCTGTGCTAGCTTCCCACAGGAAGTGCAGACCAATTCAGCGGCATGCTGGGAGGAGGAGGAGTTCAACCGGAAGTTAGTGACACTTCCTAAAGGCACAGAACTGCAGTCCCCAGGGACCGACAGCACATCTAACCATCTAGTATGTCAGATCCTTTCCAGCCTTGGACCAGGTATGGAGAATCAAAGGCTTCCCAGGTAACAGATCAGTGACAATTTTAGAAGTTCAGGATGGTGGGGGTGTTGAGAGAGAGAGAGGGAGCCAGGATGTCCTAGAAATTTTGTCTAAAATAGGGCATGGAAAAATCAGAAGAGAATTCAGTTCTGGGATCATTCATGGCAGCATCAAACACCCTGGCAAGTTTCTGATGGGCACAAACTCTGGTCTCTCCACAATGACATCTACTTCCCTGACATAAATAGGACTTCTTAGCCAGCTGGAGTGCCCTGTAGATAAAATATTCCAGGGACAAGGAGCTTGGGAGTTGTTTCACTGGTGGATTCAAGGGGTTATTGCTCCCTGGTAACAATAAAGAATCACTGGGACCTTCTGCCATCAGACATGAAAAATCACTATATTTCAAAACCCTCTGGTTTGAGTGATAAGGGTTACTCAGACGTTAAGCTTTCATCTTCTCCCCAGTTTCGCACAGCTGGCAGGTAACTATCGACAATGCATCTGTACAACATTCATTAACTCGTTCATCTGTCTTTTATATAAAAAATGCTGCTTTTCAGACAAAGTGTAGGAGAGGAACACAGAGTCACTGATTTGCTGTAGAGAGAGATAAAAAAAGATTTCATGTATTTTCTGGGTTGTTCACTTGGCAGTTTCAAATGCTTCATTGCATTTATTCACAACAAAAAGCACTGAATACAGCCAAGGAAAGGTGCCTGGCCTTTGATTTACTGGTTTTTTGATGGTCTATGAGATTCCTTGATGTGGCATTTGCTTAAAATGCAGAAAGTAGTGTTTGTTTATTTTCTTCTTGATGTTCACTACGTTTAAATGTACTGTTCTTTCTTTCTTTTCTTTCTGGTACAATAATTACCTGTCAGGCCAGTCAGTCCTTTTATGGACTGAGGGACAGGTCTGAGCACTGAGGCTAAACATATGTATTTTACAAATGAGAGGAATAGCCTCTAGAGTAAATATGTTAAGTCTCTGTAACTATTTTATCTGGAAAACAACGAGAAAGGTCCTTGAGGTGAAACAGACATGCCATCTAGGGAATGCTCCTGTACTCTGTTAAGCACCAGAACTTTCCTTTCTAAAAAGATTTTAAAGGAAAAAATTTAGATTTACATATTCTGAGTTAAATATTTCTATAATTTATTATCCTTCATTTTCCATAGTGTATTCTCTTGAAATCTAGTTCTGCGACTTGTATTATGAGGGTGATGAAAGGTTTTTTAAGGTCAAACAAATTTGGGCAATGCCAAAATAAAAAAGGCTTATTTATTATCATATTTATGATTTCATATGCTAATATGCAGTATGAATCACCTATAAGATAAGGTGACATAAAATGCAGTAGTTCAAAACCTTATCTGGCCAATAAACCCTCTTCTGTTCAGAAATTCAATTTTGAATTACTTGTATGTCATGAAATATGCTTAGAGAATCTCTTTGTTATAACCTTTCTTGCCTTTCAAAATAAACTCTGCTGAATATTTCTGTTGGTAGCCAATATATTTTTGGTTATCAATATTATTTTGAGTTGTAACATGATGGATGACCTTCGATGTTGTGGAAGAATATGGAATCATTTCTTCCAACAGTAAATGCCAAGTAGTGACATGTGTGAGTGGTGATGGGGGTAGTTCTTTTGTATGTTTATAAAAATAAAATCCCATGGGTAGCTGTGAGTCATTCACAGGGATCTGGTATGACATTTCTGCCCCTCTGGGCAGTTGTCTGTGCGTGCCTGCAGCAATTCCTTCACCACCTGTCATTTTTTGTCCCTCAGTCACTGCACATTAGGAAGCCAAATAAAGGGTAATGTGGGGAAACAGCACAGGCCAGGGGAGGAAGACAAGTGGACCATTTGGAATCAATTAGAATTATGCAGACCGACTTCAAACTCTTACCTGCTGTGAATCTTAGAGAAAAAAAATCTGTGCCCTCTCTAAGGTTGTTTTCACATCTTCACAATGAAAGCAGGGGCATCTGTAGAAGGGAGAGAGAATACTTCCTTTATCCTCCTGTCTGTCCACACAACCCCAGGTTCCTCCACCTATCATGAGAGGAGAGCTTCTCATCAAATGGCAAAAAGGCTGGAGTATTAATTCTGCCCCAATTATTTAGTCGAGAGCGCTTCCCTGGTGGCTCAGAGGGAAAAGCGTCTGCCCACAATGTGAGAGACCTGGGTTCGATCCCTGGGTCAGAAAGATCCCCTGGAGAAGGAAATGGCAACCCATTCCAGTATTCTTGCCTAGAGAATCCCATGGACGGAGGAGCCTGGTAGGCTACAGTTCACGGGGTCACAAAGAGTCGGACACGACTAAGTGACTTCACTTTTATTAGTTGAGAGAGCCAATGTGCGTTGAATAGCGGCACATACAGGCTTGAGGGCCCCCTTGCAGCATGACCAGCTCCTTCTCTCTCCATTTTCCTTATTCTGTGAGGAAGGAAGAAAATGGTAACACTCGGACTCAAGCCCTGGTGGAAGGTGGAAACCAGTACCCTGTCTCAGACAGACCATGTGAGTACTGAATCAGCTAATAAGGAGGCAGGATTATTATTATTATATTCTTCATTTTATTTTCTGCTGTTTTCACAGAGATCAATCTGGAATCTCTAAGAGAAGAGCTGTAGGGCTGCATTTGGCCTAAATTTTGGTCTCATTTCCATCAAATGTCACAAATACATCTGAACACATCTACCTCACTCTCCTTCAGTATAAAAGGGAGAGTTAAATGAAGAGATTCTGAAGTTGCTGATGTTTTTCCACATAGGGACAAAGCTTCTTCTTCTTATAACTACTTCTAGAGTACAAATGAATGAATTCTGAATAAGTTTCTGAAGAAAAGTTATGACCATCCTAGATAGTATATTCAAAAGCAGAGACGTTACTTTGCCGACTAAGGTCCGTCTGTCAAGGCTATGGTTTTTCCTGTGGTCATGTATGGATGTGAGAGTTGGACTGTGAAGAAGTCTGAGCGCCGAAGAATTGATGCTTTTGAACTGTGGTGTTGGAGAAGACTCTTGAGAGTCCCTTGGACTGCAAGGAGATCCAACCAGTCCATTCTGAAGGAGATCAACCCTGGGATTTCTTTGGAAGGAATGATGCTAAAACTGAAGCTCCAGTACTTTGGCCACCTTATGCAAAGAGTTGACTCATTGGAAAAGACCCTGATGCTGGGAGGGATTGGGGGCAGGAGGAGAAGGGGACGACCGAGGATGAGATGGCTGGATGGCATCATGGACTCAATGGACGTGAGTCTGAGTGAACTCCGGGAGTTGGTGATGGACAGGGAGGCCTGGCGTACTGGGATTCATGGGGTCGCAAAGAGTCGGACACGACTGTGCGACTGAACTGAACTGAACTTCCTGTAAACGAAGTGCATGTGCTTCTGTGTAGACTTCATAGATCACGGCTATGTTCCAGATTAAACACCTGGATAAAAGAAATGTATTGTTATATTTTAAACTTGCCATCTGGTATCTGAGAAATATTTAGCTAAATTTTAACAAGCATATTAGCATTAAAACTAAAAAATAATTTCTTCATAAGCATGTCACTTGCAATAATCTAATACAAATGACAGCTTTATAAAAGGTTGCCTACCTGGGAGATCACACCAGTGAAAACACCTAGAACCCCAAACTACAATAGGGCTTGTTCCTAAGTAGGTTTAGTTGATTCCTATATTAGCTATACATAAAATACTATTTTCTCCCTCTTTAATCTACCTTGTTGAGGGATTACATGGCAATTATTAGATCAGGAATACTATCACCCTCCGGGCCACTGGTAAAAATAAATATCCACTTGGCTTTGTGTAGGTTAGTCTGATCTGTGAATTGGTGAATAAAAGCAAATGTTAAGAGAAATGTTCTGTTCTCCCTGCCCCATTACCCTAATGAGGACTAGATTTGAATTTTTAAAAATAGAATCACAGGAAAGACATTGAGATGTGATTTTTTTTAAAAAAAACAATAGATTTCTGTTGCCAGTAGATTAGAAATGACAAAACCTTCTTTCTCCCTTCAGATCTATTGCTGCCCTTGGCAAGTCTGACCTTTTTGTCAGGAATTTGAAAACTTCTTACAGAATACCTTAGGAGGAAAAGCTCATTATAGTGTCCAGAAAAGTGAAAAAATCTACATTTAATACTCCAGAAAAGCAAACTTTACAGCACTAGAATGGTATGTCATTTCTAATTCATGTCAATTATGTATTTGGAAAGTTCAATTTGAATATTTTTCTTAAGGGATATTCTTTTATGACCTTAGACAATAATAGCACTGAGTTATTTGAGATGAAAACCATGTGTTAGTCATAAAGGGTTTTTTGGGAACTTTGCTGTTCCATTTATAAAGCCCTCTCCTGAGACCTTTCATCTGACCCTCATTATAGTTCTGTGTGGACAAGGTAGTTGAGTTCTGAGAGGTTCAGAGACTTTCCCAGTGTCATGCTGCTACTGGGCAGCATGGACATGACTGGGAATGTGTCTCAACTTCTGATTCTCAGTTCCTTTTTACCTCTGCACACATCCATACACTTGGCAGGTAAGATCCTAGGCCCAGAGGTCTCAGGAATATAGAAACCAGGCTGATATCTGCTTCTTGGAGTTTAATTTCAATAAGAGGAAGCAGGACCAAAACCACTTAAACAAACACGGTAATATCAGAAAATATCCGACTTGGTGTAACCTCATGGACTATAGCCTGCCAGGCTCCTCTGTCCATGGGATTTTCCAGGCAGGAATACTGGAGTGTATAGCCATTCTCTTCTCTAGGAATATCAGATCATTACAAGCAAAGAAGAAAAAATTAACTTGAGGCTATAGGGGCAGGTACTTGGCTAATATATCTAGGGTGGTCATGGAAAGTATATCAGCTAGGAATAATACATGTCAAAAACCCAGTTTGTTTAAAGTCTAGGAATATTATCTCACATAATGAAACACGGAGGAAGCTATTTTGGGGTTGGTTGACTCAACAATAAAACTGAATATTTCTGAAAGTCTCTGTCTTTCCTCTCCAGATGTATGATGGCTATTCCAGAGTTATCCGTGTCCCATTGTCTCTGAACAGCCCAGTAAAAGCTTGTTTACCAAACCTTTTCCATCTCCATGTGAATTGCCTTACTTCCCTTTAAAGTCCCAACATCCCACAGTATCCTCTTCTGTCTTTAGCTGAAGATGGTATTTAAAGTGAGGATTTAGGCCATTTTGGAAAGTTACTCAGTTTTCCTAGTTTCTCCCAAATATGCATGTTATTATCCTTCTGTTTTATTTTCTCCTGTAACTCTCTCTCACTTTCTCATGACCATCTAATTCCCAGACCAGCCAGAAGAACTTAGAAGGGTAGAAAATCTCTTTCTCCCCAGTGCTGTCCTCAACTGGTTGTCCTCTCCCAGTGAATCTTCCGAGCTTCATCTTCCACTTTAAACACTGGGAGGACCCAAGAATATTTCTCTACCCATACTTATTTTCTTTTTTTTTACACACTTTCCCAAGTAATCTCATTCAACCCCAAACCCCAAATTCCTTCAGCCCAAACCTCTTCCTTGAGTTTCACGTTCTGATACCCTACTGTGCACCAAACATCCACACTTTGATGTGTAATAACCATCTCTGGCCTATATGGCTGCAAGGCTGTCAGTGTTTCCACTGTTCCTCAAATCTCCTTCTGTCCCATCCAGCCTCACTGCCACTCCCATTTTAGCATTTCCTATCTCGCCCATCCAGGTATTCAAGCCCAAAGTGTCACTACTTAATCTTTCTCTTTCTTATATACACTGAGTTCAGTCCAACAGTAAGCTTTATTGGTAATATCTCCACAACATACCTCTGATCTGACCATTTCTCACCATCTACAAGACTAGCACAAACCCTATCTTGTCTCTGGACTATCAGCTCTTCTGTTTCCCCTTGAGAGTCCCTTTTATCATATCAAGCACAGTGATGTTTCAAAGAACAAATCAGGTCCAGTGCTTCTGCTTTTTAAAATTTTACAATAGTTGCTCACTACACTCTGAATATAATTTGAACTCTTTCCTGGCAAGTTGCTTCTTGAGCTTTCTGTCTTCTTCCACTTCCCTTTCTGATATCAACCCCTCTACTTTTCCCATTTTTTTTCATTCTATGTTATTCTATATTGTTTTCTTTATAGCACTCTTCTGTTCCCTCAAATTATCTTAATTATCAGTTTACTTGTCTGTTGTCTAAATCCCCACTTGAATGTCAGTTCCACAAGCATATTTTTCTTTCATTTATTCCCTGCTAGCCACCATGTACTTGGATTAATCGCTAATACTTTGGAAGTACTAGTTCAATATGTTTATGGCCTATCTTCTCTTTTCTCACTTGCGGTAGAAGTACAGATAAAAGAATTATTTTGCTTTCCACTGAACTCTATTACATGAAGAAAACAACCCATCATTACAACAAATTAAAATCAACATCCAACCCTGCTATGAGGATATTAAGAACTGGAAGGATTTCTGGAGATTAGAACAGTAAAGATCTCATGCAAAGGAATTGCCTCTGTTTAGCACCAGCCAACAGTTACCTGAAGGAAGATAAGTCTAGTGTGATGTTATATTTTAACATTCTAAGAAGTCCCAGGCTCACATTCTTAAGTGACATCTCTAGAGGTATGTTGTTGTTGTTCAGCTGCCCAGTTGTGTCAGACTCTTTGTGACCCCATGGACTGCAGCACTCTAGGCCTTCCTATCCCTCACCGTACCCCCAAATGTGCCCAGATTCATGTCCATTGCCTCAGTGATGCCATCCAGCCATCTTATTCTCTGATACCCTCTTCTCCTTCTAAATACCTAAATATCTAATATCTAATTATCTCTAGATTTATAAATAATCTTAAAAATCCATTAAAAAATATGTATGAAGACCAAACACAACACATTTACAGAGTAGTTTTACTTTGTGGGTTATCTTTTGCAACTTTTATTATAGGATGATTTCATGATCAAGAAAAAAAAAAGTCTAAAGGAATTAATTGAGTATCATGGCTGATGATGAAGAGGGCAGTGAAATCCTTAGGCAACTCAAAGAAACTTCACCAGTTTTAAAGTTTTACCCATAAGTATGGCTTATGGTCTGAAGCCATAAACTTTCAAAAGGAGAGAGAGATTTTGTCTTCCTGAAGCATATGGGATTCTGTGGTCCATGAAAGCAAAAATCACAGAGAAAAGGAAGGTAAAAATAGCTAAGATCTTCTCAGGTGGCTCAGTGATAAAGAATCTGCCTGCCAAGCAGGAGACCCAGGTTCAATCCCTGGTCTAGGAAGATCCCCTGGAGATGGAAATGACAACCCACACCTACTGGTTTGTCAAGAATACTTTCCCCAGGCAAGAATACTTTCTTGCCTGGGGAATCCCATGGACAGAGGAGCCTGGAGGGCTACATCTGTGGGGTCACAAGAGAGTTGGACACGACGTAGCGACTAAACAACAGCACCAACAAAAAATAGCCAGAGACTGTCATAGGTAGAGGCAACCCGCACAGAAGTTCAAATTCCTCACCTGTAGTTTGTGGAGTCATGAAAACTCATATGATTCAACCTCACACTTGTCTTCCGCTCCCTCATTCTGGTACCAGAAACACACTAGGAATTTATCTTGAGAAATGTTTAAATTCAGTTCAGTTCAGCTCAGTTCAGTTGCTCAGTCGTGTCCGACTCTTTGCGAACCCATGAATCACAGCACGCCAGGCCTCCACGTTCATCATCAACTCCCGGAGATCACTCAAACTCATGTCCATCGAGTCGGTAATGCCATCCAGCCATCTCATCCTCTGTCGTCTCCTTCTCCTCCTGCCCCCAATCCCTCCCAGCATCAGAGTCTTTTCCAATGAGTCAACTCTTCGCATGAGGTGGCCAAAGTATTGGAGTTTCAGCTTCAGCATCAATCCTTCCAATGAATATCCAGGACTTATTTCCTTTAGGATGGACTGGTTGGATCTCCTTGCAGTCCAAGGGACTCTCAAGAGTCTTCTCCAACACCACAGTTCAAAAGATCAATTCTTTGGCACTCAATTTTATTCACAGTCCAACTCTTACATCTATACATGACCACTGGAAAAGCCATAGCCTTGACTAGATGGACCTTTGTTGGCAAAGTAATGTCTCTGTTTTTGAATACGCTGTCTAGGTTGATCATAACTTTCCTTCATGGCTGCAATCACCATCTGCAATGATTTTGGAGCCCAAACAATAAAGTTTGACACTGTTTTCCCATCTATTTATTTCCCATGAAATGATGGGACCAGATGCCATGATCTTAGTTTTCTGAATGGTGAGCTTTAAGCCAACTTTTTCACTCTTCTCTTTTACTTTCATCAAGAGGCTTTTCAGTTCCTCTTCACTTTCTGCCATAAGGGTGGTATCCTCTGCATATCTGAGGTTATTGATATTTCTCCTGGCAATCTTGATTCCAGTTTGTGCTTCTTCCAGCCCAGTATTTCTCATGATGTACTCTGCATAGAAGTTAAATAAGCAGGGTGACAATATACAGCCTTGATGTACTCCTTTTCCTATTTGGAACCAGTCTGTTGTTCCATGTCCAGTTCTAACTGTTGCTACCTGACCTGCATATAGGTTTCTCAAGAGGCAGATCAGGTGGTCTGGTATTCCCATCTCTTTCAGAATTTTCCACAGTTTATTGTGATCCACACAATCAAAGGCTTTGGCATAGTCAATAAAGCAGAAATAGATGTTTTTCTGGAACTCTCTTGCTTTTTCCATGATCCAGCAGATGTTGGCAATTTGATCTCTGGTTCCTCTGCCTTTTCTAAAACCAGCTTGAACATCTGGAAGTTCACAGTTCACATATTACTGAAGCCTGGCTTAGAGAATTTTGATCATTACTTTACTCAGTTCAGTTCCATTCAATTTAAATAAGCAAACATTCTCAGTGCCTTTCTAAAGACTGTCCATGGTGATTGTCGCTATAAAAATCATTTGAATTAAATGATGCATAGGTTTTGCCTATACTGAGAGGAATACATTTTCTTCCTCTTTTCTTCCATATCACCTGGGTCACTCCCTCATCTTTGGGGCCACTATGGAGGAGGGTCCTAGAGAATCACTGGCAATTAGCAGCCTTCCATAGAGTATTGCAGGAGAAGGAATTGGCAACCCACTCCAGTATTTTTGCCTAGAGAATCCCGTGGACAGAGTAGCCTGGTAGGCTATAGTCCATGGGTCACACAGAGTCAGACATGACTGAAGTGACTTAGCAGCAGCAGCAGTAATAGAGTATTGCAATTTATTACGTTCATTTTCTATTACAACCTTGACTGCAAGCTTATGCAGGAGAAGAACTGAGTTTAAAGCTTCTTTTTTTCACTTCAAGGACTCAGAATGGGTTGGCCCTTCGGGATTTTCTCAATTACTCCATGTTGGTCCAAGGACCAGCCTAAATATTTGGTTTGTGAAGGACACTTGCCACTGGGGTTTGCACAGAAAAGAGCACAAATGGATGATTGGTCGAACTTCATTTGTTGTTGTTGTTAGTCACTCAGTCGTGTCTGACTCTTTATGACCCCATGGACTGTAGCCTGTCAGGCTTCTCTGTCTATGGGATTCTCCAGGCAAGAATACTGGAGTGGGTTGCCATTTCCTTCTCCAGGTCGAACTTCATACTTTGGTCATTATTCCTCCTAAGGTTCAGTTCAGTTCAGTCACTCAGTCGTGTCTGACTCTTTGCGACCCCATGAATCGCAGTACGCCAGGCTTCCCTGTCCATCACCAACTCCCGGAGTTCACTTAGACTCACGTCCATTGAGTCTGTGATGCCATCCAGCCATCTCATCCTCAGTCATCCCCTTCTCCTCCTGCCCCCAATCCCTCCCAGCATCAGGGTCTTTTCCAATGAGTCAACTCTTTGCATAAGGTGGCCAAAGTACTGGAGCTTCAGTTTTAGCATCATTCCTTCCAAAGACATCCCAGGGTTGATCTCCTTCAGAATGGACTGGTTGGATCTCCTTGCAGTCCAAGGGACTCTCAAGAGTCTTCTCCAACACCACAGTTCAAAAGAAATAGTTTTTGCTACCTCCTAAGTAGGAAGAAGGAAGTTCACTCTTCTTCATGGAAAGATCTATTATTTAGTCTGGCTGGCTGTGTTCAGAATTTTAGGGGAAATTACAACAAAAGTTGTAGCTTCTAGGGAGTAAATTCTACAGAAAATGGTTACAGATTTGAAAGTCTGGGGTTTGGGGGAGGCATGGCTTTTCTTAATGCTGTGAAATGTAAGAAAATCACAGTGGAGTATGTTCCACCTTGTTCCAAACTTGAAAACTGACAATGAAATCCACCATGAGAGAGAATTAATCTGCTTTCAAAATTTAATAAGATTGAGTTTCTCAGTAGGTGAAAATGGC
The DNA here is from genome assembly GCA_006408695.1 of Aepyceros melampus. Lineage (NCBI taxonomy): Eukaryota > Metazoa > Chordata > Mammalia > Artiodactyla > Bovidae > Aepyceros > Aepyceros melampus. Next base: position 116,495 of record SJXQ01002352.1, read on the forward strand.
AGGATATGCCTCAGAGCTGAGAATTGCCTCACTGTTAGAACAGGAAAAAAGAAAAATGTACGAAAAAGGCACACCTGGAACTCAGTGTGGGCCCACACATACTGGAATTTTAACCAACTGTAGTGAAATCCTGTGAATTATCAAAGCTCTTAATTAATGCATTTAACACTTCTGTTAGGCAAATTAGTCCTTTCAATCCCATTTATACTGAAGACAGAGGAATTAAATAGCTCAGAGTCATAGAATCTGAGAGAAGCAGACTTGGCCAGAAGTCAGCCTTACCTGAGATTCTTTGCAGGATTAAACACAGAGCTTACTCCCATAGAATCCATTTCACACAACTTCATTTATGATGTTCTGGTCAGCATTCCTTCTGCTCCTTCTGAGGAATGATTGGGAGCCTGTAGAATGGAACTAGAATCAATGAGAATGAAGACTTTGTTTCAGTTTCAACAGAAAAGCAGGACCTAAAAATTTCAGATGACCTCATTAGAGCTGAGTCTTATTTTTACACCTGCCAAGAAAGAACAGAAGACTTAAGACCCTAGACTGTCTCATTAAGCAGCTTCACAGTTCATCACATTTGATTCTTTGCTCTCAACAACCCTCTGACAGAGATCTATTAGCTCCATTTTACAGATGAGTAAGCCACAGCTCAGAGAGGTTAAATAAATACCTGAAGCTAATAAGTGACATTACTGAATCTGAAGTGATCCCAGAGCCCATCTTCTTTGCAAGACATTGTTAAGCTTCTGCATAGCAGTTAATAAGCTGTGTAACCTTGGAAAAATCATTTCACCTTTCTGGATCTCCATAAAACTGAAGGTGCTGGAATAATATCTTAGCATATCTAAGATGTCTGTGGCTCTGGAGGGGAGGTACTTTTCCATTTGACACATTAGAGACCAACCCTGTACTGCTCCCAGAACTGTGGAGCATCTGAAATTTCATCCCACTCGAAAGCCAACAAATGAGCCTGCCACTGTTCCATACCTCTTGGCAGAAATCATGTGATTTCTGGGTCAGAGACAAAGGGTTTATTGTTCACAGCACAACAGGCTCAGGAGTTTCATGGTTGTATCAGTGCCTCTTGCTCCCCTAGTCCTACAAAGGTGATGTGAAGGGCCCCCAGTGGGTGCTGCACAGACTGGGTTTGGGTCACTGCTGAGAACTCAAGTTTAGGAAGCCCCTAGTGTTGTAAGAGGCTGCTCACAAGCCTATTTAGCAAGTCTCCCCAGTATTCTCCCCAGAGGGAGAAAGACTACTTGGTCAGGAAACAAATCTGAGTGTTTTTTTTTTTTTTTTTAATCTTAGAAGGAGACACTACCACTCTCTTTCAAAGTTGTTTGCTGCACAGACATCCTTAAAAGAACCTTCCAAAACAAAAGCTGATAACAGATGTGTAGAAATGCCAGGAGGAATCACCTCTCAGCAAACTGTGTACTGAAAACTGAATTGCTGGGGCCAGGTTAAAGACTTTGATCTTAGGTTCATATCAGGCCCAGTCGAGCAAAACTTAACTGAGAGTTTACTCTGTGTCAGGCACTAAGTTAAACATGGTAGATAAAGAGATGGAAGACAAATTAGCACAGGCAAAATTATCCCACTGGAAATAAGGCCTGGATAATCTGTAGCCCTTCCCTAGTGGCTCAGTTGGTAAAGAATCTGCTTACACTGCAGAAGACCCAGGTTTGATCTCTGGGTTGGGAAGATCCTCTAGAGAGGAAATGGCAATTCACTCCAGGACTCTTGCTTGGAGAATTCCATTGGCAGAGGAGTGGGGCAGGCTACGCTTCATGGGATTGCAAAGAGTCAGACATGACAGTGCAACTAACCTAATGTGTAACACAGGTTCATAGGTGAGAAAATAGGCATATTTAAGATAACCTTTGGGTTAGAGAAAGTTGACACCTGAGCCAAGTCTTTAGAATTTCCAAGAGTTCGGGACTGTAGAGAGATGAAATGCTAGGTAGAAGGAATAGATTGAGCAAAATGAGTGCTGAAAGATGTTTACTGTTGTTCAATCACTATGTCTGACCCTTTGCAACCCCATGGACTGCAGCACACCAGGCTTCTCTGTCTTCCACCATCGCTGGAAGTTTGCTCAAATTCATGTCCATTGAGTTAGTGATGCTATCTAACCATCTTATCTTCTGCCACCCCATTCTCCTTCTGCCTTCAATCTTTCCCAGTATCGGGATCTTTTCCAATGAACCAGTTTTTCACATTGGGTGGCCAAAGTATTGGAAAGATGTTCCTAAACATAAGTTCTGCCTTGTGAAAATGTCAAGTATAGAAAAATGAGATGGGCTGCATACTCTCAGCTAAATCAGCAAGGCCTGGAAATGAAGGCTCTTGTACACAAGAATGCTTAGATAATTATCCTGGAAAGAAAAAAAAAAAGAGAGAGAGAGAGGCTGGGGTAGTTGAAGATAATTCTGGATGGTATAAGGAGAATGGATTGCAGAGTTTGATACGGAGGACAAAGAGACCAGTTAAGAGGCTGCTGCTTTTCTCAAAGAAAGGAATGAACTAGAACACTGACAGTTGGGCTAGGGAAAAAAGACACAATGACTCAGCATCCTAGACTCAGTAAATGCACTCTGTTGGGCAAACAGTTCCAGTGACTTGTGAGCAAATGTTGCTATCTCTGATAACAGTAAAATTAGGGAAAATAAAAAATCTTACTACTCCGAGATATCAACTGGTGATTAATCAAAGCAAATAAAGCTTCTGGAGTCAGGAAACTTGTGTTTAAATCCAAGCTGTAGGAACTCTGTGATTAAGAAAATGTTGCTTAATTTCTCTGACCCTAAATTTCCTTAAGTGTAAAAAGGGGGAAGAAAGCAACAGTTTTCACATGAAGTTGTTGTAATTATTAAATAAGGGACAACATAAAAATGAATAAAATTCTTGGCACAGTTTCTGGCATATAGTAAATCCCCCCAAATATTAGGTTTTTTATTTTAAGCCAGGAAACTGCCATTACATGTACACTCTTAAATCCAAACAACACCAAGATGGCTTTAATATGTAAATCATTTAAAAATTTTAAGTTCATCAAACAAATGTTCTAGGCATCCTAGATCATGTTTAAATGCACTCACATACTATTCCTACTGAATCACTAAAGACACTGCCCAAGGACACATACACTATTTGCGACTACCTCAAGTGCTACATTTAACAAAATCTCATTTCTATAAAAATGAGACAAACTTCTGTTTCCATAAATTATAATCAGCTTTTCCTCCAATTAGTGTGAATTAGTAAAGAATAATAACTTACTGAAACCTAAGGTTTTTTCCAAAAGAATGAAATAGCTTTTCTGTTAACTTGAACTCTCTGTTAACTCTCTAGATATCATTTCACTCTCATTTTCTTGTAATTCTGTTATTTCACATGGCAGTGCATGGGCACTGCTGGAACCAAGCTGCTTCAACCAAACAAGCTAGGGTCAAGTTTCCACTTGGCTTGTATAGCTTTGAAGAAATTAAAACCTCTGAACTTCAGTTCCCTCATTACATTCCTCATGTCTGCTTCCCTGAGTCGAAGATTACATGAAGGCACAATGAGTGAGATAATTCCTTTCCATTCCTATATCTAAACATGAAAAAGAAGAACACAAGTTCCCAGGGTCCTTATGGTTTTGGCTTACAGAGTCCTTGTTTTACTGCACCCATAATGGCGTCTCTGGCCTCACTTCCTCCTGGATCAGCTGCCTAATTCTCTTAAAATTCTAAGTTCAGTTTCATGAAACATGAAATTATCTAGCTCATGTATGTGAATAAGGCCATTGCATAAAGACTGACCTTCAACCATGAACTCACTGGTCTTTGGTCAAATACCCACCCTAGAGCAAATGTTGCTGATGCTGTTATTCAGTTACTAAGTCATATCTGACTCTGTGCACAAATACTCACACTAGAAAAATCTTAAAATATACATGGAACTGAAAATCCCCCAAATAGCCAAAGCAATTCTGACAAAAAAAGAACAAAGCAGGAGATATAACCTTCACTGATTTCTAATTACCATACAAAACTATGATAATCAAAACAGCATGATATTGGCAGAAAAACATAGAAAAACACAATTGAGAGCTCAGAAATAAACCCACACATATGCAGACAATTAATTTACAACAAAGGAGCAAATAACATACCATGGAGAGAGGATAGTCTTGTCAATAAATGGTGTTGGGAAAACTGGACAGCCACATGTAAGAGAATAAAACTATACCGCTATCTCACATCATGCACAAAAATCAACGCAAAATTGATTGAAGACTTGAAAGTAAGATCTAAAACCATAAGACCCCTAGAAGAAAACTTAGGTATGTGCTCTTTGACATGAGTCTTACCAATATCTTTCTGGATACCTCTCCTCAGGCAAGGGAAACAAAAGTAAAAAATAATCAAATGAGACTACGTAGAACTAAAAAGCTTCTGCACAGCAAAGAAAACCATCAACAAAATGAAAAGGCAACCTACTAAATGGGAGAAGATATCTACAAATCACATATCTAATAAGGGATTCATATCCAAAATGTATAAAGAACTCATACAAATCAGCATCAAACATACAAACAACCTGATTAAAAAATGGAAAGAGGATCTATTAGACATTTATTTTTCCAAAGATGATGTACAGATGGCCAAAGACATATGAAGAGATATCCAATATGACTAATAATTAGGGAAATGCAAATCAAACTACAATGGAATATTACCTCACACCTGTTAGAATGTTATCAAAAAGGCAAGAAATAACAAATGACAGAGAGTATTGGAGAAAAGGGAACTCTCATGCACTGTTGGTGGGAATGTAAATTTGTGCAGCTACTTCATATACAGAAAGCCACTGTATCATATGGAAAACAGTATGGAGATTTTTCAAAAAGTCAAGAATAGAACTACTATATGATCCAAGCTATTCCATTTCTGGGTATTTATCCAAAGAATATGAAAACACTAATTCAAAAATATAAAATACTGGAGAGGATATAGAGAGAAGGAAACCCTCCTACATGGTTGGTGGGAAAGTAAATTGGTACAGGCACTATGGAGAACAGTATGGAGGTTCCTTAAAAAATTAAAAATAAAGCTACCATATGCACCTGCATCACCACTCCTGAGCATATATCAAGAAGAAAGCATGGTCCAAAGGACACATGCACCCCACTGTTCATGGTAGCACTGTTCCCAATAGCCAAGATATGGAAGCAGCCTAAATGTCCAACAGAGGAATGGGTAAAGAAGATGTAGCACATATATAAAATGGAATATTACTCAGCAATTAAAAAGAATAAAATAATGCCATTTGCAGCAACGTGGATGGGCCTAGAGACTGTCATCCGAGGACGGGCCTAGAGTGACATCAGACAGAGAAGGGGAAGTATCATGACATGCTTGTATATAGAATCTAAAATAAAGTGATACAGATGAACTTATTTGTAAAACCAAAACAGACTCACAGACTTAGAGAATGAACTTATGGTTACTGGGGTGGAAAGATGATGGGAAGAGTTAGTTGGGGAGTATGGGATCAAATTACACACTGCTATATTTAAAATGGATAACCAACAAACACCTACTGGATAGCACATGAAACTGTGCTCAGTGCAACGTGGCAGACTGAATGGGAGTAGGGTTTGGGGGAGAATCAATATGTGTAAGGGTTTCCCAAGTGGAGCTAGTGGTAAAGAACCCAGCTGCCAATGCAGGTGACCTAGGAGATGCAGGTTCAATCCCTGGGTCGGGAAGATCCCTGAGTTGGGAAGATCCCCTGGAGGATGTCATGGGAACCCATCCAGTATTCTTGCCTGGAGAATCCCCATGGACAGAAGAGCCTGGTGGGCTACAGTCCATAGGGTTGCAAAGAGTCAGACATGACTGAGCACGCATGCATGCAGATACATGAATATGTATGGCTGAGTCCCTTTGCTGTCCACCTGAAACCATCAGAACATTGTTAATCAACTATACTCCAATATAAAATAAAAAGTTTAAAGTAAAATAGACATGTATACATATACATGCACCCCTATGTCTACTACAGCATTGTTTACATTAGCCAAGATGTGGAAACAACTTAAGTGCCCCTCCATGTATAAATGGATAAAAATATGTGTGTATACATATATATATCTGAATACTGCTGCTACTAAGTCGTTTCAGTCGTGTCCGACTCGGCACGACCCCATAGATGGCAGCCCACCAGGCTCCCTCATCCCTGGGATTCTCCAGGCAAGAACATTGGACTGGGTTGCCATTTCCTTCTCTAGTGCATGAAAGTGAAAAGTGAAAGTGAAGTCGTTCAGTCGTATCCGACTCTTAGCAACCCCATGGACTGCAGCCTACCAGGCTCCTCTGTCCATGGGATTTTCCAGGCAACAGTACTGGAGTGGGGTGCTCAGCCATAATAAAAGATGAAAGCTTGCCACTTTTTACAACATAGATGGACTTTGAGGGTATTATGCTAAGTGAAATGAGTCAGATGGAGAGAGACAAATGCCATATGATTTCACTCATATGTGGAATATGGAAAATAAAAGAAACATCATATATTAACAAACCAAACCAAATAAAAACAAATGCACAGAAGAAGAGAAGAAAGTAGTGGTGACCAGAAGGGAAGAGGAGTGGGGTCAATAGGGAAAAGAGGTGGACAATATGGTGACAGGTGGAAACTGAACTATTGAAGGTGAGCATGTTATAGAGTATTGCATGTGCTTGCTAAGCAATTCACTTTTGCCATGTTCGACTCTTTGTGACCCTATGGACTGTAGCCCTACAGAATTCTAAACATAATATGGCACACATGAAATTTACTAGTTGGACAAACCAAGAAAAATCAAACAAAAAAAACACTAAGCAGGAGTCCCTGATGATTAGACAAAAATGAAGTGCTAGGAATGGCTTCCTTCCTTCACCATACCCTATACATCCATGTCTGACTGGGACAATATGGAGTTTGGGCTGTTTCATTCATAAAAGCTTATAATTAAATATGCCCAGGCTTATAGTACTATTTTCCCTCTATTTTCTAGCTTCAAGTTATTTCCTTAGGATAAAGTCTCAGAAACAAATTTACTGGGTAAATCGATATGGATCAATTTTCATGACTTTTAGAATGAATTGCTAATGTCCAACACCATAGGCAGGACATATATGAGTATTCCAGTTTTTATTATATCTTTGCTTATATCGTACATTATATGTTCAGTTTCTTTTCATCTCCCTTACTCATCATCATACATCTCTAAGTATTAAAACACTTTACTGTGTCTGTTTATCAAACATGCCTACAAATAACAGGGCAAAATTGAAAGTTGCTGGTGGACACTAAGCTACAAGTGATTACTCTAGAGAATGATTTGAGTCTCCAGTTAAAAATAAGGAAGAGGAAAAAATCTCATAAAGTACATCTTATTTTTCAATTCTTTCCACCAAGACAAGCCTGAACAGACTGTACACAGTTTCAAACTTAGTTATTCCAACCCTCTAGCTCCAAGTAGGGATTTGACAGAATTTTACGGAGCATTATTCTATATTGCATAGTGCGAGTTCCGGCATTTATCTAGAACGAAGGAGGCAGAATTGGAGGAAGCAGGAGCCCTATTAGAATTTCAAGACAGGCACAATTTGTTCTGAAACTGTCAGGCTGCTTCTTCAAGAAGCTCTTTGTAACCTGATAATTAACTTATGGCTGAACTGTTCAAATTCATGATGAGTTTTAGCAGGTCCCTCTCTTCTCCAAGTTCTACTAAAGATGACTGATTCCAGTTATAAAGTCTGAACCACTAAGAGTCTCTCCAGCTTTGATATGTAATTCATACAAAAATATTACTTGAAATTAAATATAAGATGAAATTCCAGGTATTCCCCTGAGACAGATGACTAATGCTAACTTATTTTATGGTTGTTTCAAAAGCTTGATGCATAGAATGTGCCAGAATATTTTCAAGCATCTGAAAATATTCCTCTCAATGTATTCTTAACTACATACTTGTCTAAACCTCCATCATCTCTTGGGTTACTACAGTAACAGCATCCTCGCTGGAATATCTGCTTCCACCCTAATTCTAGTAACCAGAATGATTTTTTAGATTAACACTTGGTTTCTCTAGGGCAGTTTTATGTTCACAGCAACATTTTAAAAAGGTTATACAGATTTATCATAACCACCACCTCCATGCATGCCTGATGCTGCTAAGTCGCTTCAGTCGTGTCCGACTCTGTGCGACCCCATAGATGGCAGCCCACCAGGCTCCACCATCCCTGGGATTCCCCAGGCAAGAACACTGGAGTGGGCTGCCGTTTCCTTCTCCAATGAATGAAAGTGAAAAGTGGAAATGAAGTCATTAAGTCGTGTCCAACTCTCAGCAGCCCCATGGACTGCAGACCACCAGGCTCCTCCATCCATGGGATTTTCCAGGCAAGAGTACTGGAGTGGGGTGCCACTTTAGCCTTTCCCATAATTAACATTCCCCACCTGTGGCTCAGATGGTAAAGAATCTGCCTGCAATGTGGGAGATCTGGGTTTGATGCCTGTGTCAGGAAGACCCACTGGAGAAGGGAATGGTTACCCACTCCAGTATTCTTGCCTAGAGAATTACATGGATAGAAGACTGGTGGGCTACAGTTCATGGGGTCACAAAGAGTCAGACACAACTGAGCAACTAACACTAACATTTTCACCAGAGTAGTATATTTATTACAATTAATGAACCTGTTTTGACACAAATAATCACCCAAAGCCCACACTTTACATTATCGTTCACTCCTGGTATATAATTCTGTGGGTTTGGACAAGTCTTGGACTGCAAGATCCAACCAGTCCATTCTGAAGGAGATCAGCCCTGGGATTTCTTTGAAGGAATGATGATAACGCTGAAACTCCAGTACTGTGGCCACCTCATGCGAAGAGCTGACTCATTGGAAAACACTTTGATGCTGGGAGGGATTGGGGGCAGGAGGAAAAGGGGATGACAGAGGATAAGATGGCTGGATGGCATCACTGACTCGATGGACGTGAATCTGAGTGAACTCCGGGAGTTTGTGATGGACAGGGAGGCCTGGCGTGCTGCGATTCATGGGGTCTCAAAGAGTTGGACACGACTGAGTAACTGAACTGAACTGAACTGAACTATATCTATTCCTCAGGCTTCTCAAGAACAAATATAAAGCAATGCTTCAGTGGGAGTTTTATAAGTAACTCAAGGACATAGGACAAACTGTTATTCAAATAACAAGGCTGATTTTGAGCATGCATTAAAAAGAACTCAAGGAATATCATATTCTTGAGCTCTTTCTGAAGAATATATTAAAGGATGGGCTCTAAGAAACTAAAGATTGGGAGAAATTTTAATTTTTTCTAATAAAGATACAAACTCTTTTACTATGGGTTTTCCTGGTGGCTTATATGGTAAAGAATCTACCTGCAATGCAGAAGACCAGGGTTTGATCCCTGGGTTGAGAAGATTCCCTGGAGAAGGGAACAGAAACCCAGAGGAGCCTGGTGGGCTACAGTCCATGGGGTCGCAAAGAGTCAGACATAACTAGCAACTATACATTTTTTTCTTTTTTCTTTTCTTTTACTGTAACTGGACAAGTTGATACTAAAATCCGTATGGAGAAAGTAAACATATAGTAATAGTTATAACAATATTGTAAAAGACCATGGGGAGGAAGAACTAGTTTTTTTCCTAAGTTTTTTTTTTTGTTTGTTTCTTTTTTTTACTTTATTTTTAATTGGAGGATAATTACCTTACAATATTGTGTTGGCTTCTGCCATACAACAATGTGAATCAGCCATAAGTATACATACGTCTAACTCATTCTTGAACCTCTCCCCCACTACCCACCCAATCTTATGCCTCTAGATTGTAACAGAACCCAGGTTGAGCTCCCTATATCATAGGGCAACTTCTCTATAATTCCCATTATAGATAGCAATTCCCATTAGCTATATATTGTGTGTATGGTAATATATACATGTTAATGCTACTCTCTAAATTGATTCCACCCTCTCCTTCCCCTACTGCCTCTCTATTTCTGTCTTGTAAATAGGTTCATTAGCACCATTTTTTCTAGATTCCATATATATATATACACACATATATGTATGTTAATATACAATATTTGTTTTTTCTTTTTCTGACTTTTTTCACTCTGTATAACTGGCTCTAGGTTCATCCACCTCACTAGAACAGACCCAAACACGTTCCTTTTTGTGTCTGTGTAATATTCCATCATTCACATGTACTGTAAATTGATACAGCCTCTATGAAGGAAAGTATGAAGATTCCTTAAAGAAATAGGAATCAAACTACCATATGACCCCACTACTGGGCATATACGCTGAGAAAACCATAACTGAAAAAGACGTATGTACCCACAATGTTCATACCAGCACAATTTACAATAGCTAGGGCATGGAAGCACTATTCATGTGATCCGTACTAACCACTGCCTATTACTGCTTCTCTCACTTCCTGTATTAGGAGAAAAGAATTGTAGTGTATATTCTAGATGACTAGTAACACTGAAACATAAAGACTTTGTTTCTTTTTTAATGTAATCATTACATATAAACTATTTTTAATTGTGAGGTGAAAAACCAAAAATTGCAAGATACATTTAAAAAGCCCCAAAATATATTACATGGCTTTTAAAAGATGCTTGGTCCTTGGAATAAAAGCTGTGACAAACATAAACAGCATATTAAAAAGCAGAAATATTACTTTGCCAACAAAGTTCTGTATAGTCAAGACTATGGTTTTTCCGGTAGTTATGTATGGATGTAAGAGCTGGACCTTAAAGAAGGTTGAGCACCACAGAATTGATTCTTTTGAACTGTGATGCTGGAGAGTCCCTTGGACTGCAAGAAGATCAAATCAGTTCATCCTAAAGGAAATAACCCTGAATATTCATTGGAAGGACTATGCTGAAGCTGAAGCTCAAATACTTTGGCCACCTGATGTGAAGAACTGATTCATTAGAAAAGAGCCTGATGCTGGGAAAGAGTGAAGACAGGAGGAGAAAGGGATAACAGAGGATGAGATGGTTGGATGGCATCACTGACTCGACGGCCATGTTTGAGCAAGCTTCGGAAGTGGTGATGGACAAGGAAGCTTGGCATGCTGCAATCCATGGGGTTGCAAAGAGTCAAACATGACTGAGCAACTGACCTGAACTGAAACATAGGAAAAAGTATTCAATATCTTTCATAGTATAAGAAGTGCAAATTAAAATTGACATGAAAATATCATTTCTAACCAATTAGATTGGCAAGACATTCAAAAGCTTGATAAAAATTCACTCTCAAAAACTGTAGAAAAAGAGTTGACAATACGTTGATGAAAATAAAAATTGATGTAACAGTGGAGAGAAATTTAGCAATATCTAACACAACTACATATTCATTTACTTCTTTATGACAAGATCCACTAAGAATTTTCATCTTAACCTAAAAATCTTCTAAGGATTTAAATGATGATAAATGTCCAACATTATGAAAATAAATTTGCATGTGGCTATTATTTTGGCTTCCCTGGTGGCTCAGGGGAAAATAATCCATCTGTCAAGTAGGAGTCACAGATTTGATCTCTGGGTCAGGAAGATCTCCTGGAGATGAAATGGCAACCCACTCCAGTATTCTTACCTGGAAAATCCCATGGACAGAGAAACCTGCTGGGCTACAGTCCATGGGGTTGCAAAGAGTCAGACATAACTGAGGGACTGAGCACACACACACGGCTATTATTGGCAATATCACTGGTAATTGCAAGATGTTAGAATTAACCTAAATGCTCATGTATAAGATACTGATTAAATACTCTGCTCCATTTACAGGATGGAAGGCTACACAGCTGTAAAAATGAGTAAGGAAGGAATCTATGAACTGATATGGAGTGACTTCTGGGATATATTCTTAAGTAAAAAGCACAACATATGTATAATGTGATAACCTGGGGTAAAAAGACGGTAAAATAAAATAAGGTCACATATCTGCTTACTGTTGCAAGATGAAATATAGGAAGAATAAACAAACAAAAAAATAAACAAAAACTCAAAAAGCAAATTGGTTATCTGCAGGAAATGAAAGAAAAACTAAGTGGAAGAGTTTATCTGAATACAGTTTTTGCATAGTTTTGACTTTTAGAACATGTTAATGCTCAGCGAAATCAACAAGGTTGGAATGAAAGAAAAAAATCTAAAAATGTGAACATAAGCAAATGAATCCAGCTGTATTTCAAATAAATAATATAATACACAGAAATGACATCTCTGATATGAAAAATGGGAGAGGGAGATTGTTTTCTTCATTTATAAATGATAGCCCCAACCATTTTCACAAAGAATTTATGTCCCTCCTGATCTCTACCATTCATATGTTAAAAGCATACTCAAGGTAGAAGCTGTTTGTGTGTGTGTGCCCATGTATATGTGTGCCCCTATATATCTGATGGAATAATGAGTGGACTAAACCACAGAAGTCCTAAATTCAAATCCCCACTAATGATGAACTACTGGAAAGAGAAAACAACAAAGACAAATCCCCTTCAAAATCATATGAAAAAGAATAAATACCTAAGAATAAACTTAACTAAGGAGATTAAAGATCTATACTTTGAAAACTATAAAATATTTATAAAAGAAATTGAAGATAATATGAAGAAATAGAAAGATACTTTGTGTTCATAGACTGGGAGGATTAATATTGCTAAAATTTCCATACTACACAAAGCAATCTACAGACAGATTTAATGCAATCCCTATCAAAATACTCATGACATTTTTCACAGAACGAGAACAAACTATCTGGCAGTTTACATGGAAACATAAAAGGCCCCGAATAGCCAAAGCAATCTTGAGAAAAAAAACAATGTTAGAGATTATCACACTTCCTGACTTTAGACTTTACTACAAATCTATAGTAGTCAAATCCCAGATGTGACATTTGTGATAGTAACCTCTCATTTTGTCATACGTAAAATGTAGGCAATCACAGGGAAGATGATACTGAGGATTCAAGGAGATAATGTGGTTCAGAGCACAGGCTGTAAAATCCTATTTCTGGGTTCAAATCTCAGCTTGATCTCATTTTAACTTTGGAATCTTGGACACAGAATTTAACTTCTTTGAGTCTAACTTTTCTCTTCTATAAAACTGAAGAAATAGTCATACCTGCACCTGAACTTTCTAGTAGGGACTAGATGAGTGAAAAAAAAAGTGAAAATGTTAGTTGTTCAGTTGTGTCCAACTCTATGTGACCCCATAGACTGAAGCCCATCAGGCTTCTCTGTCCATGGAATTCTCCAGGCAAGAATACTGGAGTGGGTAGCCATTCTCTTCTCCAGGGCGTCTTAGCAACCCAGGGGTGGAACCTGGGTCTCCTGCATTGCAGGAAGATTCTTTTCGTAAATGAATATATTCATTCAAATAAACAAGGTCATACATGTAACAGATTTCACTGGAATGTAAGTGCCACAAAAAAGGAAGAGTCTTTTTCATTTTATTTGCTGCTTTACTTTCAGTTCTAGAGCCTGTCTGGCACCCATCCAGTCCTCACCACACATCTATGAAATGAATGAATAAAAGCCTTTTCCTGGTCCCCAAATACATAAAAAGTATGGAAATGTTAGTTGTGTTGCCATTTTCTTTGTAATCCTGAACATCCTCATTATTATAAATGTAATAAAGATGCTTGGGATTCAAAAATAAGTGGGAAAATACAGACAATCTCTTTTACTTTCAACATACAATGTTGAATTTCATTGCATAACGTAAAGACTGACAACCAAGGCGTAAGTATCCTGGGAGAAAAAATGGTTTGATGGTAGGAAAGAGTCCATGCAGCCCTCTCTTGATCGATGTGTCTACAGTGGTTACTGTGGGGCTTCCCATTCCCTACACTCTGATAGCTTGAAGAGGGAAAAGAAAAGAAAAAGGGCATCCAAAAGCTAAAAATACTCAGTCTTAACTACAAAAAAGAGATAGAAGCTCTGAGTATCAGTAATTGATTCCTTTGAAGTTTTATGTTAGGGGAAACTCGGGCCCCTAAGAGAAGCTCCTGACCTCATTAGGGGAAAAAGTAAATCCTTTCAACATAAGTCTTCTCACAGCTTAATAACAGGTTTCAGTTCTCCTTGAGAAAAAAAGCTTCACTAGATTACACCCCAGAGCCATATTTCTTATAAACTCTTGTCATCAAAACTTCTGGACTGAGCAATGAAATAGTCTTGGGAAAAAAGGGAATTTATAGTTGGAAAAGGAAACCCAATCCTTCAATGGAAGCCCAGTCTATCTGCTGGTCACTATCACGCCAGCATTTAAATCAGGGAGGATTTTGTTTTGGCTCTGCTTAGTTAATAAATTATTTATTATGGAAATGAGAAACTTTGCAGTGGAATAAGCAAAGCATGGTTTAAAATGACAAGTGGAGGTCAGTGTCATCAGGATCAATGCGGATTTAGGTATTCTCTAATGAAAAGTTTTCATCCAGAGCTTACGAATTTTGTCTAGAAAGAACCCAGGTCTAGATCCAGCTCTGATGTTAATTGACTGGTTACATTGGGCAGGTTGCTTTCCTTCTAGACAAGTTTCCTCATTTTTTAAATGCCAGGGGGACAAAGAAGGCAAATTCAAATAAATATTTTTAAAGCTCCTTTCCTTTAAAGCTTCATTGTGTACCTTTTTGCAAAGTATAAGCTTTTCTTTCCAGCCAGAACAAAACATTTTTTTAAATGCATCTATTCAGATGGAAATTTTTCACATTGGTGGGATTCAAAAGCCTGTTACTGAAAAGTTAGCATTTCTTTTTTTTTCCCAAAAAAGATAATTTCTCAGACCAATAATCCATTCAGTGATAGAACAACGATGTAAGGAAAGGGTCAGTCCTTCCCTCTCTAGGTTTGCTCTTACCTGACCACTGAAAAATACGTGCAGCCTAAAAGTTGAGGGTTAGTTTTTATTCAGTGGGAATGTTAGGACTGGAGGTCAGACAGTATCTCAAGTGACCCCAAGAAAACTCCTAGGAGGCAGGGAAGGAGCCAAGCTATATACAAATTTGCAGCAAGGGGTAATCTGAATATGAAAAGATTACTGCTAATTAAGAGAAAACTAAATCTCTCACATGAAGAGACTTAATGATCTTCTATGTATGGGAAGATGCAAGCCTCTAGGCTTGCTGAAATTTTTTTCTTTCATAGGCACCTAGCTATCTGGGGCCAGTCCTGCTTTCTTTATTGTTTACATACTAATTTCTCATTCACCATAAAAGATGGCACTTAAGGAGAGGAAGTAACTGATGGCTTCCAGATAGCTGGCTTTGTTTCACCTGGGCTCAGAAATTTGCATTTGGAATAGACTTGTTTAAGGGTAGAGTGTAGAGCAGACAATATTTCATTTCCCATACCACACTCAAGTTTTTCTCCCTTTCACAATCTCCTTTCAAGGTGGGGAAGGTCACTGACATTGACCACATTTGCCCACAGCTCAGGCAGTGGCTCTTTTGGAATGAGGTTACCATTCCTCCTGCCTCTGCCCTGACACTGACTGGTGTGAAGCCAACTTCTGTCTTAGTCCATGCAGCAATATGGGAACTGCATTTGGGCTCTGGACCCAGATGGACCTCTCATTACCCTTGTATGAAGGACTGCATGTTCCAATGTACAGAAGGGGAATCCACATCAATCCCAGGAAAACTGTTTTCCACTTCAGCTTTTTCCAGAGAGCCAAACATTTATGGGTTATCTTGTATTACCAATCATCAATATAGATGGTTTCTGATACCTACTGCTGCTGCTGCTAAGTCACTTCAGTCATGTCCGACTCCATGAGACCCCACAGATGGCAGCCCAGCAGGCTCCCCCATCCCTGGGATTCTTTAGGCAAGAACACTGGAGTGGGTTGCCATTTCCTTCTCCAATGCATGAAAGTGAAAAGTGAAAGTGAAGTCGCTCAGTCGTGTTCAACTCCCAGCGACCCCATGGACTGCAGTCTTCCAGGCACCTCCATCCATGGATTTTCCAGGCAAGAGTACTGGAGTGGGGCTGATACCTACTAGTTTTCCTTGATTGTACCCTCTCTCTGCTAGCACCTTGGAGGAGAGAAAAAATGAGCTATAGGCTGACCCTCCAAGCACTGATCATGAGAAAACCCCAAAGCTTACTCTCATGTGCTCTAACAGCCTTCAGCCACCTTAAGATTCTTGGGCAAGTAAAATGGGCAACATCCTGGCCAGGAAGCCAGGCAATAAGACTCCAACTCTTAAGCCCACCACTTAGTATATGTGAGAAGATGGACAGGATGGAATGCTATAAGTTGTTTTTCTCTGGTTTCAAGAATAACTAAGTCTATGTCTGTTGACAGAGCCAGATACACAGAATGAAGTAAGTCAGAAAGAGAAAAACAAATATCACATATTGACATATATATATGACTGCAGCCATGAAATTAAAAGACACTCCTTGGAAGAAAAGTTATGACCAACCTAGATAGTATATTCAAAAGCAGAGACATTACTTTGCCGACTAAGGTCCGTCTAGTCAAGGCTATGGTTTTTCCTGTGGTCATGTATGGATGTGAGAGTTGGACTGTGAAGAAGGCTGAGCGCCGAAGAATTGATGCTTTTGAACTGTGGTGTTGGAGAAGACTCTTGAGAGTCCCTTGGACTGCAAGGAGATCCAACCAGTCCATTCTTAAGGAGATCAGCCCTGGGATTTCTTTGGAAGGAATGATGCTAAAGCTGAAGCTCCAGTACTTTGGCCACCTCATGTGAGTAGTTGACTGACTGGAGAAGACTCTGATGCTGGGATGGATTGGGGGCAGGAGGAGAAGGGGACGACCGAGGATGAGATGGCTGGATGGCATCACGGACTCAATGGACGTGAGTCTGAGTGAACTCCGGGAGGTGTTGATGGACAGGGAGGCCTGGTGTGCTGCGATTCATGGGGTTGCAAAGAGTCGGACACGACTGAGTGACTGAACTGAACTGAACTGAATGGAATCTAGAAAAATGGTGCTGGTGAACCTATCTGCAAGGGGAAATAGAGACTCGGGCATAGAGAACAGACTTTGGACACAGCAGGGGAAGGAGAACACGATTATGGACAAAATGAGAGAGTAGCACTGAAATAGACACATTACCAAATGTAAAATAGATAGCTACTGGGAAGTTGCCGTATAACACCAAGAGCTCAACGTGGAGCTCTGTGACAATGTGGAGGGGTGGGATGGGGTGGAAGGAGGGAGAGAAGTTCAAGAGGGAGGGAACATATGTACACCTGTGCTGATTCATGTTGATGTATGGCAGAAACCAACACAACATTGTATAGAAGTTATCCTCCAGCAAAAAATAAATATAGTTTTAAAAAGAGCATAACTGGGTCTGAATACAACAATCTGAATTCTCTATAACCTGTAGGGCATTTCTCTAAGTTTGTTTGGGAGGACTAAAAAGAATAAAGGCAATTATTTCCAAGGCTGAAGTTCTACTTGTGGCAAAGAGCTGTTTTAATAATTAAGCTACTTTTATTATTAAAAACAACCTTTCCCTTGAAATCTACAGTTAGAAATAGAAAAGAAAAAAATTCTTAGCAATCCGTAAATCATTTAAATTAGTGGTGAAAATCAAAGTAGTTCTACACCCTCTTTTTTTTTAAATACAAATTTATTTATTTTAATTGGAGGCTAATTACTTTACAATATTGTATTGGTTTTGCCATACATTGACATGAATCTGCCACGGGTGTACATGTGTTCCCCATCCTGAACCCTCTTCCCACCTCCCTCCCCATCCCATCGCTCTGGGTCATCCCAGTGCACCAGCCCCGACCGAGCACCCTGTATCATGTATCAAACCTGGACTGGCAATTCGTTTCATATATGATAATATACATGTTTCAATGCCATTCTCCCAAAGCATCCCTCCCTCACCCTCTCCCACAGAGTCCAAAAGACTGTTATATACATCTGTGTCTCTTTTGCTATCTCACATACAGGATTATCGTTACCATCTTTCTAAATTCCATATATATATATATATATATATATATACACATTAGTAACTATATTGGTGTTTTTCTTTCTGGCTTACTTCACTCTGTATAATCAGCTCCAGTTTCATCCACCTAATTAGAACTGACTCAAATATATTCTTTTTAATGGCTGAGTAATATTCCATAGTGTATAGGTACCACAGCTTTCTTATCCATTCATCTGCTGATGGACATCTAGGTTGCTTCCATGTCCTGGCTATTATAAACAGTGCTGCGATGAACATTGGGGTACACATGTCTCTTTCAATTCTGGTTTCCTTCAGTTCAGTTCAGTTCAGTTGCTCAGTCATGTCCGACTCTTTGCAACCCCATGAATCACAGCACGCCAGGCCTCTCTGTCCATCACCAACTCCCAGAGTTCACTCAGACTCACACCCATGGAGTCAGTGATGCCATCCAGCCATCTCATCCTCTGTCGTCCCCTTCTCCTCCTGCCCCTAGTCGCTCCCAGCATCAGGGTCTTTTCCAGTAAGTCAACTATTCGCATGAGGTGGCCAAAATATTGGAGTTTCAGCTTCAGCATCAATCCCTCCAATGAACACCCAGGACTGATCTCTTTTAGGATGGACTGGTTGGATCTCCTTGCAGTCCAAGGGACTCTCAAGAGTCTTCTCCAACACCACAGTTCAAAAGCATCAATTCTTTGGCTCTCAACTTTCTTCACAGTCCAACTCTTGCATCCATACATGACCACAGGAAAAACCATAGCCTTTACTAGACGGACCTTAGTCGGCAATGTCTCTGATTTTGAATAGGCTATCTAGGTTGGTCATAACTTTCCTTCTGAGGAGTAAATGTCTTTTAATTTCATGGCTGCAGTCACCATTTGCAGTGATTTTGGAGCCCGAAAAAATAAAATCTGACTCTTTTTCCACTGTTTCCCCATCTATCTGCCATGAAGTGATGGGACCAGATGCCATGATCTTTGTTTTCTGAATGTTGAGCTTTAAGCCAACTTTTTCACTCGCCTCTTTCACTTTCATCAAGAGGCTTTTTAGTTCCTCTTCACTTTCTGCCTCCTTCCTTACACCCCTTAATTAATGGGAAAACAAAAAGCAATTCAGCTGTGGGCTGGATTTTTACTCTAATTCAATTTTAAACAGAAAAATACATATTTGTTGCTGTTAATTCTAAAAGAAATACACATAAATCCTAGGTATATGTTCAACACTTGTAGAATAATACTTGCATAGATACAACACTATGGATATCTAATCAATATCTTTCTCTTCTCATCATGTCCATGAATTCTTATGTGACAGGATGTGCATTTACTTGATGGAAGGGTAGATTCTTATGAAAATAAATGTGGTGTATTATCCAGGTAAGTGTCCAAAAGACATGTGATTTCCTGTACCACTTTGCCCCCAGCATTGATTCCATTTATGACTAAGTTCCCCCATTACTAAGGCAGGATATTATATTTTCCAACAGCTGTAATCACTGTGCTGTTCTAAATTGTGAATCAAATATTGTCTCCCTGCAACTTGGAACCCATGGTTTGAAATCTGCTCTTTGGATTTGCGAAGATCAGCTTCTACTTCTTGAAAATGATGACTCTTCAGTTAGTATTGGGTCAGGAATATCCCCTGCAGAAGGAAATAGCAACCCACTCCTGTATTCTTGCCTGGAGAATTCTATGGACAGAGGAACCTGGCAGGCTACAGTTCCTGTGACTGCAGAGAGTTGAACGTGACTGAGCAACTGAACAACATATTTCTTCTTTGGCAAGATAAACCTTCTCAGATCTTTGAACTGCTTCATAAAAACTCTTAATTCAAGTAAACTGTCTTGTATGACTATCTTTTAAATGTGTTCTGAAAGTGAAAGTCTTTCAGCCATGTCTGACTCTTTGCAACCCCATGATCTGTAGCCCACCAATCTCCTCTGTCCATGGAATTCTCCAGGCAAAAATACTGGAGTGGGTAGCCTTTCCATTTCCAGGGGATCTTCCCAACCCAGGGATCAAATCTGGGTCTCCACTGCAGGCATATTCTTTATTATCTGAGCCACCAGGGAAGCCCAAGAATACTGGAGTGTACCCTATGCCTTTCCAGGGGATCTTCCTGACTCAGGAATTGAGCCGAGATCTCCTGCGCTGCAGGTGGATTCTTTACCAGCTGAGCTATCAGGGAAGCCGAAATGTGTTAGTTGTTCAGTGGCCTTTCTCTTTTGGTTTCAGTAATAAATTAGTATTTAAATTCCTGATTCCCACTGCCTGATATTTTAGTTCCTTTAACTGTTTGCTGTCTGTTTCTTCCACTAGGATATAAGTGTCATAAAAGCAAATATTTGTTTTGTCCCTTTCTATACTTATTAGAATAATGCTATCCCGTAGAAGGTGTACAATGAATATTTACTGTATAAAATTGAATAAATAACTGACTGTATCATTTATTTTTTAAAATAAATACATTAATGTAAAAATAAGAAAGCCACAAATCATCCACAATTCTATAACTCAAAAAAAAAATGAACATTTAGTGACAAAGTAGGAATCCACCAGAGTTGTCATGGGTTATGCAGGAGCGAACCAGGAAGAGGGCAGGAGAGGAGAGTTGCATTTCAGAGAAAGCAGAACATGAAAGGGGCTGTGATGGAGGAAGTGCTAAGACAGACTGTCTGGAGAGTGTAAGGGAAGGAAGATCCTAGATCAAGGGGAGAGGCAGGCAGGGCTTCGAACACGCTGAAAACGTCAATTGTGTACTCCTTGTGAAAGAGATTTTTTATCCCTTGAGCCCCTACATGCCATTGAAGAGTTCTTTGAAGGGGTGTTTGGGCAAATTTACATAAAAATCATTCTGTATCTTAGAGAACTAACTGGAGACCCTGATACTGTCTATAAATCTTTAAGGACCTACCCCAGGAATGCAGCAACCCCATCACACAAGCCTCAGATGTCTTTCATCAAGGCTGGGTGGTTTGAGCTACTTTAAAGCCACTGAAAGATCTCTTATAACTTGTCTGTCTGTGTGAGTCCCTCTCCCTGCCTAACAGAGCTGTCCTTCCCCTGTGCTTTGAAGAGCTCTCTCACGCTAGGGACTGTACTGGGTGACTGTGGACCTCTGTACCCACGGCACTGGCACGGCTATTCTACTGAGTCATCTCCAGGGTCTCCAGGTCAGGGGACACCCTCACTTCACCAAGTCTGACTCCATACGCCAGTTAGACTGTTCATAGTGATGACAACAATAACTGACACAGTAATAGAAACCTTATGGTTTGATCCTCATAGGCAACTTGTAGCACAGATATCACCGTCAACTCTTTTTATAGATGAATCAAACAAGGATCAGAGCACTGAAGTAATGTGTTCAGTGTTACAAGTTGAGGACAGAGCAGAAATGGGATTCATACCGGGGTCTTCTGGATTCAAACTGTATGCTTTCTTCATGCACCCTAATCTTTCTGTGACTGGGTAGAAGGTTCTGGAGAGAAAGAATCCCTATTTACTTCACTGAGAGTTCCTGTACTCATAGCCCCACTGCGAAGCTCCGTTTTCTCACGTGTAAACTTGGGTTAGTAATAGCTAATACTTACCAAGCATGATCTTGCCAGGCTGCTGTGCTAAGTGCCTTCCACGTTCTAGTCCTTACTTCCCATAATCTGACACCACACACATTATCATTCTTTCTGTTAGTCAGGTGGAAAACCTGAAGTACAGAGGGGGAAAGTGACACTGCCACCAGAGTCAGTGCTCATCCATTCTGTCCCCTTATTTCCCATCATGCCTGGCTGAGAGAATCAAACACATGTTACTCATTTCAATTTTACTCTTTACTAGAAATTTCTATGTATTATTCTTTTGTGAAAGTCCAAGTGTTTCTGCAGTTACAAAATGCCCCAAGCTGAAGATTTATCCATCAGAGGCTAGCACATTTTGATAATTTCATTTCTTACTTGGGCTTCCCTGGTGGCTCAGCCAGAAAAGAATCTGCCTGCAATGCAGGAAATCTAGGTTCAACTCCTGGGTTGGGAAGGTTCCCCCGGAGAAGAAAATGACAATCTACTCCAGTATTCTTGCCTGGAAAATTCCATAGACAGAGGACAAAGCAGCCTGGTGGGCTACAGTCCAATGGGTCACAGGAGTCGGATACACTTAATGGCTAAACCACCATCATTTTTTACTTAGATGAATATGAAATGACTATATTCCAAGAGTGTGATATGGAGAGTGACACAACACTAGGATTGAGGAAACCTCGGCCCTTGTCCCTATTCAGCCACTAAGTCACTGCATAACCTTGAACAGGTCATGCAGCACATTTGGGTGTGCTGATTTCCACTGTGTAATAAATTCATGAGTCTATTGATCACCTCTTCATTTTCATTCAGCAGTGGTGAAATAGATGATTTATATTCAGTGATAAAGCTGCAAAATACCATTAAAATGACCTGATCCAATCCATTGTTTTATTGATTCAGGAACTGGGGTTGAGGATGGGAAAATGACTTATTCAAAATTTTCAAATCAGGGTCAGAATCAGGACAAGAATTTTTGTCTCCTGATTTCTAGCTAAATATTTCCTCCTCTAATGCACACTGGCTTGCTTTCCCTATAAAAATCACAGATAGTAGCAAAACTCTAGGATGCTTTCAGAAATTTTTATTAGGGTTTAAAGAATCATCATTATCAACATTTACACCACATATTATTCACTAATAAGCATTGCTAAATGAGTCCAAAGATTGTGACAACTGATGAAATAATGTCAGTTCACTACATGTTGGCCAATGCATAATGCCATATATTCTTCATTACAATAGTTTGGAATGCTTTTACACTGTCCTTAAAATTCTTTGTGTCCCACCTGTTCACCTCTCCATCCACTGCTTTGTGTCCCACCTGTTCACCTCTCCATCCACTGGAACTCCTGGTAACCTCTGATCTTTTTATTATTTCTATAGTTTCACCTTTTCAGAAATCATATAGTTGAAGTCATGTGATATGCAGCCTTTGCAGATTGGCTTTTTTTCCTTTGTAAATGCATTTAAGGCTATTCTATATCTTTTCAAAGCTTGGTAGTTTATTTCCTTAAATTTCTGAATAATATCCCATTATACAAAGGCAACAGAGTTTGTTTATCCACTAACCTATTGAAGGGCACTTTGTTGCTTCAGCTTTTAGCAGATATGAATAAAACTACTCCAAACACTTGTGTTCAGGTTTTTATGTGGACATATGTTTTCAACTCATTTGAGTAACACTGAGTAGTGTGACTGCTGGGTCACATGGTAAGACTATGTTTAGCTTTCTAAGACACTGTCGAACTGTCTTCCACATTGGCTGAACCATTTTGAACATTTCCATCAGGAATGAATGAGAATTTCTAATGCTCCATATCTTTGCCAGCATTTGGTATTGTCACTGTTCTGAGTTTAGCTGTGTCACTGCATTTTTCACTAAGAGAAATTACCTTGTTGACCTAGTTATTTATGGATTTGATAGCCGTCTTAACAGCTGTCTTGAACCCACCATTAGGTCAAAAGCACAGATTTTGTCTATCTTGTGAACTGATACATTTGTACACAGAGCTAGGAAAGAAACAGCACTTGGCTCACAGGGGGCCTGTAGTAAGTGCGTAGCTAAAGAATGACTAAGTGGGTAAGTTTGCTTTATGAATTGCGAAGGAGTTGATTATTATCTTCATAGATACCCACACACGCCATCCTCATTTAGTTCCAAGTTTCATCAATTCTTTCATGTTAGTCTCACCCTATACATTTCTCTCTTTTCACTGTTATAGCCAATTCCTGTTCTTTATTTTTGACTTGCTGTTTGAGTTGGGGCAGGGGTGGTTATTGCATTATTTTTATCCAACATAAATGCACCTCCAGAACTTTGAAGCTGACTTAGTTCTATAGTGCTGTATTTTTTAAACTAGGGTTTTTGTGTTTTCTCTATGTTCTTTGTTGATAGCAGTATATAGCCTGTTTTCCCCTTATTCCTGCTGATGTTCCATTTTTGAGGGAGAAATCAAATCGACAGTATGAAAAACACATGGCCCCCAAAAGCTCACAACTCCCACAAATTCATGAGATGAGAGCTCTCTCTGTTCTTTACCCATCAGGGATAGTATATATTTTCACCAACAGCTTCCTGGATAAGACTAAGGAAGCAGATATTTGGTCACTGGAGCGTGGATAGCCACATCAAGAAGCCACCATTGTTATTTCTGGAAAACTTCTATAACTGAGTCTACATTGCAGCTAGGTTTGTTGAGACAAGAGAGATCAAAAGTACAGAACAAAACTAGAAGAAGAAAAAGTTAAGAGTTGAGGAAACAGAACCAAATCATTTGTTCATCCATCTACTTTGTGCAAGCTTTGCCTCATCTACTGTGGTTTCTGTGGGATCCAATCAATCACTTTGACATCCCTGAGCAGGCCACCTGGTAGGTGAATGAGCAATGAAACAGGATTTCTGCTCTGGCCACAACCTGTTGCGTAACATTGGACAGATCATGATAATAAAATCTCTATTATCAGAAATATTGACTTCAGGGATATGGATGAATTATTCTATATTATTTCCTTAGAGACAAGCCAAATAGTTTTACCTCTGGGAATTTAACGGCAAGAATGTATCCAGTGCAATTTTGCTTGAGTCTCCTGACCAAAAGCTTTGGGAATCAATGCAGAGGTGGGAGTCCACTTCTTTCATCATGTATCTGAGACAAGTAAGACGCAGGGAAGGAGAACAATTGTCAAGGGCTTGCAATGAATGTGTGGTAGAATCAGGACCAGAACCCACAACTGGTTGTTGTAATTTGATGCCCATCCTTGTATGTTTCTCTCAAGTAGTCTTTTGTCCTTTCTGGTATGCTACTCAGCATGCAACCATTGCTCCATTCTTTTTAATTGACAGGACTCACCAATGGTTCCTGAGGCATGATCATCACCTGCACTGCTAATTCAGAGTGTTTAGAGTAGCCTGAATCCTAACTCTGCTTTAGGATGGGGGCATGAGTTTTCAAGAGTACCTTCTTCACAAGATACTAAGTCTACCATTTTTTTCTGTACTTCTTGGGTGAGACTTTCTAAAATTGTCTGCTGCTGCTGCTAAGTCACTTCAGTCATGTCCGACTCTGTGCGACCCCATAGACGACAGCTCACCAGGCTCCCCCGTCCCTGGGATTCTCCAGGCAAGAATACTGGAGTGGTTGCCATTTCATTCTCCAATGCATGAAAGTGAAAAGTGAAAGTGAAATCGCTCAGTCATGTCCGACTCTTAGCGACCCCATGGACTGCAGCCCACCAGGCTCCTCCGTCCACGGGATTTTCCAGGCAAGAGTACTGGAGTGGGGTGCCATTGTCTACAACTACCCAAAACTAGCCTGTTAATTTAAAATCCATAATACTTAGGGAAAAAATTTTTTTGGGATCTTTTATAAAAATGGAGTTAGCTCAGTTGATGAATTTGTTGTTGTTGTTGTTGTTAGAGGTTTAATTTACTTGAGGGATCTGGCACATCCCAAGCAGATTCAGACAATTTTTCAGCATATTAATATAAATAACTGAGCTTCAAAATCAGGCTTATTCTCCGGATGAAAGCACTTGCTTACACAGTTAGCCTTCTTGAAATTCCTTGGAGTGCTTGAAAGCAATAAAACTTTATTAAAAGTGTTTTCCCTGTTGCTTTCACTAATTCAAAAGTGTTCTGTCTTCAATGAATCCAAATTCCTGAAGCTCCCTCATGCTTGTACACATTCTAAATGTATTCATATGGAATCTTAGACTTGGAAAGGACTTAGCAAGTCTTACTAAGTTTCTCCTGTGGTCCAGGAGAACAGGGAAGCTAGTTCAAGAACTCACAGTTTGTTTCTGGGTAGAATCACTGATATTTGTCATGGATTTGATTTTCATATAATCACTTTTAGAAAGGTCCATTTCAAAGAGCTCATGAGATGAAATCATCTCCAGTTGTTCCAAAGATCTTCTGAAGCCAAAGAGCTACATGAAGATCAAGAAAACTAAAAACATGCATAGTGTCTGAAACCTACTCTAAGTAGCACCTTTGTAATGACTATCAAACTTTGGTCAATAACAGTTGGCCGGGTTAACATTACTCTTAAAAAAAAAAAAAACTCCCTCCTCCTACCTTTCCTCATTCCCTAAACCCTCTTAAATGAAAGGAACCCTTGTCCAAGTATACACTTGCCTCTCTCTGATAAGTTCCTCTTCTCCTGCCAGGCTTATCGCAAAGGCAGTCTCTTCTGTGCAGCCTCCTCTATGGGTCCTCCTAGCCCCAGGCTGTTATAATTCTCTTCTCTCTGCTACCCTTGAACTTTATATGTATCTCTTTCACAGCACATTGCACATTTTATTTTGCATTTATTTTATATTTTTAACTGTCTCCCTGCAAACTGTGAGATTCTACAGAGCAGGAGCCAAGCCTTATTTATCTTTTATTCCACATGCCTAGAACAGAGAGAGCAACATGATATGTCCTCCACAAATATGGTTTGCATTTCTTTCAGCATCCCTTCATCTCTGAAACATGAAACATGTCCGGTACTGTTATTAGGTCTCTCTGACAAGTTCCTTCGGTGTCTTTGAAACTGTGAAGGTGAGAGAGGGAATAGAATTATCTCAAATCCTTTCAAAGATCTCTTCTTTTAAAATGAAGAGAAGGGAGGCACAGCCTCTTAGATGTTGCTTTCTAGCCAAAAGGGAACTAACTTGTATCTGAAGTATGTGGATAGGAAAAAAGTAGACAGTTTTTAACAACTGAGATTTTGGAGTTTCTATTTAGTTTTTGTTACATTCCTACCTCCTGTCCCAATTCTGTTCTCATCATTCAATAAATATTCTGTTGTTGAGTCGCTCAGTTGAGTCTGACTTTGTTACATGTCCAATTCTAACTGTTTATTCTTGACCTTCATACAGGTTTCTCGGGAGGCAGGTATTCCCATCTCTTTAAGAATTTTCCACAGTTTGCTGTGATCCACACTGTCAAAGGTTTTAGCGTAGTCAGTGAAGCAGAAGTAGTTGTTTTCTGAAATTCTCTTTTTCTATGATCCAGTGGATGTTGGCAATATGATCTCTGGTTCCTCTGACTTTTCTAAATCCTGCTGTACACATCTGTAAGCTCTCGGTTCACATTTGGCATTATTTTGCTAGCCTGTGAAATGAGAGCAATTGTGCAGTAGTTTGAACATTCTTTGGTATTGCTTGCCTTTCTTGAGGACTGGAATGAAAACTGACTTTTCCAGTCCTGTGGCCACTGCTGAGTTTTCCAAATTGGCTGGCATATTGAGTAGAGTACTTCAACAGCATCATCTTTTAGGATGTGAAACAGCTTAGCTGGAATTTCATCACCTCTACTAGCTTTGTTCACAGTGATCGTTCCTACTATATAAATATAGTAACAAATATTTGCTATATACATTTTTCTTCCCAGGAAAGAAATCACCTGCTAATGCAGGAAACTCAAACAATCTGGGTTCAGTCCCTGGATGGTGAAGATCTCCTGGAGTAGGAAATGACAACCCGCTCTGTGTTCTTGTCTAGAAAATTTCATGAGCAGAGTAGCCTAGCAGGCTACAGTCCATGAGGTCTCAGAGTTGGATACAACTGAGCATGCATACATGCGCATGCATTTTCTACAAGATAACATGAGAATGATGAAAAGAAAGGGATTAAGAAGCTTCCAACCATTTTTCCATGCTGTGGTTTTGCTGCTATGTACCAAACGCTTAAAATAAATCATTTCATTTCATTTGTTAGATATAATTTTCCTACTTTACAGAATATAGTACTGGGATGTAGAGAAATAAATCAAATTGACTCGTATTGCATAACTTTTGATTGCTGGACTTGGGGGTTTAAACTGTTTGAGATCAAAGTCTGGGCTTGTTTCACTGTAACTTGATACTAAAGAGAAAGACACAGCCCTTTCAGTGAAGGAGTTAGTAATCCAAGAGTGGGCATCCTGAAAATAGCCGTCAGGTACAAACCTGCTTTGCATGGTTTGTCCTCAGTTACAGGACTATGTGGACCTCAGTTTGGTGATGCTAGAAGTCTTGGAAGGTGGCCAGGTAGTTTTCCTGAGCGGGAGGCCAGCCAAGCCCTCATTCTGCAATTAGCACACAGGACATTAATTATCACAGCTCGAGGGAAGAATAAGCTCTTTTTCTGCATCTGAGACTGTGTCCTAAGCAGCATGAGGGAAGTGAAAAGACAACCTTACAGGCTCAAACTGGTCTCTGTTTGCAAGTCCCTCTGCAAGCCCTTAATTGATGGCTTCTACACATTCGCTGTCTTTCCAATCTTAACTATTTCATGGGCTTGTCATCACTGTGCAGAGTGAATTGTTGTGCTCTCAGGGTGATGGACTGGCTTGGGAAAGACATGAACATTAAAAAAAAAAAAATTCAGAGGATGGTGGAGAGAGGTTGTTGCTAGCCTGTATGCTTGGTGTTTTGAACAGAATGTTTCTGTCCCCCAAAGGGGGGTTTTCTCCAAAGCCTTCTCCTCCAATGTGAGGGTGTTTGGAGACGGGACCTTTGTAAGGTAAATAAGTTTAAATGAGGTCATGAGGGTGGGACCTTCAAGAGTCACTGGTGCCACCTAGCTATGAGCATGCTGAGAGGACTGGGCAATGCCCAGTCCTTGCCATTGTTCGAGAGGAGTTACTGCATGTTAGCAGCAAACCACTTACAAATAATAAAAGTAAAACCTGAACTTGGTAGTTAGAATTCTGATTGTTGGTGTTCAGTTGCTCATTCCTATGTGAGTTTTGTGACCTTATGGACTGCAGCACACCAGGCTTCCCTGTCCTTCACTATTTCCTGGAATTTGCTCAAACTCATGTCCATTGAGTCAGTGATGCCATCCAACCATCTCATTCTCTGTTTCTCCCTTCTCCTCCTTCCATCAATCTTTCCCAGCATCAGAGTCTTTTTCAATGAGTTGGTTCTTCTCATCAGGTGGCCAAAGCATTGATTCTTCACCTCCACCATCAGTCCTTCTAACGAATATTCAGGGTTGATTTTCTTCAGGATTGGCTGGTTTGATCTCCTTGCTGTCCAAGAGACTCTCTAGAATCTTCTCCAGCACCACAATTCAAAAGCATCAATTCTTCGGTGCTCAGTCTTCTTTATGGTCCAACTCTCACATCCATACATGACTAGTGGAAAAACCATTGCTTTGATAGACATTAAAATCTTGATACTGAGGTACAAAAATTCAGTTCAAAGCTGCAGTGGGCTCTCTGGGTTCTCTCCTTAGCCCTGCTATTTATGTGACGGCACTACTTGGGGCTTTTGCCCAGAAGCTGCTTTTTCTTTAGGAAATTAACTCTTTGCCAATAATGTTAGAACTTAAATTAAAATTAAATATGAACTTAAATGGGAAGGAATAATGGGAAAGAGCTTCCATTTTCAATAAAAAATAACAAAGAAATAAAATATAAAATACTTAGGAATAAACTCAAAGAGAGAGACCTGTAAACTTTAGAAGGAAAACTATAGTCTTGAGTTATACTATTTATAAGACCATCTATACAAAAGGAGAGAGAATCCTGTTGCTGAAAGGGAAAATGATTATAGTATTTATCTTGCTGCATATTTTTTAGTAGCATACCAGTTTTATATTAATATCAGAGTAGGAATTTTTATACTTAACAAATAATTATAAAAATACATTTAGAAAAAGAAATGTCAAAGAGCTAAAAGGTATGATAAAGACCATAAATCAAGATGTGGTAAGGGCATAAAAATAGAAATATAGACAGGTGCAACAGAAGAGAAAATCCATAAATAGAATCTATCCAATAGAATAACTTTCTAAAAGCTAAATATCTTACTGAAACAAGATAGGAAAGGTGATCTACTAAGTGATATTTATAGAACAAATTGAGAAAAAATTCTAATTCCCAGCTTGGAACAACCAAATAAATTTTAGCTAAAGTCTTTTTTTTTAATTAATTTTTATTTTTTAGTTTGTTTTGCTTTACAATACTGTATTCGTTTTGCTATACATTGACATGAATCAGCCACGAGTGTACATGGACTCCCAATCCCAACCCCCACCTCCCCACTCCCACCCCACACCTTCTCTCTGGATTATCCCTGTGCATCAGTCCCAAGCATCCTGCATCCTGCATCAAACCTAGACTGGCGATTCATTTCACTTATGATATCATACATGTTACACTGCCACTCTGCCAACTCATCCCACCCTCTCCCTCTCCCACAGAGTCCAAAAGGCCGTTCTATACATCTGTGTCTCTTTTGCTGTCTC